>JAMWET010004515.1:25000-65000 GCA_024036415.1 Prochilodus magdalenae
GATTCGTTGGGCAGAAATCCACCAAGACTAAAGCGTCGACTCGTCACTGAAGATGACCCGCTGCCATTCTGAGTCACTCCATGACAGTCTGGTACGACACCACTGCAGTCTTTGGTGACGGTGACGTGGTGTTAAGGGCAGTCGTGGTAACGGTCTGTGTGCATGTAGTCCTGTGTGGTGCAGCCGTCTGCCAATGGTGCTGCACTAACAGGATGACTCATGGAGGACACCACTGCTCGCTGGATGTCTGTAATGGTGGCTGTTGGGTCAGTCAGGTACAGAGATAAGGCCCGTCCTGGCTACAGTCATGTGCGACCGAGGATGAAACTTGAAACATTCGTATGTCTCACATTGTCAAACCTACGCACCAAGATTTGTTCCTTTAACTATTTTGGTACCCCTTGGTGGTTACCCCTTCTGGGTACAACTATGGTTTTGAGAATAAGTGTATGACACCCATTTTTCACAAGACAGCACAGTTCCCTGTCCAGGAAGTTTTTCTGTTTGCTTGAATTTTTCCTCGTCTCCCTTGAATGGTGCATCAGTTACAGGTGCTGGTCATAAAATTAGAATATCATGAAAAAGTTGATTTATTTCAGTAACTCCACTCAGAAAGTGAAACTTGTATATTATTCATTACACACAGACTGATACATTTCAAGTGTTTATTTCTTTTAATTTTGATGATTATAACTGACAACTAATGAAAACCCCAAATTCAGTATCTCAGAAAATTAGAATATCACCAGTACAAACAAGGATGTTTAGAAATGTTGGCCAACTGAAAAGTATGACGATGAGAAGTATGAGCATGTACAGCACTCAGTACTTAGCTGGGGCTCCTTTTGCCTGGATCACTGCAGAAATGCGGCGTGGCATGGAGTCAATCAGTCTGTGGCACTGCTCAGGTGTTATGAGAGCCCAGGTTGCTCTGATAGTGGCCTTCAGCTCTTCTGCATTGTTGGGTCTGGTGTATCGCATCTTCCTCTTCACAGAACACCATAGATTTTATATGGGGTTAAGGTCAGGTGAGTTTGCTGGCCGATTAAGAACAGGGATACCATGGTCCTTAAACCAGGTACTGACAGCTTTGGCACTGTGTGCAGGTCCCAGGTCCTGTTGGAAAATGAATTCTGCATCTCCATAAAGTTGGTCAGCAGCAGGAAGCATGAGGTACTCTAAACCTTCCTGGTGGATGGCTGCATTGACCCTCCACCTCAGAAAACACAGTGGACCAACACCAGCAGATGGTACCCCAAACCATCACTGACTGTGGAAACTTTACACTAGACCTCAAGCACACCAGTAGCACTGCTGTGTCTGATCCACTCACACCAGCACCACTCACACTAACACACCACCAGTACATCAGTGTCACTGCAGTGCTGAGAATAATCCACCACCCACATAATCCCTGCTCTGTGGTGGTCCTGTGGGGGTCTTGACCATTGACGAACTGGTTATTACAGTATACAGAGAAACAGATGACTACAGTCTGGACCTGTACACCTACAGAGTGTCCTATATGGTCAGTGGAGCTGATAAAACGGTGTAGATACAAGGAGGTGGTTCTAATGTTAGCTGGCCAGCCAAGATCCACACATCTGTTCCTGCGGTGGTGAAGCGCCGGGTCACCGAGTATAAATAACCCGGTCTGGCGATTACGTAAGGCGGCGGTGTTGAAGACAAGCCAATGAAATTAGTCACAGGACAGATTAGTAAACACTGCTCAGCTGATAGACAGAGCAAATGCCGACAATCCAGTCATTTCCAGAAGCATCGCAAAGGCAAACGAAAGATCTGGTTGCCATGGTAACCTGCTAAAAGCAAGGATAACTTGACCAGGGATGAAGAGAATGAGAGTGGCCAGGATTGTGTTCTGGCCTTAACCGAAGGCACAGCTTCATCCTTCGTACACATAAGGCATGCTCCAAGAGCTCCACTGCTTTCAGAAGCAACGATGGCCAAGATAGTACATCACGGGTTAAGGAGAGCTGGAGTAAGCGAGCTCAGCAATAATAGCTTCATTAGGGTCAGTTGATATATCGCTAACGAACGTGATTAACAGCCGTGAGGCCTCCGAGAAAGCAATCCATTCAAATAACATCAACCATCACGGGTGCCTAGATGGGCTAGCAGATTAGTTTTGGTAAGCTTGAAGACAGAGGGGTCGGCGCAGAGGTCAGTACGTAGCGAATTAGACTGCCACACGTCTTTCTCCCCCGATGTCACACGAGTCCTTCTCATTAGCGGATCTGTCGGGGAGTAGCGTGATTTAATAAACAGTCATTTTCTTTCGTTCCCCCCGTCTAGCAGGCTCCTGATGAGAACCCTCAAGACTGCATTCAATCTCGCGGCTGCGTTTATTTGCATGAGGAACGTGTCCAGAAGTGATTTAGGCTCCGTAATCAGGCGCGCTGGCGCATGAGGCCATCCGTCTATATGATGCTTTCTCTTGCTATTGTGCTCTCGTTCAGACCTCCCTAACAATGCGACGGAGGACATGATCGTCATCTATACGGACCCACCGGCGGGAAAACAATCACAGGCCTGCAGCCTCTGAGTCTGCGAAACTGAAGCCTCTCGTTGATGAGAAGCAGCAAATCGTCGCCGTCTTGAGGAAACTACATATCTTTGAAGTGATGTCTTTATGGGAGGACGGGAAAGCAGCACTGTAGAATGTGCGTGCAATTCATAACTTCCAGAGTTGTGAATAGGACCATGAAGTTGGTGTAGGACTTGGCGATTATGGCCTGTGCCGAACACAAACCTTGATCTGCTTTGCCCTCCGCATATTTTACATACTGGATCCTCTAAACTACGAATTGCAGAGACATCTACTGAAGCTAGCATGCTAGCCACCTATATCATCCTGTCTCATGCCTGAAGAGGCGATAGTGAGTCAGGTAGCATGGAGTGTAATCAGTCCAACATGAGACGATGCTATGCTAACCTCGTATCAGTCATGTTGAAGGTGCTGCCCTCGGTTAGGTCATTTAAGGGTAGGTAGCCAATGACAGGAGAAGTAAACAGAATGATGAGTCACCCACTCCCAGCCAGAAACCTAATTCATCATCAAACAAAAGAAGTAATATAAACAGAAGGAGAGGATAAGTTAACACTCGTGGGACTTTCCACCTCTGGAGATGCTCTTGGAGAGGGAAGGGAGGAAATTCGCAGCTTAATAATATATGCGGTTTCTTCTAGAGTGGTGAGGAGTGAAGGGAGGAGGTGGGGTTGTGCTTTTCCTTGTTTCTTATGACAGGAGTGGACGCCACAGCTTACTGGTAATATTTTGCTCTGTATTGTTCGGAGTGCAAATTCGACTACTTACTACAAACCGCTGGGTTAAGGAGTCAAAATTTGCTATGTGCATGTTGATAGCGTTATGATTTATGAGCTCATCAGACAATAAAATGAGTCATCTTGCATGTTTACGGTGTAGTAACTTCAGGCTCCTGCAGATGGCGCGGCTACACGAGGACGATGGGGCTATAAACACCTGTGGGTGTGAGTGACGGGATCCATAGATTGGGAAGAGGTGCTACAGTGCAGGGAATGTCTCTTCCATGTGTGGAAAATGGCTCCAGAGCAGATGTTAATGATTGACTAAAAGGAGTGACTGCATGTGGGCGTGGCCAAAGACCATAGTGTGAAGGAAGTAGCTGAATATGCAGGTGTATGGAAGCGTATGGTCACATGGGTCTACCAGCAGTGGATAAAATCCCAGCCTACAGTGAATTCTCCTCGGAACTGTGTCAGGGAAGGCATCACCAAATCTGGACCACTTGACCAATTCATTGATGCAAGAGTGTCTGAACACTGATGTGGCTACATCCAGAAACTTGTCCAGTACATGCCCAGTCGTCACAGCAGTTATTGGTGCTGGTGGAGGTGCTACACACTACTAGGTAGGACTCACAGTCACAGGGGACTAGTTTTTTGTCCCATGAGGTTATAATAGGGGAACTGTAATAAAGGCAGCTGAACTACCACATTAGCTTGCTGGCTTGTTTGTGGTATGTTGACGGGGTTGCTTCATTAATCGGCTCATTAATGACCTGGTAATTAGGAGGACCCATTGACACCCAGGGGAGAAAGGTACTGTATGTATGGCAACTCTGTAACTTGAAGCAACTCGACGCTAGCAGCAGGTTCTAGATCTGGGAGTGAACGATTGTTTTTATCGCAAGCCCGACTTGTAGAACGTGTTTCTATCAGACGCTTCAGCCCGAAAAAAGCCTTTTCAGCTCGGCCCGGAGCTGAAAGGCAGCAGGAACAATGCGCTGAAAGGGATTCGTTCCACGGCAAAGGGCTTCCCTCTCATGCCTTCATCACAGCGCCTGCCTCTCTCCTGAAAAACGAATATCAGCACGCCCCCCCCTTCTCGAGGTTCGCCGCAATTCATAAGCAGCCGGAGTCTTTCATTTCTCTTAGTCTGTCAATATTTTATTTGCTCTTCCTTTTTTCCTCCGCCAGTCATTTTCACTTCTGACACAAGCTGGCACCAGAGGGGGTCCTCTACAAAGCAAGCCAATCTGGAGCATGGACAGGGCCTGGGTGGAGGGGTGCAGGCGGACCAGCTTATCTCCCCTCAGTGTCTGTGGAAAACCGGGAACGGTGAGAGTGATGTTATCCTGTTTTATTGCAGAAATAAAGTCAAATACTGGTGGGGGGAGAAAACGTCCTCACGAGGAAGGAAAACAACCCCGGGGGGAGGGCTTGAAAGAAGTGGGCTGATTTCGCATATACCCAGTGAAACAAGGGTCTGTGGAAATGCTGCACCTTGCAGAAATACAGCAGCTTCACCTGACGGAGGACGTACGCATGATGTTGGAGCAAACGCAAGACGGGAAATCTCATCATTTCTATTGTGAGTGGCATGAACGAGGTTCCAGGGAAACTCCAACAGGGCCGTAAAGCCTTTATCTGGGGTTGATGTATTTTTAATGCAAGTAATTAAGTCAATAAGTCAGCCATTCAAATTACATAAGCCATTACTGGCGTTCCAGGGACACAGTGTAAAATGTTAGGAATGTGTGTGTTAAGAAGTGAAGTCTCGCGTTCAGCCTGAAAAGAGAACTCTAACAAAACACGACTCAAGGGAGCAGTGTGTCAGTTGATCCGTCATCAGGAATGGAATCTAACTGGCGAAATCGTGTTTTTATTAGTGTAGTGTAGAAGGAGCCCTTCGTACTCTCATCCTCAAAAGAACCGCTGCACCCAGAAGGAGGTGTGGGAGTGCGGTGCTGTTGGGAAGGAAGATAAAGGTTACCATGAACAATAACTGATGATAAATTTAGACTGATACGATCAATATTTATTAAGCTACATGTACAGAAGTGGCGTTTAGCCTGCCAGACGTCTCGGTATGGAGCTGTAGAGGTTCCTAATGGTGTGCTTGCTTGAACATCCTCACACAGTTCCTGCAGATGGTGCGGTAGGGGTGGAGGTGGAGGGACACCAGGCCTTCTGGAAGTGTAACAACAAATCGGTCATCTTGGTGCTGACCACGGTGCCTCCACACACGGATTCGTTGGGTGTCTCCACCAAGACTAAAGCAGGACTTGTCACTGAAGATGACCCGCTGCCATTCTGAGTCTCTCCATGACAGTCTGGTACGACACCACTGCAGTCTTTGGTGACGGTGACGTGGTGTTAAGGACAGTCGTGGTAACGGTCTGTGTGCATGTAGTCCTGCGTGGTGCAGTCATCTACCAATGGTGCTGCACTAACAGGATGACTCATGGAGGACACCCCTGCTCACTGTGTGTCCGCAACCATGGCTGTTGGGTCAGTCAGGTACTGAGATAAGGCCTGTCCTTCCTTACATCACATGCGCAGCCAAGCTTGAAACTTGAACCATTCGCATGTCTCACAATGTCAAACCTACCCACCATATTTCATTCCTGTGGGGTGATTCCTTCTGGGTGGAGCTATTTGTGAACTATTACTATGGTGATGGAGACCCTGCATTCTCTTATGTAATTAACTATACATAAAGGGTCAACTGCTGTTTCCTTTAATGGACATTTCTGGTTACTGGTATACTAGAAGGTGTGATAATCTGGCTATCACTGACATAGATATACCTTTCAAGGTCCACATGTGTAATTACATAAGCAGTTCCACCACAACAGTCGTAATTACATTGCTATTACATGTGTTGTTATTGTGTAACTACATAGTTATATCCTCTATGGGGTAAAAAAAAGGCAAAGAGATGTGTGCGGTTCAGACCAACATTGAATTTATGCTTTTGGGTCTACCCTGAAATGGTGTTTCAAAAATGATGCCTGTCGGTCGATCAGAAGTACAGTAGATGGGTGTGCAATTTTCCATCCCATTCATTCTTAATGGGAAAAAAAAACATCTTAATGGGAAAATCGGTTGCTACGCAGAAACCATGCATCAGACCAAACATTTTGGAGTTGGAATGGTGCTGGCATCCTGGAAACCGCGAGACTAGTTAGCGAACAATAATGTGCATCAAGAAGAAGAAGAGGAAGAAGAGGAAGAGGAAGAGGAAGAAGAGGAATATACTGTTGGATACCAATGTAAGGTGCAAAGCAAATCAACGTGCAACATATTAAAATCAAGATGACACATAAAAAACGTGATCCGGAAAACCAGAATGCTAGCCGTGTCCAACTACAACACATACTGTCAAGGCCTGAGGCTAATACATACCGATATGCCTCCAGTCTTCTTTACACAGCTCCTTAGACCCTGCAAGTCTACTATCTAGGGGGAAGCTGTTCAATAGCTAGAGGCACAAGCTGCAAAACGACAATTGCCCTTTCATTTCCGTTTAGTCCGAGGGGCTACTAACAGCCCAGGGCTGGGGGACATCATTGCCTTAGCATTAGAATGTAGAGCCAACAACTCGCTAATACATTGTGGTCCATCTCCATACGGCCTGGTATGATGAAGGTGCCATAGGAATCTGTACATACATTGCATAGCGTAGTAAATACAGTTTAGTATCTAGAACTGACATAGAACCTCAAACACTGTTGTTCCTCCTTTACATCCAAATCCTGTATTTTGCAAAAGCAGTACAGGATGTTTAATATTTAAACTCCCCACCTTTACATAGACCCACATCAATGGAGCTACAGAAACCAAAATGGTGGACTATGTGGAACTACAGGGATTGGACAATGAAACTGAAACACCTGTCATTTGAGTGTGGGAGGTCTCATGGCTAAATTGGACCAGCCTGGTGGCCAATCTTCATTAATTGCACATTGCACCAGTAAGAGCAGAGTGTGAAGGTTCAGTTAGCAGGTAAGAGCACAGTTCTGCTCAAAACACTGCAATGCACACAGCATTATGGGACATACCAGAGTTCAAAAGAGGACAAACTGTTGGTGCACGTCTTGCTGGCGCATCTGTGACCAAGACAGGAAGTCTTTGTGATGTATCAAGAGCCACGGTATCCAGGGTAATGTCAGCATACCACCAAGAAGGACGAACCTCCATCAGCATCACGTAGTGACCTGGCCACTATCCTGCAAGAGGAATGGCTTAAACTCCCTCTGACCACTGTGCAGGACGCAGTATATGTCATTCCCAAGACGAACTGACGCTGTATTGGCCGCAAAAGGAGGCCCTACACCATACTAATAAATGACTGTGGTCTAAAACCAGGTGTTTCAGTTTCATTGTCCAACCCCTGTATATGGTTGGGAGGAGGATGTTGGCACTTCCTGTTCCCATTCCCAGTGTTACATGATTGATATTCATCTTCGGCTGAAGTCACTTCCTATTCACCAGCTTCTTAATCCAGTGTTCCGTTCCCCCTTAAATACACGCTACAGCTTGTGCAGGTCCCAGAATGCAACTGCACCACCATTCCAGGTGGAAAAGAAATTTCCCAAGACAAGAGCTGGGAACAAAATGGGAACTCCACCTTCATGTACAGTATGCTGGGAGCTCACTGGAGCAAGATCAGCCTACTTCAGACTTTAGGATCGCAGGCCCGTCCCAAAGTGCCTGGATGAGGCTGCGGATTAGTTCAACTGTCAGAATCCTACAGTGTTCCAAAGCGCACACGGCTGTTTGTGCAGGTAATCAATAAAAAACAGATTTGCTCAGTGGCCTACAGAAGAGTACCATGCTCACCAGCTGCCTCGGATTACGCTGGGCAAAGGGGGCTTAACCCGCTTCTGTCGGAAATCTGGCCAAAGCACAGTTTACGGAAGTTGTGTGCGGGGAAAAAAGAAATATCCCATTATGCTCAACTGTTCTCCATGAGCTAAGCCTCGCTCGATCCCTCATGTGTCTGGCGCTTTCCTCAGACTGACATTTCTCGGAGTAGAATAGCTCATAAATTCATTATTGCCTATCTCATAACCATAATTCAATCCGCGAACAAATGCACAAAACATGCTGACACTGGAAACAAATGACTTTCTTGTGCCGATGATCTAATTTCATCCGGCCCCGTCGTTACCACGCGGGTGCAGGAGGGGCAGAGTGGGAGAGAAGGGCGTAGAGAGGAGAGGAGAGAGAGAAAAAACACGCTGGCAATAAGAGTGTCACGCCGCTGTGACAGAATAAGATGTGCAGAAGGGCTGGTGCAATCACAGGAGCATCCACCCGTGCAATTTCCTCCCCAGTTCTGTCACAGCACAGAAATTACCCAGGCCCCTGCTTCTCACCGGGTTACTGAGCACTCACTAATAATAAGCCCAGGCTACGGGACACGGTGTCGGTGCTTTGCTGTCGCACCAGCGCGTCTCACCAATCACAATCAGCTCCACCGACAGCCGGCTATCAACACTCACGTACGGAAGAAACCATATCGTATTCCCAAAAAGTCAACAGTCAACATCGGAGTCGCGCTCCGAGATCGGAGGCAGATTAGAGGCGCATGCCTCCCGCACCTCCTCCTTTTTTAACGCCACAAGTTTGAGTTGGTTTATGCATGTACACTCCAGAAGATGGAACCTTTGATGTGGATGGTAATTTATTACAGAGTACAGAGAAACATGGCTGATATTTATTCTGATAGAACTTACGTAAGATTAGACTGGGTTTGGCGGGGATTGGTGTGGAGAAGGGTGGGGTTGGTGGCTGTTGGGGTGGGCTTTGAGATGTGCCGTCTGCCTCACTCTGATGTGTGTTTTTTACTCATTTTTTTTAAGGCTTTTTTCATATTTACTCACAAGCAAGCCAACAGCGCCCGCCTTGCCTCCTCTACAGGCACGCAGCTCCACTCCGGCTCCAGCTCCTCTACGCTCTTCCCCTGGATGTGTTCAGTGTTGTAGAGGGAAGCCACAGATGGCGAGGGGTACTTGGGGGAAAACACAGATCAAAGCCCACTTACACGTTGAGTTAATCACCCCCCCTGAAGTGCCACACTGTTAGACAGCGTTTAGTATGCTTCGGGGGGGTGTATAAGGAAGCTGCTGCTTCAGAGGCGAAAGCGAGAGCCTGTTCAACAAATTAAGCCCGAGCTTGGGGCCTACATGGGTCCCCCCACTGGTCAATTTATGACTGCACACATTATGACCCCCCCGCCAAATTCCTTGACCAATAAACCTGATTCTGGCTCCGATGCTCAGCCCAGCTCGTTTTATGAACTCCCAGTCTTGTACTCCCCTTAACACTTTACTTGATGGGCGTCGACATATGTTCCTATCCTACATAAACACTTCATAGCATGTTTATTAATGTTTAAATCAGTATGCATAAAGTACCTGTTATATACATGATATTAATATTGGATCATAGACAAACTATATTGACAAACTATATTATCTACAAGCGGTATGGTGAGCAAGTAGGCAGTGCTGTCGCCTCACAACCGGAAGGGTCTGGGTTTGATTCCCAGGCAGGGTGACCGGGGTCCTTTCTGGGTGGACCTTGTATGTTCTCTTCCTGTCCACATATATTTTTTCCAGTGCTCTGGTTTCCTAAGCTTGAATGTCTCTTAAGTAGTTATAATAATATGTATAACTCAGCAAGAGCTTATAGCTTCATAAAGTCAGCTTATAACACCTTATGATATCCAACAATAGCAACACTGTAGACCCACTCTATAAAGTTTTATGCCAGGCCCTTACAGGCTTTAAGAAAAGTGAGGTTGTTTTTATGACTTCAAGGCCTAAAAGTTTAAAACATCAAATTTTTGAATTTTAAACTTCATAAAGCATTATAAGTGGTCTTTACAGGCTCTACGTGGAGTGGGATTGTCTAACTGGTAATATAGGTCAAACCATGCGAATATGTTGCTCTGCCAAATTCTGGAATGTTTATAAGACTTAAACTAGCAAAGCTGGTATAGCTAACGTATTGCAAAACCGATGCTTATAACGCTTTTATGAACTATTATTATAGTGCATAATGAAACTTGACATTACAAAGTTATATAGCATAGCCGTGTTTGTTGCAGTGTAATGCATGTAATTACAGTTCAGTTGTAACTGATTATGCAAGCTTACACCTGGCCTTATGAGGTATTATGTATACCATATAACCCCTTATAAAGCATTATGAATCCGTTTCCAGTATAATGGCCAGTCAGTGACCAGCCAGCGTGCAATGGGTTTACGTAACGTTACTCTGTTGGTGTCATATCATATACTGGTTTGTGCACCATAGAGATCATAACAGAATCCATCTGGATCTGCTGTTGCTTCCTAGCTAGTGGGAGACCATGGCGACCTCAGATCACATTTCTTGGTGACCAAAGATCCCATTTCTTGGTGACCTGATATCCCATTTCTTGGTGACCTCAGATCCCATTTCTTAGTGACCTCAGATCCCATTTTTTGGTGACCTAAGATCCCATTTCTTAGTGACCTCAGATCCCATTTCTTGGCGATTTAGCAAGTGGTAAAGCTTGTCCCATCCCATCAAAAGCATCATAGAGATCATAACAGAATCCATCTGGATCTGCTGTTGCTTCCTAGCTAGTGGTAGAGCTTGGTGACCTCAGATCCCATTTCTTGGTGACCTCAAATCCCAAAGATCATAATAGAACGATCCAGACTATCTGCTGTTGCTTTCTAGCTTGTGGGAGACCTTGGCAACCTCAGATCCCATTTCTTGGTGACTTAACTAGTTGTAGAGCTTGTCGACCTCACATCCCATCCCTTTAAAAGCATCATGGGGTGGGGTGGATAGATGCTATGTAGAACCACCTTTTGAACCACTGTACAGAGGAACCGTTTAACCAAACAAGAAATACAATGTAATAAAATGGTTCCTTTGAGTCTTCGCGGTTCTATGTATCTGCCTGTTCGATTGCCTGACTGAACAAGGGAGAGTTCCATTTCCAGTAAAGTGGCCGGTCAGTATGTATGAGTGTGTGAAAGGTGGATAAAGGGGTGCTGTACACCCAGCCATTATATTTTTTTAGGATTCAAGTCCAAATAGAAGTGCCATTCAAAGAGAAGGTGTCGTCAGGTTGTGTGGAATTGCTGGAAATATCTTCCACCAGGGTAATGCATTAGATTTTAATAGAGCAACACCTGTGAGGGCAAGGGAATAATGGCGCTCTTGAAATAAATTAGTGTGGCTTTATTGAGATCTGTCGTGGGCCAGACAATGGCTCCCTGTGCCCAGAGTGCTCTCGTGAGCAAGCCGGAGAATTCGTTTAAAGCGCTCGGAAACCCGATGCCTTCACTTCCTCAATTTCTTCCCTCTGACAGGCTTGCTACTTCCATCCCAGACTTAATTACCGCTTCATTTTTCATTTGCTTCCAGAATTGCCTTGAGCCCCAATCTGCTCTCTCTGCAAGAAAACTGGGAGGGAAAAAATCGAATACCTGAAGCCAGCTTTCAACGGCTTTACGTAACGTTACTCTGTTGGTGTCAAATCATATACTGGTTTGCACACTGTAGAGATCATAATAGAATGATCCAGACTATCTGCTGCGGCTTCCTAGCTAGTGGTAGAGCTTGGCGACCTCAGATCCCATTATACTTGTTAAACGCCGCAGAGGAACATTTGCCTGGCTCCCCCAAACGAATGCCGTATAACGTCTTGGTTAAGACACGATAGAGTTTATGCCTGGCACCTACAGACGTCAAGTGAAGTGAATTTTATATCAATTTTAATGGAAAATCTAAACAAAAAAATATGTGACTGTCTGAAGTCAGATCATAACACCTTATAATATCTGTCAATAACAACACTGTAGACACTGTTTATAGAGCTTGCATAATGTCTCGGAAGTAGTGATTATGACATGCATAACAGTTTATAAAGCTAGAGTATATAACTTCATAAAGTCAGGTTGTGACATCTCATACTATCTGCCAAATGCCACATTGTAGACACACTTATAAAAACTTATTCGGTTAAATGCCCAGCATTCATAGACATCAAGTAAAGTAAGTCTTTAATGACTTTTAAAGTTTCTATGACTGTGTATGACTCTATAAAGTCAGATCATAACACCTTATACTACCTTACAATAGCAACACTGTAGATGCTGTTTACAGTTTTATGCCAGATGCTGACATTACAATCATATACTATAAGTGCACCACAATGCTACTATATATGCCTTTATGAAGCATTATATAGCCTACATAACACCTTTTAATACTTGGCATAAGCTTGCATAATGTCTTGTAAGTAGTGATAATGACATGCATAAAACTTTATAAAGCAAGGGCATATAACTTCATATAGTCAAGTCATAACACCTTATAATACCTGACATAAGCTTGCATAGTGTCTCATAACTAGCGATAAGGACATGCATAACACATTATAAAGCAAGAGTTTATAACTTCTTAAACTCAGATCATAACATCTTATAATACCTTACATAAGCTTGCATAATGTCTCATAACTAGTGATAAGGGCATGCATAACACTGTATATAGCAAGAGTTTATAACTACTTAAAGCCAGGCCATAACATCTTATAATATCTGCCAACTGCAACATCATAGAGTTTTATGCCAGACCCTCACAGACTTTATGTTAACTGAGTTTTTTATGAGATTTATACCATGCTCTATAAATGCACAACAATGTGCTGGAAATTAATCTATGACACATTATATAGCATACATAACACCTTATACCAGACATAAGCTTGCATAATGTATCATAACTAATATTGAGGACATGTATAACACTTTATAATGCAAGAGTATATAACTTCATAAAGTCAGGTCATAACATCTTATAATATCTGCCAAGAGCAACATTGTGGAGTTATATTTATTTATTTATTTATTACCACTTTTCAGCTTTAAGAATGTTCATAGAGCATTATAAGCCATCTTCGCATGCTCTTGGTAAAGTGACATCTAACTGGTAATATGGGACATATGAAAATATGTCGCTCTGCCAAATTGTGGAATATCTAAAGATTAGAAGCGTTAATTCTTTTAACCCACAGCCAGCAACAATGATGCTCTTATGAACAGATATTACAGAAGAACATTCACACGGCTCCTCCAAACTAATACCACGCTATCTGATTCAGCACACGGCGTCTCGTTAAAGACGCAATAATGGAGAGAATCAGGAGGGCTGTCAGGCCGAGTGATACCATTCAGATCATTCTTCGGTGAGCCTGATACATTCTCTGATTGCCGAACACAGACAAAAAGGAGGCATACAGATGTCTGTCAAAGCTCCATCAAAGATCATCAGCGGCTAATCAAAAGCTAATTGACCACCAGCAGTTCTGGTAATGCGTTCAGCCTCATTTGACAGTTCTGAAATGATCCCCTCACACTGAGATAAAACACACACATGGAGAGATAACACAGCTTATCCCATCTGGCCATGACTCCTCTCACCCGTGGCAATGTTTCCCGAACACGTTAGCTCAGAACAAGTTGGAGGACTTGTATTAAATACATTTCAATGAAATGTTATTCATGAAATGCTCGCTTGAATATGCATGCAAAGCACAGTACCAGCGCTAATCAATGGAAAAGATCGAGATGCAAATGGTGCCATCATGATGTAGCAAAAATAAATATCTTATTAATAAATTAAATAATGATATACTGGGAACGATAGGATGATTGAACTGTCAGCTTCACTCAAGACATGCCCAACTTCTCCGAGTGGTTTGTATAAACACAATGATTAAGTGGAATGAACAGAATGATTAAATGAAATGAATGTTTGTCTCATAATTATGACTGCTAATGAGCTCGGCAAAACATCGTCATGACGATCAACAAAGTTCCCTCTCAGCCACATTCATATCCCGCAATGCTACCATAACACTGCGACCAACATCGCTAGATACTACCATAACACTGCGACCAACATCGCTAGATGCTACCATAACACTGACACCAACATCGCTAGATGCTACCATAACACTGCAACCAACATTGCTAGATGCTACCATAACACTGCAACCAACATCGCTAGATACTACCATAACACTGCAACCAACATCCCTAGATGCTACCATAACACTGCAACCAACATCGCTATATGCTACCATAACACTGCAACCAACATCGCTAGATACTACCATAACACTGCAACCAACATCGCTAGATACTACCATAACACTGCAACCAACATCGCTAGATACTACCATAACACTGCAACCAACATCTTTAGATGCTACCATAACACTGCAACGACATCTTTAGATGCTACCATAACACTGCAACCAACATCGCTAGATGCTACCATAACACTGCAACCAACATCGCTAGATACTACCATAACACAGCAACCAACATCGCTAGATACTACCATAACACTGCAACCAACATCGCTAGATGCTACCATAACACTGCAACCAACATCGCTAGATGCTACCATAACACTGCAACCAACATCCCTAGATGCTACCATAACACTGCAACCAACATCGCTAGATGCTACCATAACACTGCAACCAACATCGCTAGATACTACCATAACACTGCAACCAACATCGCTAGATGCTACCATAACACTGCAACCAACATCTTTAGATGCTACCATAACACTGCAACCAACATCGCTAGATGCTACCATAACACTGCAACCAACATCGCTAGATACTACCATAACACTGCAACCAACATCGCTAGATGCTATTATAGCACTGACACCAACATCGCTAGATGCTACCATAACACTGCAACCAACATCGCTAGATACTACCATAACACTGCAACCAACATCGCTAGATGCTATTATAGCACTGACACCAACATCGCTAGATACTACCATAACACTGCAACCAACATCGCTAGATACTACCATAACACAGCAACCAACATCGCTAGATACTACCATAACACTGCAACCAACATCGCTAGATGCTACCATAACACTGCAACCAACATCTTTAGATGCTACCATAACACTGCAACCAACATTGCTAGATACTACCATAACACTGCAACGAGCATTGCTAGATACTACCATAACACTGCAACCAACATCCCTAGATGCTACCATAACACTGCAACCAACATCCCTAGATGCTACCATAACCATATGAGTACCAGTACAAAAGACTGTAAAAAATGATATTTTTTTTATGAATATCATGCTTATAAGCCACTAGCATAGGTTCCCAATATGTTTATATACATTTACAATGGCATTATAAAATTCATTAAATTAAAATGGTTTATACCCTAATAGGAATAATTATGATCTGTTAACACAATGCATTATAAGCTTTCATAATCATTATATTGTGAATGTAATTGCCAAAGAATTACTGATAACACTTTCTATGAATCAGGTATCCGTAATACATTATAAGTGCATTCATAAGGTTCTATAAAGCATTCATGTTTTATAATGCTCGACATAAGCCTTTGTAACTGAACATTAACGTTCATTATAATACACAAAGTGCTATTACATGGCATCATAAATCTTTAAAAGTGTGCATGGATTTTTTGGTTCTTAACATTATTGTTGATGCTGGACAAAGTTAGACTGATCCACGCTGGGCTAAAAGCCAAGCTGGGTTTGACCAGATGACAGTCAAGCTCAAAAACCGAATCCAATCATACATAGTACAAGCGTCAGGCGAAGTCATATATGAAGAGGAGACAATAACTTGTTTATTTTGAAGATACCAAGGAACATTAAAGAGAGGAAGTGTATTTATGAAGCATTATGCACATAAAGACAACATTGGTTATGAAGCTTAATAACACCAGTGTCACCAATACAAAATAGTATATAATATATAATGCATTATGTCACTTGATGTGCTATGAAGCCTTATAATGTTGCATTATACCGGTTGATGTGTGTGATTATGAATGTTAATACAGAGTTTTAAAGGCTTGTCTAATATTATAAAGCATCATAAAGACTTAATAGAGCTTCATGCATGCACTTATAATGCACTGTGAATACCTAATTCATAGAATTGCGTTTTATTTATGCTTTACAAATCCATCTCTTATCATAATGTATGTCTATTAATAATAATCCAACGGCATGTTATAACATTACAATACATTCATAAACACTTGTTGTTAAGCTTTATGAAGTGGTGAGATGCACAAAATTATTAAGAACAAGATAGATATGTATATTATAACATATTATGCTGTTTTGTGCGACCAAACCTAAGTGGGGCTTATGTCAAGCATTATAAAGCATTATGAAGTATGACAATTTTTCCCAACACCTTATAACAAGAGACTTGTATTGAACACATTGCAGTGCAATGTTATTCATGAAAGGCTTGCTTGAATATGCATGTCGCAAACCACAGTACCAGTGCCAATCAATGGAAAGCGCCTTCATGATGTTCCAAAAATAAATATATTAATAATAAATTAATATATTATACTGGTAACAATAAGATAATTGAACTGTCAGCTTTGCTCAAGACATGCCCAACTTCTCCAAGTGGTTTGTATAAACACAATGATGAAGTGGAATGAACAGAATGATTAAATGAAATGAATGTTTGTCTCATAATTATGACTGTTAATGAGCTCTGCAAAACAATGTCATGACGATCAACAAAGTTCACTTCCAGCCACATTCATATGCAGCAATGCTACCATAGCACTGCGACCAACGTTGTTAGATGAGTCACAATACAAATACTGTAAAATTAAATAACTTTTTCATGAATATCATGCTTATAAGCAACTATACACACATTTATAACACATAATATGCATTTATAATGGCATTATAGCACATGAAAGTGCATTACACATTATAGTTACACTATGAAATATTAACACAATGCTTTAGAAGCTCATAAGGCATTATATTTTGAGTGACGTTGTTTGCTTCCATATAATGTATTAATAAATGGTACTTATATTACCTTATAACATATTATAAGCACATCTATATTAAAATCCCTTCCTTATGCATGGTCATAAAGTCTTATGAACATCGTATGAATACCGTATTCATAATGCATTACAAATGTATTAATAAAGTGTTATATGGTGTACATGTTGCCTCACATGTTTGTTTAATTGCTTGCAAGTAGTTAATTACATGCATAGTTCGTTAAGAGAGTATGATTGAGAGAGCTTATGAGTGTTCATATGATGTTATATGCACATTATCATTTACATAATCACATAATCAGGTTCACTTTGAAGATGCTAAGGAACCTTGGAGAGTATCCATGTTAGAGTTTAGGCATCAGTGCGGATTGTTACAAAGCATTATGTAAATGAACCTAGCACTTGTTATTAAGCTTTATAATGCCAGCCTCACCAGTAATGTTGGTAAGAACCGTACAGTACTCTATGTACATTGTAATATATTATTCCCATTTGTGTATGACTCTTGTTGTGGTATTATGCCAGTTTGCATGTCTGATTATGAACATTTATGTACAGTTATGAAGGTGTGTCAAATATTATAAAGCATTATGAATGCTCTTTTTTAGATACTGGCATTCTTTCCTGAACATGATAGCTTATAACAAGTTGGTGGCTTGTACTGAGTACGTTGCAGTGCAGTATCGCTCATGAAATGCTCGGTTGAATCCGCACACCAGCTTTATGAATACTTTATGAATCTTTATGAACGTACTTATAATGCATTACGGAAAGCTGATATATGGTAAGAGTTATTAAGGAAATTAGTGTTTAAGCACAATCCTTTTTTTCCTGGTGTGCTTGTGCACCCACTGTATTTGCGAGCAGCATGGATAGGTCAATTATTCATTAGGGGGTATCAATTCCATCCTAGGTGAATGCTAAGGAAAGGCATTTCAGGTGGACAGGCAACACTCAAGGAATAACAAAACCAGCTGCAGCCTTTATGAGAAGGGTGAAAGCCGTGCTGGCTTCAGGGTAACACTTTCTATAAATCCGGTAACTGTAATTCATTATAAGTGAATTCATAAAGTCTTTATAATGCTTTATAATACTAAACAACATGCAGAAACATTCCTAATCATACACATAAACCGTTACAACAAAGTAGTGTAAGGCTTCGTAGCACAAAGTGACATAATGCATTATAATGTGTTTACATTTTAGCTGTTATTAACATCATCAGTAAAGCGATATCATAAAGCTTAATAACTAATGTCATGTTCATTCGCATGATGCTTTATATAGAGACCCACAGTGAGACCCCTCTCTAATGTTCCTCAGTATCTTCAAAATGAAGTGCATATAGCTTCTAATGAACACTCATAAGCCTTCATTACAGACTTTAGATAAAGTCATGTCATTGATCAGCTCTGTGAATTAATGTTTTATGATATGGGTCTTCACAATGTTACGGTCATGCCTCCGGGTCACCGCCAATCGCCCGGACTCCATTTCCCAGGGTGCACTATTCGATGATGACTCACTCACATGTCCCCAGTCAACCAATCACACACGCTCTAACTCGCCTGAATACTGATTTCTCCCACCCAGTCTGCTAATAAACCCCTCACACACACATTGTGAAGCTTTTCCTAACCTAGTTTGCAATAACATATACTTGAACATATAGACTGACCTACTGTTATCTTCCATCTATACTGTATATCTGTAGTGTATATATATATATACAGGGGTTGGACAATGAAACTGAAACACCTGTCATTTTAGTGTGGGAGGTCTCATGGCTAAATTGGACCAGCCTGGTGGCCAATCTTCATTAATTGCACATTGCACCAGTAAGAGCAGAGTGTGAAGGTTCAGTTAGCAGGTAAGAGCACAGTTCTGCTGAAAAAAAAAAATACTGCAATGGCACACAGCATTATGGGACCAAGGGACCATACCAGAGTTGTCAGAAGAGGACAAAACTGTTGGTGCAACGTCTTGCTGGCGCATCTGTGACCAAGACAGCAGTCTTTTTGTGATGTATCAAGAGCCACGGTATCCAGGGTAATGTCCAGCATACCACCAAGAAGGAAACGAACCTCCACAGCAATCACGTAGTGACCTGGCCACTATCCTGCAAGAAGAATGGCTTAAACTCCCTCTGACCACTGTGCAGGACGCAGTATATGTCATTCCCAAGACCAACTGACGCTGTATTGGCCGCAAGAGGAGGCCCTACACCATACTAATAAATGATTGTGCTCTAAAACCAGGTGTTTCAGTTTCATTGTCCAACCTCTGTATATATACATATATATATATATATATACACACATCGATATTCTATGCCCCGTATATACCCTGCATCTCTCACCTTAACATAGTGCTATATGGTAATGTGTACATCTGCATATATCATAGTTTTTATTCATGACTTTTATTCATAACTATAAATTAGTATAAACAGAGATTTTGTGCTTAGTATTGTATATATTTATTGTCTAATTTATATGTTTGTATTGTAGTACTGTAAGGGAATAAGCACCTAAGTTTTTGATTTGATTTGATTTGATTTGATTTGATTTGATTTGATTTGTTTTGATTTGATTCCGAACGTTTCTCCCATGTCTTTCTCTTCGCTGATTCTGGTTTTGACTTTCCTTTGTCCCTCTTGAGTCTCCCTTAATTCTGGTTGCCTGATTATACACATCGCTGGTTTTTGACTTTCCTTCGGTTCTCCTGTTTACTCTCTTGGATGACCCCTTTGATTCTGTTGGCTGGTTTATTGGATTTTTTGGTTTCGTCTTTTGCGTGTCTTTCCACCTATGACCTGGCGTTGCCCTTTTGTTATGCGTGTTCTTCCACTTCTTTTGTGTTTTGCTATCAGATTGTTTACTGAAACAGTCTATACATATCTATACATACATACATCTTAACATATTATATTTCTTTGATTTCTATGAACCCTTCATGCAACGTTATGCTCGTTTAGGTGGGTGATTATGAACACTTATGCACACTTGCAAATACTTACGTCAAGCATAATAAAACGTCATAAATGCTTTATAGATCTTTATGAATGTAGTTATAATGCATTATGGAAACCCGTTTCATAGAGTGTGCTTCCAAAATCAGGTGGGGAAAAAATGCATCTACTTTTAGCATACAGTCCACATGAGAAAAGATGTTGGTAGACAGATCTGCTCCACTGTGTGAATTAGATTGAGGAATGCTTCAACCTGATGGACACCGGTCATGCTAAAAGGCTTTCGGATCATGCAGCCATGTGTGTCATGTGACCTCATCTCCCATAAATGAAATAATCTTCTCAAATTGGCCTGCAAAAAAAATAAAAATAATAAAACCCCTCAGTCCCCGTCTCTCCTGGCTCTCCCCTCGGAAGGCATCTTGTCTTCCTGGTGCAGAAATAATAGAGCCCTAGGAGGCTTGTGTTATTTATGGAGAGTAGGGCCTTTGCGTGGGGAGCTGCTACGGAGAATGCAGCGTATCCCCGGTTGTTAAGCGACGCCCGTATTGGGGCTCATATCTTCCATGACATCTTAAAGTGGAGGAAAGAAAGGGCTGATGAATTGGCTGGCTGTGCAGAGGATTGAGTCAGAAACCCAGGGGCTGTGCAATGCCCCCAGGATTGACACTTCTGGAGCGTTTTGGGCTTTCTTGACAGAAACGAGGCGCGTCGGCTCCATTTCTGCGGCCTGGACGATCTGTCCGCAGCCGCAATCTGTTTCACTCTTAAGATATTAGAGCTCAAAAGTGAAGAGAAGAGGGAAGATGTACACGTGTGCGTTCTCAGATAGCCGTGCGGTCGCTGAGGCATAGCCGTGCTACCAAATACATGTTTGTTATTTTTGAGGGCATCAAACTGTGACCGCGCTGACAAGTCTATCTATCCGACCGCTTTAATGGCCTCCTCCTTTTGTGATATGATATGAATCAGTTTTCATCAATGCTACAAAACAGAGGAGGCAAAAAGGCTATTTGGAGCGAGGACACAGAGGAGCCATGTTTAGATCCTTAAAGATAACGACTGAGACGCACCTATTAGCATGAAATACCTCCACCAGCACCAGTAACAGCTGGAATAGGATTTGGCATGAACTGGATGTAGCCACATCAGTGTTCAGACTCTCTTACATCAAAGAGAATTGGTCAGTTGGTCCAGATTTGGTGGATGCCTTCCCTGTCACAATCCCATGGAGAATTCCCTGTAGACTGGGATTTTATCCACTGCTGGTAGACCCGTATGATCCGTACGCTTCCATACACCTGCAGATTCAGCTACTTCCTTCACACTATGTTCTTTGGCCACGCCCACATGCAGTCCCTCCTTTTAGCCAATCATTAACATCTGCTCTGGAGCGTTTTCCACACATGGAACATGACATTCCCTGCACTGTAGCACCTCTTCCCAATCTATGGATCCTGTCACTCACATCCACAGGTATTTATAGCCCCATCATCCTCGTGCAGCGCCATCTGCAGGAACCTGAAGTTACTACCACCTTAAACACACAAGGTGACTCATTTGTTGTCTGGTGAGCTTATTGTTAGTACTCGTGCTAATATATTGGGGTGTCTGAAGTGCTTATAAATCCTCAAACCTGTGAAATAAGACCACCCAGTCAGTAGCTTGCTCATATGCCAGTGAAACCAACAACAGCCTATAAAACGAAGAATCCGACGCACTAAGAGATCCTATAAAACCAGATTAGAAGAACTGAGGTCATTCACAAGATGAGCCAGTGTTGTATCAGTGCTATGATTAGAATGAAAACATAGTCATACATAGTCATAAAGTGAACAAACCAGAGGAGACAGTAGCAAGGAGATACTCCCTCAGAGCTAAAGGAAGAACGCTCAAGAGGAACTGGAGAAGTGTTAAGTGTTTTAGATGGAGTGTTGAGTGTTACTGGAGAACGGTGGATTGTTTAAGGAGAAGTGTTGATTGTTTCAGGAGAAGTGTTGAGTGTTTTAAGAGGAGTGTGGAATTTTTAAAGAGAGGTGTTGAGTGTTTTAGGAGTGTTGAGTGTTTAAAGGGAGGTGTTGAGTGTTTAAAGAGAAGTGTTGGTTGTTTAAGGAGAAGTGTTGATTGTTTCAGTAGACCTGTAGAGTTTTTACGAAAAGTGTTGCGTGTTTTTGGAGAAGTGTTGAGTGTTTTAGGAGAAGTGTTGATTGTTTAAAGTGAAGTGTTCAGTGTGCAAAAAAAAGTGTTGATTGTTTTAGTAGACCTGCAGAGTTTTTAGGAAAAGTGTTTAAGGAGAAGCATTGAGTGTTTCAGGAGGAGTGTTGAGTGTTTTAGGAGAAGTGTTGAGTGTTTTAGGAAGAGTGTGAGGGTAATCATATTACAGGTGGACCAATGTAGTGTTAGGAGTCTTGCCCAAGGACTCTTAATGGTGTAGCACAGCATAGTCACCCAGACCAGGATTCAAACCCGGGCTCCCACATCAGCTGTACCACACCACTACTCCACTCCAGTCCTCTGAAGAAATGCTACTCCACTTCTGACACCAGTGTAGATTCACCAACATAGTCTTAACTGAATTTACTGAATTTATCTGTTCCACCTTAAACGGTGTATCTGTAATTTGATTTCTGATAATTCAGGAATCCACGTCCTCTACCAGTTTTCTGACAGGTAGAGAATTTTACCAGAGAAGCAGTGGGATGCTACATGTCAACATTACTCTCCTATAGCTCCTGACTTTTCAGTCACCTGATAATTATGTTAATTATAATTATAAGGCTGCTATAGGCTAACAATAGGCTGCCAACTGTCCTACTGTCACTGCCATATCACCGTGGCTCGGTAACAGCGGCTGACTGAGGTGTGCATTTGAAGATTCTTTGTTCATCATCCCCGACTTATTATGTCCTAATGACGTGTATTCTATACATGGACTACAATGCAAACAAGTTATTATTGAGTTTTTATGGAAGTGCACTACAAAACTGGAGATCAAAAACTCTGAGCATTTAGGAATAGTTAACAAACCTCCATGCAATGTAAGGTTTAGTGCCAATCGAGTGTGTCCTCCTAAAACTACAGTTAAGCCAAGGAGCATTAGAAACCTTCATATTCATGGATGTAATAAGGTGATGTAAGCAAGACTAGGCTTATCACTGTCCACTGTCCTTGTCCTTGTCCTTAGGACAATCAGTGAGCAGTGATGCCTTCCATGAGCCATCCTGTTAGTGCCAGCACTATTGGCAGACGGCTGCACCCTGCAGGACTACATGCTTAGAGACCATTAAGACAACTGTCCTTAACACCACGTCAACATCACTGGCCTCATGGCCTCATCATGGCGAGTCATCTTCAGTGACGAGTCCAGCTTTGGTCTTGGTGGTGACGACCAACGAATCTGTGTCTGGACCCCACAGCCACAATATAGGGCAGTCAGCAAGGACTGATGCCCTCCATGAGCCATCCTGTTAGCGGCAGCATCATTGGCAGATGGATGGACGATGTGGAGCTACATTTACGAAGGCCGATAAGACAACTGTCCTTAACACCGCTTCAGTGTTGCCAAAGACTGCAGTGGTGTCGTACCAGACTGTCATGGCGTGACTCACAATGACAGCGGGTCATCTTCAGTGACGAGTCCTGCTTTGGTCTTGGTGGAGACGCCCAACGAATCCGTGTGCGGAGGCACCGTGGTCAGCACCAAGATGATGGAATGGATTATCACAGGACACCATTAGGAACCTCTACAACTCCATACCCAGACGTCTGGACTGTTGCATTAGCAAACATTACTTTAACGTCCCCGGCTCATGGTATCCTAAGGATGTGTATTCCATACATGGACCACAATCCAAACAAATTGAGTTTTTATGGAAGGGCACTGGAGACCAAACAGTCTGAGCATTTAGGATGCCTCCACGCAAAGTAGAGTTTTGCTGCCAATCAAGTGTGTTCTCCTAGAACTGCCATTAAGCCAAGGAACATAGGGAACCTTCATTTTCTTGGATGTAATAAGGTGGTACAGCAGCTGCTGCACTGAAAGCATGCAGGGTCATTATTAAAAGGCTGGGTATGTGTAATTTTGTGCGACACCTTTTCCAAAAGCGAGCAATTTTAATCATTTCAGTCGTGACACCAGTAAGGCATGAAACTTCGCCATGGCAGAAAAGTGTCTATTTCTGGCTTTTAATGTGATCTTCTCTTTTAATAACATTCCTCATTTCTGTTCATGCATTTATTCTTCATAGGTAAACAAACAGCAGAGCAAATACTCCTATAACAAGAGTTGGTATACAGACTTCGCCATATCTCACATCTGTCTCATACACTGTAGTAGTTGCACAAATATCTACACAGAGAAGAAATCAACCGACAGGAATGAGACTTGGTGGGTAGGTTTGACACTGCAAGACATTTGAATGACTCATGTTTCACACGGGCCGTGCATGTGACGAAAGCAAGGATGGGCCTTATCTCTGTACCTGACTGACCCAACAGCTAAGATTAAGAACATTCAGCGAGCAGTGATGTCCTCCATGAGTCACCCTGTTAGTGCAGCACCATTGGCAGACGGCTGCACCGCGCAGGACTGCATGCACCGTTACCACGACTGTCCTTAACACCATGTCAACATCACTGGCCTCCTAGCGGCCTCTTCGAGTGACTCAGAATGGCAGCAAGTCATCTTCAGTGATGAGTACCACTTTGGTCTTGGCGGTGACGACCAAACAATCTTTGTGTGGAGGCACTGTGGTCAGCACCAAGAGGAACGGTTTGAGCTCCATGTTTAGAAGACCTGGAGTTGCCAGCTCCACCTCTAGCTCTACTGCACCATCTGCAGGAACTCTGTGAAAACTTTGATGGAGTTTCGTGATGGAGTATCACAGGACACCATTAGGAACCTCTACAGCTCCATGTCGAGACATCTGGCATGTTGCGTTAGTCTGACGCCATACTAAGAGACAGTACTTCTGTATGTGTAGCTTGATAAATATTGCCCATATCAGTCTGCATTTTTTAATAATTAATAGTTCCTGATAACCTTTATTTTCCTTCCCCATCCTTTTAGCCGTCACTTTTAGCCTCATAGCACTTCATGGTGGACACTGGACCAACTCACCTAACCTAACATATGCAAAACATGTACACACGTCAACTAACATCAACAATCTGAACTATGCACATTGCAGTATGGTAATTTTAGCATGTCCTGAGAGCACACCACACTGTTCTTATTCCACTGTGCGCCTTTAAAGAAGTGCTACGCCAGTCCAGGCCGCTGGAGGATGCTATCCCACTTCTGACGCCATTGTAGCATCTTGGCAGACAGGGACCAGAGGAAGACACTGGATTTTAAAAAATGCCCCATTATTAGATCCATTATTAGATTAGAAAACCATCGTATAGTGCCAAGCACTTCCAGTCTTATACCTCCACTTCATGGCGAACACTAGAGCCCCTCCCAATATCTCACAACCTGACACAACACATACAAAACTGTCCGTTTTCCACTGCTCAGTCTTACCACACTCCAGACCACTGGAGGATGCTATTCCACTTCTGACACCAATGTAGCATCTTGGCAAACAAGTACCAGGGCGAAACACAGGATCCAGGAAGGTCTTTTATTGGACAGGCAGCAAGGAAAGCCTCGCCAGGGCACTTCCAGCCTTATAGCTCAACTTAATGGTGGACACTAGACCCATTCACAAAATATTCCACAACCTAATACAACACATGCAAAACTGTCCAGGTTGCACTGCTCGGTCTCACCACACTCTAGACCACTGGAGGATGCTGTTCCACTTCTGACACCAATGTAGCATCTTGGCAATCAAGTAGCAGAGGGTACCTCCACTTCATGGTGCACACTAGACCCAATCACACTATCCCACAACCCGACACAACACATGCAAATCAGTGAACATTATTCTTTCCTATTCTCAACATCCCAAAGGCCTCTTAGCATGCTCACTTTGCATGACAGGATGCCAATATATTGTATTGTTGGAGCATGAACTTAGTGTATCTCAGCGGATAACACCCCTACCTGCCAGGGACCGACCACCACATGTGGGAGACTGGGGTTCGAATCCTGGTCTGGGTGGCTGTGCTATGCTACACCAATAAGAGTCCTTGGGCAAGACTCCTAACACTACACTGGCCCACCTGTAATATGATTAACCTTGTAAGTCGCTCTGGATAAGAGTGTCAGCTAAATGCTATAAATGCAAATGTCTAGTAAAAGCAGCTAAAATAACAAATGTCTACACTAATTTCCTTCGGGATCAATAAAGTATCTATCTATCTATCTATCTATCTATCTATCTATCTATCTATCTATCTATCTATCTATCTATCTATCTATCTATCTATCAATCTATTAAAACATCAAACAATCAAATATATAATTAGCATTAAAGACTGCTGCAATTAAACTTCAGATTTCATTTTCATAAATTCATGACAGAACATTGCAAAGCAGCCACCAGAAGTCGCTATAGAGGGCTAAAAGTCTCTGAACGTATGGCTGTAGATACATTAGGTACGAGAGGGTTAATGTATAAGGATCGGTTACGGTGGTGGCTGCAGAGAGAACGCAATCTGCAGATACAGGTTTGAAATGAGATTGAAAGAACGGGACAGAGGTCTGCTCAGCATAGATTGTCCATTTCCTCTTGGAGGGGTGTAATTTAGCCATGGACCGCAGGAGGAAAAATGAATTGATCCGTGGGGTCAGATCGATGAACATGCACGGCCGCTCAGAGTCTTTTCCCCTCTTCATGATATTTACTGCTAAATGACAAGATCAATTTAAACTCACTCTAACACAGTAGATAGGAGTAATCAATCATAAACCATAGGCCTCACTTACTAATTCCACGGCTAGGTGACAGGCTCGGCGAGCGAGTCTCTTTAGGATTCTGCGAGCGAACCGCCAAGCGTGGCTCTGATTTGAATGGTATGCAGTGCGGGGCCATACAGCATAATTCAGTTTGGATTGAGTCGTCCAACAAAGAGTCAGCGGGGGGAGAATTGTAATCATTCTTAGGAGAGGTGTTTAAACTGGAATCAATAGAGGTGTCTTGATTCAAGCTGGAGCGTGACGCCCCCCTTCTACCGCTCCCTCGCGCCGAGATAAGAGATACGCCAGCCTCGCTATCGAGCCCATGAGTTCCACTGCAGGGCATTTACATACGAGCTACATCGCAATGAGTTTGAGGAGAAACGCCATTGAAATGTAGCACGGTACGGCGCTGCCACTGAGCTACGTCCCCGGAGAACAGTCCATTATTGCGCTGTCAGAACCAAAGACAAAAAAAAAGAAAAAATGGAGGAGCAGGCGAAGAAGAAGTCTTTCAGCGCCCCTGGAATGAATTAGCGATCCGTCTAATTGTAGTCAGCTCAATGTATTTGAGGAGCGCAATGAAAACGAAAGACCCACAAGGTCATGTCCCTTGCGAGGCCAGAGCGATTTTGTTTGCGTTCTATCATCCCACACGCGCAGGCCTTGCCTTATGGCTCAGAATGGTGATATAGACACAATAAAGTAATCTACCAAAGGCCTCGACACCTGACCAAACAAACTAAAACTGGAGAGTGAAAGGAAAACTGTCGAGAAAGGAAGGTACATGCAGTGCACAGCGTCATCCTACAGTCATCGTCTATAGAACAGCTGCACCCAGAAGGACGTGTGGGATTGCAGTGTGAATGGGAAGGGAGATAAAGGTGACCAGGATCAATAACTGGTGATCAATTTAGACTGATATGATCAATATTTATTGAGCTACACATACAGAAGTCTGTCTCTCAGTATGGCGTCGGGCCGCCGTGTTCGCTAACCCAACACGCCAGACGTCTCGGTATGGAGCTGTAGAGGTTCCTAATGGTGTCCTGTGATAATCCATCCCATGCAGCTTGAACATCCTCACACAGTTCCTGCAGATGGTGCGGTAGGGGTGGAGGTGGAGGGACACCAGGCCTTCTGGACGTGTGACAACAAACCGTCCATCTTGGTGCTAACCACGGTGCCTCCACACACGGATTCGTTGGGTGTCTCCACCAAGACTAAAGCGGGACTCGTCACTGAAGATGACCCGCTGCCATTCTGAGTCACTCCATGACAGTCTGGTACGACACCACTGCAGTCTTTGGTGACGGTGACGTGGTGTTAAGGACAGGCGTGGTAACGGTCTGTGTGCATGTAGTCCTACGTGGTGCAGCCGTCTGCCGATGGTGCTGCACTAACAGGATGACTCAGGATGGCCAGTCAGGTACAGCGTCAGTAAGGCTTGTTCATGCCTATGTCATATACGCAGAATCATAAGCATGTCTCACGATGGCAAACCCACCCACCAAGGTTCAGTGCAGTTGGTTGATTCCCTCTGGGTGCAGCTATTCTTTTGATGATGAATGTGAGTTTCTGCTCTCCTTGTTAGGCCTGCTCTAAAATCAAAATATTTTTTTTACCAGGTTGAAGCCAACTAAACTCTCGTATCTGCTGCGAATGTAAATCCCTAGACTTGTCATTTCACAGTGCAAA
This sequence comes from Prochilodus magdalenae, assembly GCA_024036415.1. Classification (NCBI taxonomy): domain Eukaryota; kingdom Metazoa; phylum Chordata; class Actinopteri; order Characiformes; family Prochilodontidae; genus Prochilodus; species Prochilodus magdalenae. The sequence continues at coordinate 53,739 of JAMWET010004515.1, forward strand.
CAGCTCCTTGAATGTGTTCCATGTTCTCACAGCAGCTATGTTGCATAATATTTTGCCTTTGAGAAACTACGACCATTCTGTTGGTACAATGTCTGGCTGTGAAGTTAAACACATGCGTTGTACCCACATGCTGAGCCATCGCGCCCAGCTCCACCGCCAGCTTGCCTATCCTCGTCAGGCTGATCATGCTGTCGGTCCCTGCCTGAAGCGTGCTGGAGGGTTGTGGTAAGCGACACCAGGCTGCCAAGCTGCTCCTCTGGCAGATCCTCACCACCGGCCACCATCCAGGTGTCCTCGCCAGGGCATCTTCCGCTGGCCTCCAGCTGGACTGTGCTGCCAGGCCTCGCTGGGCTGTTTCTTCTTCTTTGCCGTCCACCTTTGAGTTTGTTGGAGTGCTTATTTACAGGCTGCTGGAGGTGGGCACTATCCCACTTCTGATACCAGTGTGGTGTAGCCATGGAATAAAAGATTGCCCACATCAGCAAACAATGTTTTTGGAAGAGGCAGCAATGGAGGACCGCCTCCTAGTGCTACTCTATGGTTGGGATAGCCAGGAAGGTCACCAGGTAGACCCCAACAAACAACACATTAGTTGAATATTATATATATATATATATATATATATATATTTATATTGTATGTGATTATGGTGTATGTATGTAGTATTTATGTGTGTATACACACTATTAGTATATAATAATATATATTATTATAATATATTGTCGCTGTCCAAAGAAAAACATGTATCTCAATTTATGTTGATTTTTACTTTTATTCCTTATTTGATCACATGAGCTGCTGTTTACAGTGTGTGTGAATTTCATGATGAATGGACCAACAGAAATGGCCGAAAACTGCTTGGAAAGACGTCTGGTTCCATTGACTTTCATTCAAATAAATTAGGTTTTTGGCCTCTCCTGTAAAGTTGCCATTTTAATGATATCTTTTCTCTTTGGACAGCGAGGATATAACACAAATGGGACATACTGCATATGGTTACTGGAGATATACATATATATACAGGGGTTGGACAATGAAACTGAAACACCTGGTTTTAGACCACAGTCATTTATTAGTATGGTGTAGGGCCTCCTTTTACGGCCAATACAGCGTCAGTTGGTCTTGGGAATGACATATACTGCGTCCTGCACAGTGGTCAGAGGGATTTTAAGCCATTCTTCTTGCAGGATAGTGGCCAGGTCACTACGTGATGCTGGTGGAGGTTCGTCCTTCTTGGTGGTATGCTGACATTACCCTGGATACCGTGGCTCTTGATACATCACAAAGACTTGCTGTCTTGGTCACAGATGCGCCAGCAAGACGTGCACCAACAGTTTTTCCACTTTTGAACTCTGGTATGTCACCCATAATGCTGTGTGCATTGCAGTATCTTGAGCAGAACTGTGCTCTTACCTGCTAACTGAACCTTCACACTCTGCTCTTACTGGTGCAATGTGTAGTTAATGAAGATTGGCCACCAGGCTGGTCCAATTTAGCCATGAGACCTCCCACACTAAAATGACAGGTGTTTCAGTTTCATTGTCCAACCCCTGTATATATATATATAATACATATATGTAATACATATGGGACATATTAGATAGACACATATATAGTACAATATACTTATTATTGCACCATATAATAATAATAATAATAATAATAATAATAATAATAATAATAATAATAATAAAATGGTGTATAATAATAAACACCCACCCACACACGATACACAAACACACACACACACATGCACACACACACACACACACACACACTTAAACATATGGTACTTTGCATAAGATGAATAGCTGTATCTCTTTAAAGACAAACACCATCAACACAATGAGCCACTTTTCCTATTCAGGCTTTGGGCTGAATTCACACCAGCAGGTAAACTCAGAGTGAACTCCGCATTAAGGATACAGGCTCTTCCTCTCTGTCCCCCGCCTGCCCATCACTCCAGTTAAACAGTTTGAGCCGGCTGGGTTTTGGAGGCAGATGCTAATAACCCTGACCACGCTGGCCCCCCGGATTAAAACTGCATGCAGTAGGTGTCAATCAAGCCTCTTTTATGGGCCTTTTTGTGCTGATGAACTGAAACGTCGGGGCAGCGGAGGTGATGATGCGGTGCTTAAGCTCTCCTGCATCCCCTGGCTCCTGCTGAGAGCCGCTCGTGAATGGATGTTTGGAGGAGCTCCAAAACACACTCTCCCTTATTGTTTACTGGGGATCAATGCTGCTAAACAGGACAGAGGATGGCACAGGTGATAGGCCAACCTGCTGCCGAGTGCTGACACCTCAGCTCATGCAGACAGAGGGCGGTTTAAGCCCTTCAACCACAGGTTTGGGACTCGGTTATTAATATTCGGGCCTATGCTGCTCTGGCTTCTCTTACTAAAGCTCTTCCAGAACTCATGGTCCATGTACATTTTAAATAGGTGCGCAGGAAAACTCAAACTCACAGGTTTCACTCCCGACTGTATCTCTCAGGCATGCCGTGCATTAGGATTACCCCAACTAGGAGCGAAGGAAAGTCGAGTGCCTCAAAGAACTGACAATGAACTGACAATGTCAGAGAACGTTTCCTGGAATTAGTGCACTCATGACTAAATTCAGGTTGTACACTTGTGCCAGATGGCAACCCTAACACGAGGGAAGGTAGACACATAATCGGGATGGCTAAAAAGCCAGGGAAATTCCAAGGAATAACCAACATAAGGAAAATAATACCAACTATTACCTAGCACCGTGAACAATAGCTGCACGAGGATGATGGGGGGCTATAAATCCCTGTGGGGTGTGAGTGATGGGATCCATAGATTGGGAAGAGGTGCTACAGTGCAGGGAATGTCTCGTTCCATGTGTGGAAAACGCTCCAGAGCAGATGTTAATGATTGGCTAAAAGGAGGGACTGCATGTGGGCGTGGCCAAAGACCATAGTGTGAAGGAAGTAGCTGAATCTGCAGGTGTATGGAAGTGTACGGTCATACGGGTCTACCAGCAGTGGATACAATCCCAGTCTACAGGGAATTCTCCTCGGGACTGTGCCAGGGAAGGCCTCCACCACATCTGGACCAACTGTGCAATGCCTAGATGCAAGAGTGTCATTGATGTGGCCTACATCCAGGAACCTGTCCACTCCAAGCCAAGTCCAACCACAGCTGTTACTGGTGCTGGTGGATTGGGTATGTTTCAGCTGACTCATTTTGTTTGGTGAGCTTATTTAGAAAAGACCGTTACGTTGGTCAGCCTAACACACTGTCATTTCTTCGTACTGAATTTTCCAGAAATGTCTTTTTTCATGGCTGTAATTAAAACACATGGAATTAGTTTTACAAGCCTCAAGTTTGCGTTCAGTGGACAACCGACCCGGCTGTTTATGTGACTCACTAAAGCTAAGTGCTAACATTATCATAGAGCAGTTTTCCCCTCGTTTCGACAGTCAAGGTCCGAGCTGAAGGCCTTGTTCTAATAGTCAGACTTGGCACGCTGTTTCTGTGGATACTGTTTCTATTGAGTTATGAACCGGTCTGCTATTTACTCTGCACAAGGACTTCTCTTTAATTGGCGAGACTAAAAGGAAGAGCAGGAACGGCGCTAATGTTACATGACGCAATAAGAAAATAGGACAATTAAGCATTGCTATAGAACGGCGGAGTTGCTAATGTGCAATTACTGGCCATCCATTACTGGCTAAAACACATTAATGCTAGAAGAATAGTGGCAGGAATTTTTTTTTTTCTCAGGCAGAAATTTTAAGCTCAATCTCTCACAGCAGCTAATTTCACTAAATGCCATTTGTCCCTCTGTCCCGGGAATAAAGGCCCGGAGCCTGTGAGGTTAATACATTTTCATTACATCGACAACAATGGCTCAGTGAGTGAAGGAAGCTGAGTAATTAAAGGTTTTGGCTGCACTCCTGACTCATGCACTGGCTCTACCTCAAGAATAAAGATCCCCAATTAAATTATACCGCCAGTCCGATAGGAGCTTTTACTGTGACGCCTGCGAGTGAAATATTATATATACGTGTTTGATATGTCAGATGTGTTGTCGGGGGTCTCGCGTCCTCTTACAGGACTCTCGCACAGGATGCAAACCAGGAGGCAGTTGCCATGGCAACCGCGCAGGAAACCTATGCAGCCGTTGCACAAAAATAAATAAATAAAGAAATAAAAAGTGCATGTCCCGCTATTAGCGAACAGAGGCTCTGGTACACCGTGCTCTGTAGCTGCACCCTTTTATTACAGACCCGAAAATGATCTAATAACCTAAGAACCCAAACGGCCTCCTATGACTGTGACTGCTAGCAGAACCGACACTCTTCCGACTGACTGATTAATTCAATAATTACTGTGTTAGGAAGGAGGGAGGATTTACCACCACAGAGCAGGTATGATGTGGGTGGTGGATCATTCTCAGCACTGCAGTGACACTGACGTGGTGGTGGTGTGGTAGTGTGTGTGGTGCTGGTGTGAGGGGATCAGACACAGCAGTGCTGCTGGAGCGTTGAGACACTGTGTCCACTCACTGTCCACTCTATTAGACACTCCTACCTTGCTGCTCCACCTTGTAGATGGACAGTCAGAGACGATAGCTCATCTGCTGCTGCACAGTGCAGTGTTGGTCATCCTCTAGTCCTTCATCAGTGGGCACAGGACGCTGCCCACAGGACACTGCTCCACAGGACACTGCCCACAGGACACTGCCCACAGGACACTGCCCACAGGACGCTTCCCCACAGGACGCTGCCCACAGGACGCTTCCCCACAGGACGCTGCCCACAGGACACTGCCCACAGGACGCTTCCCCACAGGACGCTGCCCACAGGACGCTGCCCACAGGACGCTGCCCACAGGACGCTGCCCCACAGGACGCTGCCCACAGGACGCTGCTGGCTGGATAGTTCTGGTTGGTGGATGATTCTCAGTCTAGTAGTCTGATTCACTCACACCAGCACCACAAACACTAACACACCACCACCACATCAGTGTCACTGCAGTGCTGAGAATGATCCACCACCCACATCATACCTGCCCTGTGGGGGTCCTGTGGGGGTCCTGACCATTGAAGAACAGGGTAATACAGTATACAGAGAAACAGATGGACTACAGTCTGGACCTGTACACCTACAGAGTGTCCTGTATGGTCAGTGGAGCTGATACAGGGCATAATGAGTGTAGATACAAGGAGGATGTCTGGTCAGTGTATGTGTTTCAAAAGAGCCTACAATGATGTAATCTGTAAGTATGATAAAATAAATTATTAATTATTAATAACAGCAGCAGGAGGCAGATTTACCCTAAATTAACAGCGTCAGGATTTCTGATGGTACCAGACTTGAATATGAATAGCTTTTTTACCCCAGTGATATTTTACCCCAGTGATATTGATATTTTAGAGATTTTGGATTATTCTTTCCTTGTAAAGCTCTGAGTCATTCACCAACACAAGTGCACTGTGACACTCTTTATACGTACATCTCCTCTCTCTCAGCTTATCCTTGTGGAAAATACAGTGAGTCTCAGAGGACTTCTGAATAGAACACTACTGTCTCTTAACATACTGTATGTATATTAATGCTGGTCTGCTGTAGAGTAATACACACAAGTATGTCAATGAATGTCCTGAAATTTTATAGATATTACAAATAAACTTCAGAGAACTTCACACATTGTTAGGTTTCTTATTATGGAATATTGTAGAGTAGTAATATTATATATCGTCGCTGTCCAAAGAAAAACAGGTATCTCCAAAATGGCAACTTTACAGGAGAGGCCAAAAACCTCTTTTAATTTGAATGGAAGTCAATGGAACCAGGTGTCTTTCCAAGTCGTTTTGGGTCATTTCTATTCATCCGTTCTTTATGAAATCTCCACACAGTGTAAACAGCAGCTCATGTGATCAAATGAGGCATAAAAGTAAAAATCAGCAATAATGGAGATACATGTTTTTCTTTGGACAGCGAGGTTATATGTCGTGGGCTGGAGGTTAGGGAACCAGCTTTGTGACCGGAGCGTTGCTGGTTCGATTCTCTGAACTGACAGTAACGACTGAGGTGCCCTTGAGCAAGGCACCTGACCCCAACTGCTCCCCGGGTGCCGTGGATAGGTCTGCCCACCGCTCCGGGTAAGTGTGCTCACTGCCCTCTAGTGTGTGTGTTCACTAGTGAGTGTGTTTGTGGGTGTTTCACTTCACGGATGGGTTAAATGCGGAGGCTAAATTTCCCCACTGTGGGGAAATATATATATATATATATATATATATTTTTTTTATTATTTATTTATTTATTTTGTCGCTGTCCAATAAAAAATTTGTATCCTCACTTTTGTCCATTTTTACTTTTATGCATCATTTGAACACACCAGCTGCCATTTACACTGTGTCAGAATCTCATGATGAATGAGCAAACAGAAATGGCCTAAAACTGTTTGGAAAGACCTCTGGTTCCATTGACTTACATTAAATTTAAATGAGGTTTTTGCCTCTCCTGTAAAGTTGCCATCTGGAGATACTTATTTTTGTTTGGACAGCGACGATATATATATATATATATATATACACACCCACCGTCCTTTACTCATGGTCTGGGCAGGGATGCCGCATATCTAGCTGAGTGGCATTGCCTTTCATTTTGACTTTATCTGTCACTATTTTCTCCCCACTCAAAGCCCGCTGTGTACTGATGCACCCATGCATCTTGGGGTGTGCGAAAAGGACTCAGTTTATCAGTCACCCCTGAGATAAAGACAGAAAATCCATGACAGAGTACTCTGCAGTAAGCAAACACAAACCTCAACCGCAACCCAGATAATCCTGTAAGACTGACAGCAGCGAGGAGCCATATTTCCCTCCTCTACGGCCTTTCTGCTCACTTCAAACCCGCACACTGGGAATCCGCCGATAGAGAGCGGGACGATAGACACAGCTCTTCGGGCCGCTCCAGATAGTGTCAGTTCATCTATCAGCTAAGTCACATTTCCCCTTCTCCATTATAGCAGATGTGTAACTTCATTTTCCTCTGAAAGGTTATCAAAGTGCAGAACATCTATCATTCACAATACTTTGTTACTCTGAGATTTGTCTTCATGGTCTCTTACTTTCTTTGTCTTCTCTCTATGGACGAGAGGAACGGCCTAAATGTTCCCTTTCTTTAAACTCCTTCCACTATCAGGGTCTGTATATGGGTCCGCACTTCAGCTCCGCATGCTCATAACTACGGAATATACCCATCAGATTAATAATTCATAGCAGTCACTGAATAATAGGTACAGAATAAGTCATAGTTATTACTGAGTAATTAATATTAATTAATAATTGCAATTAATAGTAGTTACTTAGTTAATAATTCATTTTAGTTTTTTAATCATTTTCAGTTGTTCGTGAAAATGTAATAGCGGTAAGTTCAAGTAGGCCAGTTAGCTAGTTAGCTATTAATTAATAGTAGTTACTGAGTAATTTATAGAAATTTATAAATAGTTAGTACTATTAAAGTTTAAATAACATTAAATAGTAGTAACTGAATAATTAATAGTTACTGAATAATTAATAGTTACTTTGTAATTCATAATAGTTAAGGACTAAATAATAGTAGTTACTGAGTAATTAGTAGCAGTTACTAAGTAATAAATAGCAGTTACCAGGTAATTAGTAGTAGTTACAGAATAATTCATAGCAGTTACTGAGTAATTAGTAGCAGTTACTAAGTAATTAATAGAAGTTACTGAGTAATTAGTAGTAGTTACTGAATAATTAAGAGCAGTTACTGAGTAATTAGTAGTAGTTACTAAGTAATTAGTAGTAGTTACTGAGTAATCAAGACTACTTACTGAGTAATTAGTAGTAGTTACTGAATAATTAATAGCAGTTACTGAGTATTTAGTAGCAGTTACTAAGTAATTAATAGCAGTTACCGAGTAATTAGTAGCAGATACTGAATAATTAGTAGTAGATACTGAATAATTAATAGCAGTTACTGAGTAATTAGTAGTAGTTACTGAATAATTAATAGCAGTTACTGAATAATTAATAGCAGTTACTGAGTAATTAGTAGCAGTTACTAAGTAATTAATAGCAGTTACCGAGTAATTAGTAGTAGATACTGAATAATTAATAGCAGTTATGGAGTAATTAATAGTAGTTACTGAATAATGAATAGCAGTTACTAATTAATAGCAGTTACCGAGTAATTAGTAGAAGTTACTGACTAATTAATAGCAGTTACGGAGTAATTAGTAGTAGTTACTGAATAATTAATAGCAGTTACTAAATAATTAATAGCAGTTACTGAGTAATTAGTAGCAGTTACTAAGTAATTAATAGCAGTTACCGAGTAATTAGTAGTAGATACTGAATAATTAGTAGTAGTTACTAAGTAATTAGTAGCGGTTACTGAGTAATTAATAGTACTTACTGAGTAAGTAATAGTACCTACTGAGTAATTAATAGTAGTTACTGAGTAATTTATAGTAATTACTGAATAATTAATAGTTACTGAGCAATTAATAGCAGTTACTGAGTTATTAATAGTACCTACTGAGTAATTTATAGTATTTACAGAGTAATTAATAGTAGTTACTGAGTAATTAATAGCAATTACTGTGTAATTAGTAGCAGTTACTGAGTAATTAGTAGCAGTTACTGAGTAATCAAAAGTACTTACTGAGTAGTTGATAGTAGTTACTAAGTAATTAGTAGCAGTTAATAAGTAATTGATAGCACTTACTGAGTAATTCATACTACTTACTGCATCATTGTAGTTTCTGAATAATTCTCAGCAGTTCCTGAATGAGTGATAGCAGTCAGGCTAAGTAGGCCAGTTAGCCACTTACCTATTATATCTTATAATCGATAGTAGCTGGTAGCTAGTGAGTAATCCATAGTACTTACTGAATAATTCACAGGGGTTAGTGAATCTGGATTAAATACCTGAAGCACTATATAAACCACAAACTAACCAGCCACTCCACTTGAAGCTCACATGCTAACCACATGCTAACCACTTTATTATGTCTGTTCAGATTCATATGACCATAACAAAACCAGAATCTTCCTTCAGGGCCAAAAAGGAGCCGCCATACAGCATTAACACGGGCCGGATCAGTGACGTGCAGTGTGTTGAGTTACGTACACATGAAATTAGAGCTATTGAGTTAAAACCGGGCAGAAATCAGAGACTCAGAGTCATCACCGGGCCCGAGTCTGATGATATATGATGTCCAAGGTAAAAGCCGACCATAATTGATCTCATTCAAATGTGCATTGTTTAACCTCTTTGGCTGATGGATAGGGAGCATTTCTGAAGGACTATTGACAAGAAATGTCTCGGAGTGACTCATCAATCCTCTTTGTGGCAATAATTACGGGGTCAACAAATTCATATGCAGCGTGACACGAGCGGCCATAACCGGAGATCAAAGTTACCCCACGCAAACAGGGTAAATGACCCCATTCGAGGCCCTGATTGAAGGAAATGCATGAAATGACGTACCACCTAATGCCTACGTTTATTCATAAAGATAGCAAAAGACTGGATCAAGACTTTCATCTGATTTAAACACGCCTGGGTACCGATAGCCACGAGCAAGGCTGTGCAATCCTGAGCCTCTTGCAGAATTCCTTGGTGTAGCTGATGTTCAGTGTGACTCAGGACTGACAGGAGCATCGAGTTCTATACGTTCCTACTGACTTAAACATGTGTAATATGTTACATGGTCATTTAACAGGCTTGGCACTGAGCCGCTGCCGTGGCAGTGCTTTATTTGATTTAAAAGATACAGGCAGCGCAGACAGTCAATTGCTTTCCCGGGACTCGTGGTCGAATACGTACAAAGACGACGAACATGCATTCATTACTTAACACGTAAAGCTCAGTGTGCCTTCAGAACGAGCCGTGAGGTGTACACTGAATGGTTAAACCAAACACAGGTACAATGTGGATGGGTCTCATTTAACATCAATAAACCCATCATCAAAGGAACAGCTGCACCCAGAAGGAGGTGTGGGAGTGCGGTGCTGTTGGGAAGGAAGATAAAGGTGACCAGGATCAATAACTGATGATAAATGTAGACTGATATGATCAATATTTATTGAGCTACACATACAGAAGTCTGTCTCTCAGTATGGCGTCGGGCCGCCGTGTTTGCTAACCCAACACGCCAGACGTCTCGGTATGGAGCTGTAGAGGTTCCTAATGGAGTCCTGTGGTAATCCATCCCATGCAGCTTGAACATCCTCACACAGTTCCTGCAGATGGTGCGGTAGGGGTGGAGGTGGAGTGACACCAGGTCTTCTGGATGTGTGGCGACAAACCGTTCATCTTGGTGCTGACCACAGTGCCTCCACACACTGACCCGTTGGTCGTCTCCACCAAGACTAAAGCGGGACTCGTCACTGAAGATGACCCGCTGCCATTCTGAGTCACTCCATGACAGTCTGGTACGACACCACTGCAGTCTTTGGTGACGGTGACGTGGTGTTAAGGACAGTCGTGGTAACGGTCTGTGTGCATGTAGCCCTGCGTGGTGCAGCCGTCTGCCAATGGTGCTGCACTAACAGGATGACTCATGGAGGACACCACTGCTCGCTGAGTGTCGTAATCCTGACTGTTGGGTCAGTCAGGTACAGAGATAAGGCCGGCCTTGCTTATGTCATATGCACAGCCCAGTGGGAAACTTCTAGAAGGAACTGTCTTGCTAGGAAGCTTTACGTGTTGGACGCTTGACCCGTTAGCTTTACACAATGTTGACCACAACTTCAATCAGTCTAGTGAATTTCAGCCTGGCTTTATAAAAGAGTTCATCCCTCGTTCCTCCCGTTCATTTTTAGCTACACCTTAGCAGCTGGTTAGGGTTAGGGTTAGGCTTAAGCTGCGCTATCGCTCTGCATTTTCTCCAGGAAGCTTTGTGACAACGTTTCTAATAATGAATTCATATCCTGTTTATATTGCTGTGTGCTTTGTGGAGGAGGATGGGTTCCTCTTGGGGGTTCTTCCTCGTGCTCCGAGGGAGTACCTTCCTGCCACTGTTGTCCTTGGCTCGATCGCAGGGGGCTTGGACCCGGGTTCTCTGTAAAGCCGCTAAGTGATAATGTCTTGTAATAAATGGTGTTATATAAATAAACCTCGATCTGACTGGAATGGAGCCTTGGCAGCCTGAATGGCCTTGCGGAGTAAATGAACAGCCCCAGTGCTTTAGATTATGGCGGCTACATCTTACAAGCTTCAAGCTATTAACACTTTTATATAAATGTGCATGAAGT
>JAMWET010004515.1:67500-102500 GCA_024036415.1 Prochilodus magdalenae
GCACTCCGCCGGCACAGATAGGCAGTTTACCTCTCATACTTATTCATCCCGGGTCTCCGATGTGGAGCTGCATACGAGGACAGTATAGAGGTACAGTATATCAACAGGGAAGCATACAGTCTGAGGGGGAGAGGTGCGTGCAGGTCGAGGGACGCATAAGGTTCATCAATTAATGCCACCAGTACTGAGATCCGGGCCCGACGGCACTACACAGGACTGGAGCTGTGACGGTGGGGGTCGGCCAAGGTAACACCTCACCTAGTCCCGGAGGAGGGCGTTCGCCAGGGCACACTGCAAAGCCTGCATTGGGCTTTAATTGATGCCCTTCTGCAGCCTGCAGTCTGTGACGAGTACCCGCTCCAAAGGCGACCGAGATCACGGCGGCGTTTTGAACTGGCACAGCGTGCGGGCTCTTAATGAACATTTTCAGAATCGTCAGCTCCGCACTCATTACGATTCCACAAAAACACTTTCATTAATGTTCCTTTAAATAAAGCCGCACTCCAAATTCCGCCGATAGCCGGAGCGCTCGGCTTTCCCGCCGGGGATGGGAAATGAAGTGCTGCTACACTCTGAGAACGGAAGCCGTCCGTTGACACGGCGAAGGCAGCGCTCCTAAGCGTGCGGGATCTCTCGTGAGTTATATGATGAAAGTGGGATCAGTAGTGGGTCTGAATACGGAGAAATCTGAAGAGACGTACGGAGATGGTGAAGGAGGACGGAGACGAGTGCACATGGTGCTTCAGCCCACTTATCAGGTTCAGGGTGGCGTAGAACGGAAGACTGCAGTTACATGGTAGTATAAGGAGACTTCAGTACCTAGAACCGACGTACCGAGAACCTTGACCACTGCTGTTCCTCCTTCAGGTCCCAATCCTACAGTTCCTAAAGAGGGGCGGTTCCAAAACCCTAAACTGTTATGGAACAGACTCGGTAACATTCACCTCCCTTTCTCTCTCTTCCTTTTTTCTCTCTTTCTCCTTCTCTACTCTCTCTTTACACTCACTCTCTCAGTATCTCTTTCTCCCCTCTCTCTTCTCTCTTTCCTAATCTCTGTCTCTCCCTCTCTCCTTTCTCTTTCCCTCCCTCTTTCTCTACTCTCTCTTTGCACTCACTCTCTCGGTATCTCTTTCTCCCCATCTCTCCCGTCTCTTCTCTCTCTCTCAATCTCTGTCTCCCTCCCTCTGTCCTTTCTCTCTCTTCGTTCTTTCTCTACTCTCTTTCTCTACTCTCTCTTTACACTCACTCTCTCAGTATCTCTTTCTCCCCTCTTTCTTCTCTCTTTCCTAATCTCTGTCTCTCTCCCTCTCTCCTTTCTCTTCCCCTCCCTCTTTCTCTACTCTCTCTTTACACTCACTCTCTCAGTATCTCTTTCTCCCCATCTCTCCCTTCTCTCTTTCTCAATCTATGTCTCCCCCCTCTCCTTTCTCTCTCTTCCTTCTTTCTCTCTTTCCCTCCCTCTTTCTCTACTCTCTTTCTCTACTCTCTCTTTACACTTACTCTCTCAGTATCTCTTTCTCCTCATCTTTCCCCTCTCTCTTCTCTCTTTCTCAATCTCTGTCTCCCTCCCCCTATACTTTCTCTCTCTTCCTTCTTTCTCTCTTTCTTTTTCCCTCCCTCTTTCTCTACTATCTCTTTACACCCACTCTCTCAGTATCTCTTTCTCCCAATCTCTCCCTTTTCTCTTCTGTCTGTCTTAATCTCTGTCACCCTCTCTCTCTCCTTTCTCTCTTTGTCTCCCTTTCCCCATCTTTCTCTTCCTTCATCTTTTTCTTTACACTCTCTTTTCACTTACTCTCTCAGTATCTCTTTCTCCCCATCTCTCCCCTCTGTCTTCACTCTCTCACTCCCTCTCTCTTCCTTCTCCCCATCTCTATATCATATTGCTCTCTCTCTTTTTCTCCTTTTTCTTTTTTCCTCCTCCTTGCCCCTTTCTCTATCACTTTATTCTTCTTTCTTTCCCATCTTTCTTTCCTCCCTCTCTTTTCACTCACTTTCTATGTCTCTTTCTCTACCCATCCTTTCGCCTCATCACCTCTCCTCCTCTTTCTCCACATCATATTGCTCCCTCTTTCACCCTCCTTCTCTCCTTTTTCTTTTGCCTCCTCCTTCTCACTCTCTATTACTTTTCTTCCCTCTCACCTTTCTTTTCTTTTTCACTCACCTTTTATGTCTCTAATTCACCGCATCCTTCCCCCTCTCAACCTCTTTCTCGCTCCTCCCCCCTCCCCGTCCCCTCTCATGCCCCTCTTGCTCTCGCCCCCTCTCTATCCTTTCTTTCTCCCTCTCTCTTTCCTTTCTCTCTCTCTCTGTCTCTCTTTCCCCATCTCTCTCTTCCTTCTTTCCCTCTTTCTCTTTCCCTCCCTCTTTCTCTACTCTCTCATTTCACTCACTCTCTCTGTATCTCTTTCTCCCCATCTGTTCCCTCTTGCATGTTTCCCTCTGTCTCTCAATCTCTTTCTCCCTCTTCTTTGCTCCTCCTCTTCTCTTCCTTCTCCCCTTCTCTACATCATAATGCTGTCTCCCTCTTACTTTCTCTCCTTTCTGTTTCATCCTCCTCCTTCTCCCCCTCTCTCTATCATTCTCTCTTTCCTTTTCTACCCTCTTTCTTTTCCCTCTCTCTTTTACTCACTTTCTCTCTCTTTCTCTCCATTTCTCCCCCGCTTCCCTTCAATCACCCTCTCTCCCGTTCCTCCTCCTACCTGCCCTCTCCTCTCCTCCTTCTCCCCTTCTCCCTATCATATTGCCCTCTCTCTCTCCCCATTACTCTTCATTCTCCTCCCTCCTCCTCTCCTTAAGGACCCTAATGACCAGCCGAACAGGTGTAGTTGACGGGGTAAAGCTCAGGTAACGTTTCCTGTTCGGTGTGTAGTTTTAACGCTGCCATATGGCTCCATTCTGAAAAGTATTAAGCCAAATGCAGGTCATTGGAAGATCTTGCCAGCTTCCAGAAGCATCTGAAGTTCATCCTGCTGGCACTGATTGGTCTCCGGAGTCAAATAAACCAATCAGGAAGATATCAGCCTCAGAGCGAGCGAGCTCGTTGCGCTCCGGGGGGAAATATGAAAGCAGCCGCGGAGGCTGGAGTGGGCAAAGCAATTTTGGAGTGTTGGAAACATCAGAGAGATCACAGGCCGGCCTGCCACCGGACGCGCCCCTCTCCAGCCTCGCGGCTCGAGCAGAGAATAGGAATGTCCACGGGCTTCATCCTCGGCCAAGTGAGCACGGCGAAACTGCATTCAGACGCTATTAGATGAGTGCACATCAGAGGGAGAGGCAGGGGAGAGGAGTGTTTAAAGCGCATCTCTGATAGCTTCCCCCGTAGAGCAGGTCCCAGAGATGAGAGCGGGGTTTGAACATGCACTACAAAAACCTGGCGCCAATGCATTTATTAAATTCTCAGATCAGACATGTGCAGCGTCCAAATTAAAATACACTTCTGCTGGAAAACCAATGATCTTATGTAACGTTCCCTTGCTTGCCTGCCAGCCTGGCGTTCTGCCGGAATGAGCGCGGCGGTTAACCGGATTTCAACGCTGGAGTTTTTTACACAGCCTCGAATGCTGTTATCATATCTACACATTATCAACATGACGGACGGAGCACAATATTTATAAAGGTCATGAATGATTTAGGTGGTGCCGTTGCAGCCGAGTATCATTCCGGGTGAGCCGGGTTACAAGCTGGGAGGGGATGCTAGGGGGCAATGTGGAGGTAAAGCACCACTGCTTTACTGAAACCACCCAATGAATCCACACAGCTGACCTCACATAACACACACAAGCCATATAGAAGAGTTAAAGTAGAGACCCCCAAGGTGAACTACTCCTCCATTGTCAGTAGGAGTAGTTCTAAAGTATGTACCTTCAGATGTACTGAAGTATGGAGAGTACCAGTACTAAAGTATGTACCTTCAGATGTACTGAAGTATGGAGAGTAACAGTACTAAAGTATGTACCTTGAGATGTACTGAAGTATGGAGAGTACCAGTACTAAAGTATTTACCTTCAGATGTACTTAAGTATGGAGAGTAACAGGAGTATGATTTATTACGGCTCTAATGTCCTATTATCATTTCTGGAACAGGACTCTTCATCAGCTCAGTGTAGGTGAAGAGACTCTAGTGTCTCTCAGTCCACCAGTCTTTAATAGAAGCTCATTCATTAGTCTGACACTGACGTCTATTCACATCATCAGCAGCACAGAACACTGAAGGAGAACAGGGAACATTAGCTAGAACCAAGCTCTGTCCAACAACTGCAGCAACACACTACTTACAGTACACTAACACATTACACTTACTGAGTTACTGTACACCAACACACTACTTACAGTACACTAACACATTACACTTACTGAGTTACTGTACACCAACACGCTACTTACAGCACACTAACACATTACACTTACTGAGTTACTGTACACCGACACGCTCCTTACAGTACACTAACACATTACACTTACTGACTTACTGCACACCAACACTCTACTTACAGCACACTAACACATTACACTTACTGAGTTACTGTACACCGACACACTACTTACAGCACACTAACACATTACACTTACTGAGTTACTGTACACCGACACGCTACTTACAGCACACTAACACATTACACTTACTGACTTACTGCACACCAACACTCTACTTACAGCACACTAACACATTACACTTACTGAGTTACTGTACACCGACACACTACTTAAAGTACACTAACACATTACACTTACTGAGTAACTGTACACCAACACACTACTTACAGCACACTAACACATTACACTTACTGAGTAACTGTACACCAACACACTACTTACAGTACACTAACACATTACACTTATTGAGTTACCGTACACCAACACACTACTTACAGTACACTAACACATTACACTTACTGAGTTACCGTAGACCAACACACTACTTACAGTACACTAACACATTACACTTACTGAGTTACTGTACACCAACACACTACTTACAGCACACTAACACATTACACTTACTGAGTTACCGTACACCAACACGCTACTTACAGTACACTAACACATTACACTTACTGAGTTACTGTACACCAACACACTACTTACAGCACGCTAACACATTACACTTACTGAGTTACCGTACACCAACACACTACTTACAGTACACTAACACATTACACTTACTGCGTTACCGTACACCAACACACTACTTACAGCACACTAACACATTACACTTACTGAGTTACTGTACACCAACACGCTACTTACAGCACACTAACACATTACACTTACTGAGTTACTGCACACCAACACGCTACTTACAGCACACTAACACATTACACTTACTGAGTTACTGCACACCAACACGCTACTTACAGCACACTAACACATTACACTTACTGAGTTACTGTACACCAACACGCTACTTACACTACACTAACACATTACACTTACTGAGTTACTGTACACTGACACACTACTTACAGCATACTAACACATTACACTTACTGAGTTACTGTACACCGACACGCTACTTACAGCACACTAACACATTACACTTACTGAGTTACTGTACACCGACACACTACTTACAGTACACTAACACATTACACTTACTGAGTTACTGTACACTGACACGCTACTTACAGCACACTAACACATTGCTTTTATGGAGTGACATGCTTCCTCTGAGACTGTGTGCAGGATAGGAGACTTTCAGTTTGGCTACATTGGCTTTGAGTAAGAGGTGAGGCTTGACTGGGTCCCAGATCCGGTTGTTTCTTTCCTTGGCTGTTAGAGGAACTCTCGAGTCCATCACAGTCATTCTGGTCTAACTTCTGTATTGTCCAGGTTACACACCCATACAGAACCCCAGATGAGACCACAGCCTGGACTATGCTGACCTTTGTATGTACAGACAAACAGACATACATGAAGGTCTTTTCAAGGTTGTTATGCCAAATGCCAATCTGTGCCACATTTCTTCAGGGCTGGATCGTTCTGTTCTTAGGAATTGAACTGAGGAGGCAAAAACTGTCCACCCTTTTTTCTATCCTCTCCATCACTGCTAAAATAAATGAGCCTTCATGTTGTTCTAACCTCAGTCTACATCATACTGCACCAAAGGCTCATCTCTTCAGTCTGTTCTTTGAAGTCGCAGAGAACACAGAGTAATATATTTAAAAAGATTGCATGATGCTGAACTGGAGAGTTATACAGTATTAAAGATCCAGGAAGCAGAAATGAAAGATACAGGGCGAAAGAACAATGTTGGTGATGGATAAAGGGATAAGGGGAAGAAGGAACAATGTTGGTGATGGATAAAGGGATGAAGGGATGAAGGAACAGTGTTGGTGATGGATAAGGAATGAAGGGATGAAGGAACAGTGTTGGTGATGGATAAGGAATGAAGGGATGAAGGAACAGTGTTGGTGATGAATGAAGGGATGAAGGAGCAGTGTTGATGATGGATAAAGAATGAAGGGATGAGCGTGCAGTGTTGGTGATGGATAAAGGAATAGAGGGATGAAGGAACAGTGTTGGGCATGAATGAAGGGATGAAGGAACAGTGTTAGTGATGAATGAAGGGATGAAGGAGCAGTGTTGGTGACGGATAAAGGAATAGAGGGATGAAGGAACAGTGTTGGTGATGAACGAAGGGATGAAGGAACAGTGTTGGGCATGAATGAAGGGATGAAGGACCAGTGTTGGTGTTTGATAAAGAATGAAGGAATGAGCGTGCAGTGTTGGTGACGGATAAAGGAATAGAGGGATGAAGGAACAGTGTTGGGGATGAATGAAGGGATGAAGGAACAGTGTTAGTGATGAATGAAGGGATGAAGGAACAGTGTTGGTGATGAATGAAGGGATAAAGGAGCAGTGTTGGTGATGGATAAAGGAATAGAGGGATGAAGGAACAGTGTTGGTGATGAATGAAGGGATGAAGGAACAGTGTTGGTGATGAATGAAGGGATGAAGGAACAGTGTTGGTGATGAATGAAGGGATGAAGGAACAGTGTTGGTGATGAATGAAGGGATGAAGGAACAGTGTTAGTGATGAATGAAGGGATGAAGGAACAGTGTTGGTGATGAATGAAGGGATGAAGGAACAGTGTTGGTGATGAATGAAGGGATGAAGGAACAGTGTTGGTGATGAATGAAGGGATGAAGGAACAGTGTTGGTGATGAATGAAGGGATGAAGGAACAGTGTTGGTGATGAATGAAGGGATGAAGGAACAGTGTTGGTGATGAATGAAGGGATGAAGGAACAGTGTTGGTGATGAACGAAGGGATGAAGGAACAGTGTTGGTGATGAACGAAGGGATGAAGGAACAGTGTTGGTGATGAATGAAGGGATGAAGGAACAGTGTTGGTGATGAATGAAGGGATGAAGGAACAGTGTTGGTGATGAATGAAGGGATGAAGGAACAGTGTTGGTGATGAATGAAGGGATGAAGGAACAGTGTTGGTGATGAATGAAGGGATGAAGGAACAGTGTTGGTGATGGATAAAGAATGAAGGGATGAGCGTGCAGTGTTGGTGACGGATAAAGGAATAGAGGGATGAAGGAACAGTGTTGGGGATGGCTAAAGGAATGAATGTCTGGTGGAGACAACCAAGATGAACGGTTTGTCATCACACGTCTCACGTCCCTCCACCTCCACCCCTACCGCACCATCTGCAGGAACTGTGTGAGGATGTTCAAGCTGCATGGGATGGATTATCACAGGACACCTTTAGGAACCTCTACAGCTCCATACCGAGACGTCTGGCGTGTTGGGTTAGCAAACACGGCGGCCCGACGCCATACTGAGAGACAGACTTCTGTATGTGTAGCTCAATAAATATTAATCATATCAGTCTAAATTTATCATCAGTTATTGATCCTGGTCACCTCTATCTCCCTTCCAAACACCACCGCACTCCCACACCTCCTCCTGGGTGCATCTACTCTTCTGTTTTCTCCTACACCGTTTTACTCGTTCTTTATATTTCTGTTTAAATGTTAATTGGAATTTTCCTCGTGCTGCATCTTCCCACTGTAAAGCACTTTGACTGGCCGCAGTGTATGACAGGTGCTATATGAATAAACTTTGCCCAGCCTCTCCGTGATATTCCTTCTCCGGGCAGAAAGCCGCCTACGCCTCTCTCTGACGTTAATCCACGGTGTAGATCTAAATGCTTGGTGCATTTCTCTCCTGGACACAGCCCGGCTACCTGTACTCCATTAACCTGCTCCTAAAAAAGGATTTCACGTTGTAGTTAATGCAGACATTAATTTTTAATTCCAACACCAGGAATGTTTAAAAGACACCATTCATCCTGCAGCAGTGAAGGTTCTGGCTTAAATGTTCTCACCTCCAGAGAGTGAAATGAATTATGCTCTCTGTGTGTAGGCCACCCCAAGGTGATTTATTTGCTGATTCCTTGTCACAGTGTAATTTATTGCCGTGCTTTTGTCTTCTTCTTTGTATACATGGCGCGATCCGGCTGCGCTAGCGGGCGACGTGATTTTATTCCTGAGGAGTCACACGGCGCCCAGGACTCCGGGTCACTGCGTGCGAATGGGCTGAGGCGTTTCAGTACAAAACAATCTGAATACTTTGTATGAGGCTGACAAAGACCGACGTGTGAGGCCGTGTCTCGTAGCAGCATGCTACACGCTAACACTATACAGGGTGTGCAGGGTTCTGCAGGCTAGTACACACAAAATTTGAGCATACTGCGTTGTTTCCTACTAACAGTGGAACAGACTGTGAGTGAGGTTATGCCGGAAATTTCAGCTCCCAAGTTTTCTCAAGTTTTATCTAAGAAGTTGGTTTAGCATTCCCTGCTTCTCACCAGCCACCATCACATTCAAATCCAAAAATGTCTGGACTCTGGGGTGACCAGTCCGTTGTTTTGATAATGCATCGTTGTATATATATATATATATATATATATATCTCACAGTGTGCCATTTACACACTGTGAGATTTACATGATGAACGAATCAACTGAAATGGCCAAGGAGTGCTCGGAAGGATGTCTGGTTCCATTGACTCCCAATACTTGTTTTTCTTTGGACAGTGACGATATACACATTAGTGTTGCCACCCATCCCATAAAATACAGAATCGTCCTTTATTTGGCAGTTAATTGTTAACTGCACGTGTGCCACACATGATTGATCACACTCTCCCACAAACAATCGCCCCCCATAATCAGATCAAATACGTGATTTCAAACATGTCACTCACACATGACCACGCCCCCCCATAATTTATTTTTCATATTATTTATAAATAATTGGACCAGCCTGGTGGCCAGTCTTCATTAACTGCACATTGCACCAGTAAGAGCAGAGTGTGAAGGTTCAGTTAGCAGGTAAGAGCACAGTTCTGCTCAAAATACTGCAATGCACACAGCATTATGGGAGACATACCAGAGTTCAAAAGAGGACAAACTGTTGGTGCACGTCTTGCTGGCGCATCTGTGACCAAGACAGCAAGTCTTTGTGATGTATCAAGAGCCACGGTATCCAGGGTAATGTCAGCATACCACCAAGAAGGACGAACCTCCACCAGCATCACGTAGTGACCTGGCCACTATCCTGCAAGAAGAATGGCTTAAACTCCCTCTGACCACTGTGCAGGACGCAGTATATGTCATTCCCAAGACCAACTGACGCTGTATTGGCCGCAAAAGGAGGCCCTACACCATACTAATAAATGATTGTGGTCTAAAACCAGGTGTTTCAGTTTCATTGTCCAACCCCTGTATATATATATGTATATATATATATATATATATATATATATATATATATATATATATATATGTATGTGTATATATATATATATATATATATATATATATATATGTATGTGTATATATATATATATATATATATATATATATATATACACACACACACACACTAAAACATAGCTCTTTACCATTTTAGTAGGAGTGGTTATCAGACTCTAGTAGGCTAGAATACTGCTAAATACTGTAACTATCTAGCATCAGTTAGCTGGGTTAATGTTAACTAGCTTTATCAGTATCAGGATCGCAGATATGAATACATTTACATAATTTAAATAATGGGAAATTAGATTCATCATAGCAGTGGATATCAGTTTATTACAAAGAGCGCGTGTTAGGTAGGGTAGCATACTGAAAGCTAGCTAGCATTAGTTGGCCAGGCTAGCGTTAACTAAGTTTTATTAAGTTATTATTTATTAAGTTATGCTGAACTTGTGTTTACTCTGGATCGTGGATATTAATACAGCTCAGAAGCTTTGGAAAATGAAAAGAATGAGAAGTTTAGATTGATCATAGCAGTGGATATCAGTCTCTTAAGTGCTGAGACAGTGTTAGGTAGGCTAGCCTGCTGCTAGATAGGCTCTTGGTGCCTAGTTTATGGAACAGCTGCTACCACTGCATGTGATGAAGTATGACTGTGTTATAATGTTGATATTACACTGGCCAGTCGATAAGCTATCTGCTATAATATGATAACCCTGCACTGTAAATATGTATTCAGGCATGTATAACATATGGATACATGGAGATTGCGATATTGTGTTATTGACTACAGTGCACAGTCACTGAGTTCATGAGAGTCTACTATAGTAACTGACTTTCTGATGGTGTAGATTGTACATTTGACTTTTTCGTGGCAGTTTTATCGTTCTTCTATTCATCCAGCTGTATAGGAATGTACGGTAGGAATGTACGGTAATCCTGTACTCTTGTTTGCTCTTCTTTGTGCTGCTGTAATTTATGATTTTAATGTACCTACATGCTTTAAACACTGAGCACACTAAACGGCTTCAACACAGTCCATGCGAGTAGAAATTACAGGCGATATTTACAGCATACAGGTGTTTGTAATATCGTTTGCCCCCAGTGTGAGCATTCTGTGAAATGTTTCTCCGTTTGCGCAACACTGGAAGCTCATACAATATGCTAAATTATGCCGGGAATGATGATTATGAGTGGAACAGGGCAGGAAAGGGCCCTGGAAGTCTTCATTAAACCGCAGTGAGGCAGGTTAATGAAACCATTATCTACACTTAATGAACTTCTCTAGCGGCGATGATGACAGCGATCATTAGCTGTCTCAGTTTGATCATACATTTGTTTGGTTGCTAGCATCTACTTTCTGCCTGATGTGGAACATCCTTCTGCGCTAGCCTCATACTTAGCTTCAGCCTTCAATGGCGAACCACTAGCTGTCAATCACTGTCACGGACGGACCTGGCAGTCAACCTGTCCACTTGTTGGCTCCGTTTCTGACAAATGTGTACAGGATCACACGAGAGGTACAGAAGCGAGCGCGAGGCTCAGAGCTGTGCCTTGCTTTATTGGCTTTCGCAGCTTGTTGGTGCTGAGTGTGTGGGTGTGTGTGTGTATGGGTGTGTGTGTGGTGGGGGAAATAAGTTTCTCTGACATTTCGCTTGTGTGAATATTAATGAAGCACTGCATCTCTGCTCGGCGGCGTCCTGTCAGGACGCGCTGGCTGGGAGCAGCGGCAGCCTTGGCAGGAGATGATTCCACTCCATGCCAGCTGCTCCCGCCGTCCTTATCAGCTGCCTGGCAGAGCTGTGTGCCCGCTCAGCCCACGCTCACTTCCTCCACCCAAAGCCGCCGAGATAACGTGATAGCGCCTCAGCCGCAGCTGGCCTGGACCCCACTGCAGGCCCTCACCTTTCTCATCCCTCTAAAGTAGCTTAAACGCCCTGGAGGGGAGGGGGAGTGCAGCGATGGCGGCGGTGCATCTGTTTCGGAATGTTAGAGTCGACTACAACAATGCACAATAACACAGGATCGTTTTTTCCAAGCTGAAATAAAACTCTGAAAAAACAGCTGGGATTGGATTTGGCATGGACTGGACAAGTTTCTGGATGTAGGCCACATCCATGTTCACACACTCAAAGAACTGGGCAGTTGGTCCAGATCTGGTGGATGCTTTTCCTGCCACAATTCCGAGGAGAATTCCCTGTAGACTGGGATTTTAGCCACTGCTGGTAGACCCGTATGACCGTACGCTTCCATACAGATTCAGCTACTTCCTTCACACTCCCAGTTACTACCACCTTAAACACAAGTTCATATCATCCACTTTCTGATTGCCCACAACATCATGCCTACCCCAGCACTCACTGGGCCGGGGACAGGAAACACCCTGGACAGTCTGCTAGCCCGTCACATGGCAGACACACAGACTCACGGGGGCAATTTAGCATCTCCAGTTCACCTAGCTGCATGTCTTTGGACTGGGACAGCATGCAGACTCCACACAGCAACGACCACGGACACCCCGGGTGAGAATTGAACCCATGTCCTTCCTCCTGTGAGGTGGCACCACCGTCATTTCTATTATACTTCAGTAAATTTACTCATAACAGTATTTTGCATTTATCCATACAGATCAGATAAACCTAAAGATGTAACTCAAGATCCGAATGAACTTCTGTCTTTATGCCATATACATGCAATATAGTGCTCATCCAGGGTCATGGGCAGCCCAGAGCACAAGACCAGACTAGACTACATACCACACTGCGAGGGACCATGGTACTAACTAGGCAGTCCAGTGGTGTACACTAAACCTACCACACAAAAACTACACAGCAGCGCCAACCTAGGCCCATTCTTTGGGTCCTTTAAGTGTGATATTTATATGCAATGGAAAATACTTTTTACATCATCCCAGGAACTGACACATCACCACAAACAACCACGAACAGCTGCGGGCAAAGGCTTGAACTGTTATCAGCTGTTATGGTATATCAATCACACGATCAACTGTAGATATAAATGCTAATTAATGAAGACTAATTTAAAAAATTGGAATTCTGGGAAGCTCCATCAATCTCACTAAAATATTCAGAGAGTACCAGTCATTTTAATAACCAATAGCCAATCACTGTTAAAATTCAGTCTTCCCTAGAACGATTGGTTTTTAGACAGACCTGCTGAGCTTCCCTACAAATTTACATTGCCAGAATACAGCAGACCATAAAACACATGAGATACAGCAACAAGACCTACAACAACTGGCAGAGCAAAAGTCCAAACAGCAGCATAGCTATAGGCTGTACCAGCATCCTTATGGGCAGTCCTGGAGTGGTCTCAGTGTTCAGTACCTTCATTCTGGGGGTCTTTTCACTTTAACTTCACGTTCAAATAAACATAACATGTACAAACGAAAGAAGCGTTAAGTGAGCCCACCAATCAGGGGACAGAGCTTGGTTCTAGCTAATGGAACCCGTTCTCCTTCAGTGTTCTGAGCTGATAATGATGTGTATAGACGTCAGTGTCAGACTAATGAGCTTCTATTAAAGACTGGTGGACTGAGAGACACTAGAGTCTCTTCACCTACACTGAGCTGATGAAGAGTCCTGTTCCAGAAATGATAATAGGACATTAGAGCCCTAATAAACCATACTCCTGTTACTCTCCATACTTCAGTACATCTGAAGGTAAATACTTTAGTACTATTACTCTCCATACTTAAGTACATCTGAAGGTACATACTTTAGTACTGGTTCTCTCCATACTTAAGTACATCTGAAGGTACATACTTTAGTACTGGTTCTCTCCATACTTAAGTACATCTGAAGGTACATACTTTAGTACTGGTACTCTCCATACTTAAGTACATCTGAAGGTACATACTTTAGTACTGGTACTCTCCATACTTAAGTACATCTGAAGGTACATACTTTAGTACTGTTACTCTCCATACTTAAGTACATCTGAAGGTACATACTTTAGTACTGTTACTCCAGTGGCGGTCTAAAGGGAGGAACCTCTACTGACACTGGAGGAGGAGTTATCTACACTTGGAGATATCTACTTTAACTCAACTACATGGTTTGTGGACCTCCAAGGTTAATCATATTACAGGTAGGCCACTGTAGTGTTAGGAGTCTTGCCCAAGGTGTAGGGTTATTGGTGTAGCACAGTCACCCAGACCGGGATTCGAACCTCCATCTCCCACATGTCGTGGTGGTGGCAGCTCCCCAGCAGGTAGCGGTATTATCCATTAAGCTACACCAACTGCAGCTCAGTATAGTCGGGGTGGTCTAGTGGTGGTACTGTTTGCTGTTTGAGAACGTCTCTTGCTGAAAGAACTCAACCTGGCATCGGTTCCCAACACTGACTTAAAAGAGGCAGTTTTGCAGATGGAGATGAGGCAGAAACGCCTGAGATTAATCCTGTAGAGGTAATATCCCGAAAGACTGAATGACCATAATTATGATTCATGTTAAAAACCTCCTGAGATGAGAAGCACTCCCGATATCTCGCTTAATCACGCCATTGTGTTCCTGGGCATGCCTACACGTGCCAAATGGAGAATATCAATAAACGTGAAACACAAGCACATATGCCGGCTCATTTCCCGACGAGGCAGAGAAGAGGGTTGTTTGGGGGGGAGGCGGATGAAAAGGAAGGAGATTTGAGAGCTCATTATTTGAAATTCAGGCCAGCTTTGCCGAATTCAGCGGCGCGTTTGACACACCTCTGGTGTCTTACTAATTTCACTGTTGAGTGACCTGACTAACCAGATTTTCTGTTCAACACCCCACGGTGCAACGTTCACCTGGAACAAATATCAGGAATAATTAAATAATCATCCCGCCATCATGTGTCTCAGAGCGGCTCCATCGGCAAAGCGCATCCGTTCAAACGCATCCAATGCCGTAAGACATGATAGCTCGCTTTAACAGGCCGTGGAATCCATACAATACACACAGCTGGTTAAGAGGTCTTCAACTCCAGCGGGATCACACACGCTCACTGTCCAGTTAGATCACAACAGCTCCAGCATCATTTCAGCTCTCACCTCAGTTCTGACTGATTTGATTACGTTAGTATGTTTATGATTGTGCGATTGTATGACAGTATTTTATGTTAATAGACTGAGTACACAAATGGCACACTAGTACCACAGTACCACTTTAGACAGGGCTCCTCGTAGAAGGTTCGCCTTATGTTTGAAACAAGGGACATGACGAGGAGACAGGATCCAAGTGCACATGCTTTTTAATGGAAAACTAACAAGAGAAAAACAAAAAACAAAAAAAAATAGAAAAGTAAGAAACACCACAGAGGAACAGGGTCACCGAAACAACTACCAGAGACAAAATGGGTAGTATAAAACAGAAAGGACTAATGACAAACACCTGAGAAGGGGCGGAGCCACAAACTAGGGACAGTTGAGGGGCCTGACAGGGGAGGGAGACAGGAGGAAAACCAGAGAAATGTAGATCAACTGGAGAAAGACTAGACAGGACGTGAGCACTCATGGAATTATACAGTCCACCTTAAAAACCCTCCAAACTAGAACTAGGCAGGGCGGTGTGGGGTGGTGGGGTGTGGGATGGGGGTGGGCAATCATTCCCTGAGTAGAGAATTAAGGGCCATCTTTTCCATATCTGTGAAGTGAAACACATACACTAGGGGGCAGCCCTCCCACGGTGCCCAGTAACCACTAGTTGGTTAGGTGCCTTCCTCAGGGGCACTTCAGTCGTTACTGTCAGTTCAGGGAATCGAACCGCCAACCCTCTGGCTACAAGGCTGGTTCCCAAACCTCCAGTAAATCAATGGAACCTGACGTCTTTCCAAGCACTTTTGGTTCATTTCTGTTGGCCCATACACCATGAAATTCTCACACAGTGTGAACGGCAGCTGTTGTGTTCGAATGCTGGGTAAAAGTAAAAATCAAGAAAAATGGAGATACATGTTTTCAATGTTTTTTCATAATTGAAATGTGACATCTTGACTCATGAAGAATATATATATATATATGGAATCATACTATTTATATATTTAAACATAACTTTTACTTAATTACAGAAAACCTGACCTCATTGTTCCACACTGAATTCCAGATTGCTTTTTGCATTTTTTTGATTGTTGAATGCAGCCTCTATAATGTGGGGGAGTGACTAGAAAAGACTCCGCCCATGGACCAAAACTGTAAAGGCCTGAGGACACGGGACAGCAAT
Source organism: Prochilodus magdalenae (assembly GCA_024036415.1). Taxonomy (NCBI): domain Eukaryota; kingdom Metazoa; phylum Chordata; class Actinopteri; order Characiformes; family Prochilodontidae; genus Prochilodus; species Prochilodus magdalenae. Next base: position 83,488 of record JAMWET010004515.1, read on the forward strand.
GTTTGCTCATCCACAGCATAAAATCTTAACAGACTAAAAAATGAGTCATCCTGAGTGTTTAAGGTGGCAGTAACTTCAGGCTGCATGGTCTATGGACTATAAATCCCTGCGGGGTGTGAGTGATGGGATCCATAGATTGGGAAGAGGCGCTACAGTGCAGGGGGTCTCAGTCCATGTGTGGAAAACGCTCCAAGGCAGATGTTAATGATTGGCTAAAAGGAGTGACTGCATGTGGGCGTGGCCAAAGACCATAGTGTGAAGGAAGTAGCTGAATCTGCAGGTGTATGGAAGCGTACGGTCATACGGGTCTACCAGCAGTGGATAAAATCCCAGTCTACAGGGAATTCTCCTCGGAACTGTGCCAGGGAAGGCATCCACCAAATCTGGACCACCTGACCAATTCTTTGATGTTAGAGTGTCTGAACACTGAATTGGGGTAGATCCAGAAACCTGTCCAGCAAATGGCGAATCCAATCCCAGCTGTTACTGGCATTACTGGTATTACATGCTGACCGGTACGGTCCGGTCACAGGGGACTCATTTTTGGCCTGGTCGGCTTAGAAAGCAAATATTTAAATAAAAATCAAATGATTGAACTCTTTAACAACCGATGATGGAGACTTGATGGAGCTTAAATGGACAGCGATAGCGCTTTTAATAACGCTCCCTAGTTCAAACGCTTCATATCTCATTCACGCGGCGCTTTAGAACAGGGGAGGTGATCTTTCTCTTTAAACATCCTGCAAGCGGTGCGGTTTAGAGAGGAACGAAACGCTGAACTTCACTAAACGGAGACACGGCATTCATTCTCCCGGCCACGCCGAGAGGCAGTCTGTAAGGCGGAGGGCTTTTGACAGTGAAAGGCGAAGGCCAGATTAAAGTAGACCTAAGTGACGCCCGCTGGATTGTTAAGCACACCTTGGTAAGCACGGCCATCTCCCTTACCCCAGCCCCACAAATTCATCCTGACTGAATCTTAATTAACCAATCAGTCTTGGCTACAATTTGAATATGCATGCGCTGAGCAGAGAGGACGTGGTTGGGTGAGGGAATGGGCGAGGTGAAGCGGACGAAGGCTTTGCAGTGACAGTTCTGCACACAGCGGCAGATTCACAGAGAGCAGGCTGGTACATGGGCGGAATGACAAGCCCGCCGGCTGCCTCAGTTTGGTTAGCCATATTGAGCGCTAAGTGCTGAACAAACGCTAACAAATCGCTAATAAATACACTTACTAATCACCTCATGATGAACGTGCTGGCTGTATACACCTGGGGGGCTTTTCACAAAGCAGGATTACTCGATTCAGCCTCTTAAGCTCAAAATCGGAATTATCCAACAGGATAGGAGCTACGGCTCATTCCTATTGGTCAATTCACTATTGGCTCCTGCAGATGGCGCTGCACAAGGATGATGGGGCTATAAATCCCTGTGGGGTGTGAGTGACGGGATCCATAGATTGGGAAGAGGTGCTACAGTGCAAGGAATGTCTCGTTCCATGTGTGGTAAACGCTCCAGAGCAGATGTTAATGATTGGCTAAAAGGAGGGACTGCATGTGGGTGTGGCCAAAGACCATAGTGTGAAGGAAGTAGCTGAATCTGCAGGTGTATGGAAGCGTACGGTCATACGGGTCTACCAGAAGTGGCTAGAATCCCAGTCTACAAGGAATTTCAGGAATTGGGCCAGGGAAGGCATTCACCAAATCTGGACCAACTCTATTATGTGAGAGTGTCTGAACACTGATGTGGCTACATCCAGAAACTTGTCCAGTACATGCCCAATCCAGTCCCAGCTGTTAAGGGTGCTGGTGGAGGTATGTTTCAGTCACAGGGGACTGATAGAACACACGCGGTCCTTTCAGTCTCTACATTAGCGGAAATAGCTAACCAAGCAAACCATGATTTAATTATTTAAATGTCAACCCTTGAAGTTTCTAGTAGCTCGCTAGCCCCAAGCTAACAGCAAAGGGTCTTTACATTTGTGGATGGTTTAGATTAGATACTGATGCTTTGAAGAGATGCTCTAGAGTACATCAGGGGCATCTCGTCACTCGGGTAAGTTGTCACACTGTTAATATCTCCAACTATATTGGAGATACTATATATAGGAATTCTATAAAATTTTTCCTGTAGTTTAAATTGAAAGATTTAGATGTATAATATAATATATATATATATATATATATAATATATAATATACTAATATATATATATATATATATATATATATATATTTATATATATATATATATATATATATATATATATATATATATATATATATATATATATATATATGTGTGTGTGTGTGTGTGTGTGTGTGTGTGTGGGTGTGTATTACTTTTGCGATGTCAGTTTGGGGCAACTTGTCCCACATAAAAAATCAATATTAGAATTTTAAAATGATAATTTAACCTGAATGTTTTATTTGGAAGATTGTTTGAAAGGGTTTTCCAGCTGTGGACTGTTTTAAAGAGCCCTACCACACTCTGTGATTAATGAGGGGAGTAGGTAGGTTGACTGATAAGACTGATGACGATGTTATAGTAGCAGGGTGGCCTGATGGAATGCCTGGTGTAGCATCATAAACAAACAAATTGGGGTGGTTTTTGTCTACTTGATTAAAAAATCTAACAATAAATGCTGATCATTGATCTGTGGTATAATTACAATAATGCACTCCAGGCTCGTTCTGTAGCGTGAGATATTGGCACTGGTGTAGTGACCCATGGCCACAGTGCACTAGTGCCAATATCTCAGATTATAGCATGAACCTAGAGTGTATTATGGCTTAATCAAACAGCTAATGCTAACGCTAATTAAGAAGGCTAAGAACTAGCCGCTAGAAAGAGTTCAAAAACAGCTGCCTTGAAATGAAAGCTTTAGCCAGAAGAAAAGTTCTGCCAGAAGGACACCAATGCTACGTTCAACTTACACTCCATACACTCAGGTCCAACCGTTCTAAAATCTCCTCCTTCCACCCTCAGTAGAGTAGGCTCTTCCCAGCCATCCACATCTGCAAGGGTCTAAGTGCTTCCAGACATGGGCCTATAGCAGGGACCTACACCCAAGACCCTTTATTCCATAGGAATCGTCCATCCATAAAATTGTACACCTTATAGAATTATAGAATTACCATATCCATTACTTTTGCCATTTTAGTTCTGTCTAGTTCTGGACGACTCTCTGCTTGTCTCTTGTGTCTTGGCTATAAGAGATACCCTACATGAAATAAGCTGCTGGGAAGTTTCAGGCAACAACGAAGCTAACTTCCAGCATCCCTCTGGGCTTCTAGTAGTTTGTTAGCCCTGAGCTAACAGCAAAGGGTATTATGGCTTAATCAAACTGATAATAAACAGCTAATGCTAACGCTATCTAACAAACCTTCAAACTAGCCGCTAGAAAGAGTTCAAAAACAGCAGCCTTGAAATGAAAGCTTTCGCACAAGTTCTGCCAGAAGGACACCAGTGCTACGTTCAACACTCTGGACACTCATGTCCAACCGTTCTAAGATCTCCCCTTTCCACCCTCAGTAGAGTAGGCTCTTCCCCGCCATCCACATCTGGTTGGGTCTAAGGGCTTCCAGACCTGGGCCTATAGCGGGGACCTACACCCAAGACTCTTTAATCCATAGGAATTGTCATCCTTCAAATTGTACACCTTATGGAATTGTAGAATTACCCATATCCATCACCTTTTGCCGTTTGAGTTCTGGGAGACCCTCTGCTTCGGATTCGTTAACCGGAATTGCGTCTGAGTCTTGGCTGTAAGAGATACCCTACATGAAATAAGCTGCTGGGAGGAAGTTGAAGTTTCAAGCATAACAGCATTTGTTGAGATCAGAAAGCAGGCTGTTCAGACCTCTGCAGTCGAGTGTGGGTGTGCGTGTGTGCGGCGGCAATGTGAACATAGGTCGTGTTTCGCGAGCGCGCTCTGTCTCGCTGCGCTTTATGGCCCGCACCTTTGTGTGTAAAGGACATGAGAAAGCAACCTTGACCTTTCGGCAGACACCGGGAAAATGAAGAGAAAGCTCATCATTAATCGCCAGTCATCTGCTCACCCGCCTTTCCTGCAGCCGGCTCTTGTCATTAGAGATAATGAGAGGGAGCGGACTCTGCCAGGGACGGTCCCGGCTCAAACTGACCACAACGTGCATCCTTGAACCCAGCCGGGCCTCGTAAGAAATACAGCGACTCATTATTTCATCAGACGTCACATTAGCTCTGGAGAAAGAGGTGGGCGAGGCGAGGCGAGTCGGTGCAGCGGCCGAAGCAGGTGGGTCGCAGATTATTCACATTGTTTACAGCGGGCCCGGAATAGATGCCCTATCAAAGCAGCAACCTTCACAGCCGCTTCACCACGCGCCCCCTGACAGAGCGGCTCTTCGAGCTGGACGCCATTACCGTCAGCGCTGTTACTATCGGACTATTTGGAAAGCTGAGGGCATCAGATTCCGGATAAACTTATGTCGGTGCAGATTACGGGCCTTGTGGACTATGAAATAAGGAGGAAATAAATGAGGCCCTTTATGTTTTTTTCCGGGACAGAGGGCAGAATTGGAAAGCAAAGCTTGGGGGACAATAAAGCGAGTGAGGCAGAGACTCTCTCTCGGCTCTAAGCATGAACAAGGCAATAAAACTCTGATGATTATTTAGAGAGAATATTGCAGCAATAAAACAGAGAGCGATTCCGGCCTGGATTCATGGGACACAGTGGAAGGTTTTCTTGTCTCCAGCATACATTCGGAAATGTAGAGAGCAGGAGGAGTGCGGCAAGCGGCCGTGTGCTCCTCCTCTATAGAATGAGAACCAATAAACATCCACGGAACATCAACTAGAACCGATTTGGTCTGAAATCGCCGTCCTGTAATACGAAACTGATTCTGTCCCACGTACGGCAAAAGACAGAAGGACGCATTCATCGTGGACACATAACCGGAAAAGACCCATAACGGGTTCTTCACTGGATCCCATACAAAAAGATTCAACCTCAGAAAAGACAACGGGTCTACACAGAACCATGAACCATCAAAGAATCCTTGGCATGCTGGCCGTTCTCTGAGCGTTAAAGTGATTCACCAAATTGATGGAGAATGTGTTTCTGGAAAGCTTTTAAAAAAACTTTCTCAAAAGTGGTTCTGCTAGTGCCATCATGTCAAAGAACCATTTGCTGGGCTTTAGAAAACTATCTAGAACCCTATACAACTGTCATTCTGGAGAACTATTTCACTATGCAAAGAACCATTTGGGCATGAATTGACTCTATAAACACGCCTTAAAAATGGTTCTTCGAGGGTTCCTTGTGTTCTAGATCCATGTGAATGCAGACGTGCCACCCACATGCTGCTCTGATGCCAATTCATGTGTCTGTGTCCATGTATGACTCTTATTCATTTACATTTAGGCATTTAGCGGACGCTCTTATCCAGAGCCACTTACATGGTTAACCATATTACAGGTGGGCCGGTGTAGTGTTACAGGTGGGCCAATGTAGTGTTAGGAGTCTTGCCCAAGAACTCTTACTGGTGTAGCACAGCATAGTCACCCAGACTGGGATTCAAACCCCAGTCTCCCACATGTGGTGGTGGCTCCACGGCGGGTAGTGGTGTTACCCGCTGAGCTACACCAACCATTATTTATAGTGTTATTTATATTTCCTAGTATATATTATAACACTACTGTAGTTGTTGTATCATTTTACATATATGTATATATATATGTTTATCACAGTGAAGTAGCAATACAGCATCACTGTAGTAGTAATCTCACACATCACACATATCATCATTAGCAGTAGTAGTAGTATTATTGTTATTATTATTATTATCATTATTATTTTTATTTTTGTAGTAGTAGTATTCATCTTCTTCTACTTCTTCTTCTTCTACCTATTATTACATCAGTAGTATTCTTATTATTATTATCATTATTATCATTATTAGTAGCAGTAGTAGTAATAACATTATTGTTATTACTTTATTATTATTATTATTAGTAGCAGCAGTAGTAGTAGTAGTAGTAGTAATAGCATGATTATTATTATTATTATTATTATTATTAGTAGTAGTCAGTCGTATAATAGCATAATTATTATTATTATTATTATTATTAGTAGCAGCAGTAGTAGTAGTAGTAGTAGTAATAGCATGATTATTATTATTATTATTATTATTATTAGTAGTAGTAGTAGTAGTATTCTTATTAATATTATCATTATTATCATTATTAGTAGCTGTAGTAGTAAAAACATTATTGTTATTATTATTATTATTATTATTATTATTAGTAGTAGTAGTAGTAATAGCATGATTATTACTATCATCATTATTATTATTATTATTATTATTAGTAGTAGTAGTAGTAGTAGTAGTAGTAGTAATAGCATGATTATTATCATTAACAATATTATTTTTATTTTTTGTAGTAGTAGCAGTAGTATTCATCTTCTTAATTGTATTATTTTTATTTTTATTATTATTATTATTATTTTTATAGCAGTAGTAGCAGTATTGTTGTTGTTATTACTACTGTATATGAATATTACAACACTAGTGTGGTAGTAGTATTAGTATAATACTGCTGTGTTATTATATTATTATAATAGTTATTAATAGTCTGTATTAGTATTAGACTTAGAAGCTGAATAATGAAACTGCACTTGTTTATATGAACATGCTCCCCAACTTTGAATCCGCAGTGGCGTTCCTGCCTGCACACCCTTCTGCACGCTTCAGAGTGGCTCTCGTAACGCTGTTTTCTTCCTACGGGATGCAATTTGCATTAAGTGTTCTTGTATTCGATTGCGGCTGTGACACGGGAGAAGCGGTGAGAAGTGAGGCATTGTTGCCGTTATTAAGTTGGCTGTTTACGTCATGGGCTGGGATGAGGACAGATGGGGGCTGTGGCCCTGCCTCATCTATTCGCCCAGGGGGCCGCTGGCTTTGGAAATGGCAGCCTATGACAATATCTCTATTAGGAGTGATGGAGAACATGTCAGCGCGGCTTTATTAACAGCCCTGCCCGCTCTGCAGCAGGCACACGCTGGCGAGTGAGTAATGCCGCTCAGCACCGCGCCCCACACCCTTAATGTACACTCATGTCCTGCTGCTCTAATTTCCTGAGAGGGAAGGTCATTAGTTTTGATTCATATCAAAATATATTAATAAATGATTCCATTCAATTACCAGTGGCCTTCGATACCACGCGGCGAAGGCAGGCGCGTCTCTCACTGAAAGCTGGCCAAACAACGGGAAGGGTTCAGAGTTCATGCGCCTGGCTAATGTAAAGAGAGGGACGCATTGAAAGCTCTGAGTAAAGGACAGTCCATGCATATGGTGGGTGACCTTGTACGCATCAGTGCCGCTCAGATCATACTCAAGCAACTGTTGGCTAGCAATCTATAGGCACCCATACGTCTTACAGTTCCAGACGAGACATGGCTGTTCCATAATTCAGCACGTCTTAGGTACGTGATGGGTTAGCCGTGCTGTTAGCATGATGCTAACGCTGGAGTGCGGACTTGTGTTTGAAAGCATGCAGTCAAAGTTAATGACTCTACTGTATATGGCTCAAAATCAGCATCTCCACATGTACAGCAGGTTCTTAGTGAGGAACCGAAGGTTGGGTTCTAGCTTTACTGGCAGATACAGTGAGCGTCTGGTTCATAAGAACAAGGTCCAGCAGCCAACACACCGGACAACACAGCTACAGACTGGCAGAGGGCCAAACTCACGCTCTACTGACCGTGATGAGCGCCACCTCATTCCAATGTCCCTTACCCACCGTAAGATGACCTCGAGTGACCTACAGAGAGACTGGCGAGCGGTGGCTGGGGGGAAACGCACAGCGAGCATGGTTCTATAAACAGGCTTCTGGAGGTCATTAGTGATTTTCTAAATAAACAGATCTAATATAATATCTGATCACCATATGACAGTGTGCTCGGTTAGTGGACGAGACTCCAGCTTATTTTAAAAGCTTGAGGCCTATATTACATAGAACCCATTCGGACCCTGTATCTAGAACAACATGAATACATTACAAACTACAAGTGACAAAGCGGTTGCTGGGCCATATACGATACACTGGTATTTTGACCTGGCACATTAAGGAGTGCTAATGAGCTGCTCAGATACTGTAAGCGGTCCATTATAATGGGTCTGGGCTCCTATTGGTCAGACTCAGATACACCGTTTAAAGCAGGCAGAGGAAGACGGTCCTTGAGCATGGTTAATGGCCCTGTGTGCATGCGCGCCAGCTGCCTAATAGTCCCACCTGAACTGCAGAAATGATAAACAGTGGATGATGACACCAGGCTAAGTTTCGGTGATAATTGTGTTCGTATTTCACAGGGTGACCAAGCGAGCGGGCGACCTGTCAATCAGGAAGTCTCTGCTGACATTCAGTGCCCTTTTCACATTTTCTCTGGGGATGGAAAAGAATAAATCACACGACCGCGCTGACCCAGAACATCATAACATGAGAAGCGAAGGACGGACCAATAAGGAGGCTCCACCTTCCTACTATGCAAATCGATTGCGACGCCCCTCGCTCTGCCAAAACAAGGCTTGACATTTGAAATTAGAGATGAATTGAGCCATGGAAAATACATGAATAGATAAATAATAAACAGAGATCAAACGCAGGAGCCCCCGAACGCATCTCTGAACTCCGAATCTGAAATGAGAGGTCATGCGATTAGGTGTAATGAGAATGTTGTGAAAATGTTTCTCTTATGTTTGCTGTACATTTGGCTTCATGTTTTAGATTATTGCACTTCATAAATATTACTTCAGTTTAGGCATCTTTAATAACTGTGTTATTACTACATTACCTGTGTATTAATAATACATTTACAACAACTTAACTACTACTGCTGTAGTCACTGTTACAGTAGAGCAGCGTATGTGAATCAGTGTAGGTAACAACATTTTTATAGACTGTCAATCAGATTATACCACCTCCTGTTCTATTGTCACAAGCTTCACATTGTTTTATGCATCACCAAACAGGGTTCTTCTGTTCTTGCTCTTCTACTGTTACAAGCTTGACGTTGTTCTATGTACCACCAAAAGAGTGCTCTTCTACTGTTACAAGCTGGACGTTGTTCTATGTACCACCAAACAGGGTTCTTCTGTTCTTGCAGGCTTGACATTGTTTTATGCATCACCAAACAGGGTTCTTCTGTTCTTGCAAGTTTGACATTGTTCTATGTACCACCAAAAAAGTGCTCTTCTACTGTTACAAGCTGGACGTTGTTCTATGTACCACCAAAAAAGTGCTCTTCTACTGTTACAAGCTGGACGTTGTTCTATGTGCCACAAAACAGGGTTCTTTTATTCTTACAAGCTTGACATCGCGTTCTATGTACCACCAAACAGGGTTCTTTTATTCTTGCAAGCTTGACATTGTTCTATGCATCACCAAACAGGGGTCTTCTGTTCTTGCAAGTTTGATGTTGTTCTATGTACCACCAAAAAGTGCTCTTCTATTGTTACAAGCTTGTTGTTGTTCTATGTACCACCAAAAAGGGTTATTCTATTGCATGTACCACCAAACAGGGTTCTGCTGTTCTTGCAAGCTTGACATTGTTCTATGTACCACCAAACAGGGTTCTTCTATCGTTACAAACTTGTTGCTGTTTTGTGTACCACCAAAAAGGGTTCTCCTATTGTTACAAGTTTGTTGTTGTTCTATGTACCACCAAACAGGGTTCTTTTATTCTTGCAGGCTTGGCATTGTTCTATGCATCACCAAACAGGGTTCTTCTGTTCTTGCAAGTTTGACAATTTTCTATGTACCACCAAAAAAGTGCTCTTCTATTGTTACAAGCTTGTTGTTGTTCTATGTACCACCAAACAGGGTTCTTCTATTGTATGTACTACCAAAAAGGGTTATGCTATTCTTGCAAGCTTGACATTGTTTTATGTACCACCAAACAGGGTTCTTCTATTGTTACAAGCTTGACATTGTTCTATGTACCATCAAAAGGGTTCTTCTATTCTTGCAAGCTTGGCATGTTTCTAACTAGCACCCAAAAGGCTTCTTCCATGCTTCCATGCTTGACATTGTAACAATAACAGAACCTCCTTCAGTGCCATATACAGTAGAACCATTTTTAAATCCATATATCTGAGGAACCATGATATCATGCAAATAACCACTTAAGCATGAAAGGCTCCTATATAGAACTCATGGTTGTAAATAGAGCCATTTATTTCACTACAGAACCCTTGAAGAACCGTGTTTTCAAAACGGGTACAAGCCTTTCATTTCAAAATCGAGGAGAGTCCAGTTCTCTTTGATCTATGGTCCTATAAAAGACTATGCAGTTCATTTCATTATGCTTTATTCTAGTAAGTAAATATAAATATTAAGGCGGCCATGTTTTTATTTACAGTTCATGATATAAATTCTTTACTGTTTGACCTTTGTGCTGGTTTCAGTATAAAACATATGCCACTGAAAAATATTATTATAGGAGCTCTAAAGCCAAACAGGCTGGTGGATTGAAAGTGCACTGGAAATGCATTAGACGTGCACAGGCTCCAGTCCAGGAGTGACCAGAAAGCATCTGACAGGGATTTGCCTTCCGGAAACCAATAATCCGAAATCTGCAGGGAAATCATGATGAAGGCTTTGGAGGTGACAGGCTTCACATCACTGACCAGATGCATCCTTTAATTTCTACTTCCTTTCTCCTTCATGTTACTCCCACCCCCCTCTCCCCGCCAATCTTTCAAACGCTGCCGCTAATCCTTCCCACTTCTGACCCACTGTTCGTCAGTGTCACGATCGTATAGTAATATTGTATTGTACCCTCGGCGTTCAGTCACACATCATAGAAAAACAATTTGTCCCTCCGCAGGCCTCAGCAGACGCTGGCACAGTGATTGACACGGAGGAAAACATGACTGGATATTGAACTGTTTGTATCCGAACCGAGCGTTGCTGCTGAGAGACAGCTATCGAGCGGCTAATCCTCGACAATAGACTTATGCAACTTTCACTTGATCTCAGAGGGACAGAGATTTACAGGCGATTACAACTTGTTGCCCCACAGATGAACTCAATACTCACACGGGCTGATACCACATTTAGGACCCACATCTGCAGTGAGAGTTACCTCACTTAGTCCACACAAATAAAATGAATCACATCAATACTGCCTTTGGGTCATCATACAGTGTGTGGGTTTATTGTACAGTCTTTGGGTTTATAATACAGTCTTGGGGTTATTATACAGTGTTTGGGTTTATTGTACAGTTTTTGGGTTATTATACAGTCTTTGGGTTTATTGTACAGTCTTTGGGTTATTATACAGTGTTTGGGTTTATTGTACAGTCTTTGGGTTATTATACAGTCTTGGGGTTTATTGTACAGTCTTTGGGTTTATTATACAGTCTTTGGGTTATTATACAGTGTTTGGGTTTATTATACAGTGTTTGGGTTTACTGTACAGTCTTTGGGTTATTATACAGTCTTTGGGTTTATTATACAGTCTTTGGGTTATTATACAGTCTTTGGGTTTATTGTACAGTCTTTGGGTTATTATACAGTCTTTGGGTTTATTGTACAGTCTTTGGGTTATTATACAGTCTTTGGGTTTATAATACAGTCTTTGGGTTATTATACAGTCTTTGGGTTTATTGTACAGTCTTTGGGTTATTATACAGTCTTTGGGTTTATTGTACAGTCTTTGGGTTATTATACAGTCTTTGGGTTTATAATACAGTCTTGGGGTTATTAAGTCTTTGGGTTTATTGTACAGTCTTTGGGTTATTATACAGTCTTTGGGTTTATTGTACAGTCTTTGGGTTCATAATACAGTCTTTGGGTTTATTAAACAGGCTTTGGGTTTATTGTAAAGTCTTTGGGTTTATTGTACAGTCTTTGGGTTATTATACAGTGTTTGGGTTATTATACAGTCTTTGGGTTATTATACAGTGTTTGGGTTTATTGTACAGTCTTTGGGTTCATAATACAGTCTTGGGGTTATTATACAGTTTTTGGGTTATTATACAGTCTTTGGGTTTATTGTACAGTCTTTGGGTTATTATACAGTCTTTGGGTTATTATACAGTCTTTGGGTTTATTGTACAGTCTTTGGGTTATTATACAGTCTTTGGGTTATTATACAGTCTTTGGGTTTATTGTACAGTCTTTGGGTTATTATACAGTCTTTGGGTTATTATACAGTTTTTGTGTTTATAGTACAGTCTTGGGGTTATTATACAGCCTTTGGGTTTCTTGTACAGTCTTTGGGTTTATAATGCAGTCTTTGGGTTTATATTTCCTCGACTCTGGAACTCTCACCCACCAGCAGTCCAATTCACTCTCTGTATTTAAATCTTATCTTAAAACACATCTCTTCACACTCGCTTACAACCTGCACCAAGACTAACTCCATCCTCTGAAACAATCATGCTCATATGGTCTATTGTCTACTGCATGTCCTTGTTGCTACCAATGTTTCTTTGTTTCTTTCCTGTATGACACCCACAATCAATTGTAAGCGACTTTGGGTTTGTGAAAAGCGCTAGACATGAATAAACTATTATTATTATTATTATTATTTTTATTATTATTATTACAGTACAGTCTTTGGATTATTATACAGTCTTTGGGTTTATCAGACAGCTTTTGGGTTTATGGTACAGTCTTCAGGTTATTAGATAGTGTTTGGGTTTATCAGACAGTCTTTCGTTTTATAGTACAGTTTTTAGGTTATCATTTAGTCTTTGGGTTTATAATAGTGTCTGTGTGTTTATTATTATTATTATTATTATTACACAGTCTTAAGGGCATTGTACAGTCTTTGGGTTTTTTAATGCTGGCTTTGGGTTTATCAGACAGTCTTTAGGTTAGTAGACAGTCTGGGTTTATCTTGCAGTCTTTGGGTTTATCTTACAGTCTTTGGGTTTATCTTACAGTCTTTGGGTTTATCTTACAGTCTTTGGGTTTATGAGTTAGTCTTTGGGTTTATAATCCTGTCCTTGGTTTTATCATACTTCCTTTGGGCATATGGTTAATCATACTGCCTTCTGGTTGATCATAGTGTCTTTGTGTTATTGTATTGTCTTTAAGTTTATCATATAGTCTTTGGGTTTATAACAAAGTCCTATCATATCATACCGTATTGGGATGTGCCGATGTGTTGTTTGTGGAAATGATTCAGTATATTCCCTACAAAGGCCAACAACTGGATAGCCAGGTGAGACCATGTGGGGTGGCAGCCTGCCCAGAACAGAAAGAGTCTCTGCTGGGTGCACAGAAGGTCTACTTTATTAAATTATAGACTCATGCACTGAATGCACTCTGTACATTATTTTATCTGCATAATTAACTAAAATAAAAATACCTTCAGTGAGTAGCTGTGCCTTAACTTTTGACTGGTACTGTATCCCTCCACATAAATAGAGTTGAACTTTATTTATCTTTGGCATCAGACCGAAAGACAAGTCAGGCAGGAAGTGTTACCACAAGCTCTCATAGCCGTCTTGTAGAACGTGCTGTTGCATTATATTTGTCCCATTGTCTTCTCATTAACGTTGATGGAAGTAAATTTAGAGTTCTATTTTTTCCACAATGAGATCGGTGGTCTCTGAGCAGTGCTGGGAAACGTGTTATTCTCCAACCAGAAATTAGGCTGGTTTTCGAAATGATTCAAACAGATTACGGCTGGGATATCCAACTAGCTTGTGAGCATCTGGTTCGGAAGTGCACACGGTCCGAGCTGTCAGAGATGTTGCCTCCGGCAAGAAGCGGAATAGGCCATTCCATCCTGCAAAGTGATTAGGGCGGCTGGAGTGGGCGCAGCAGCGGCCAGCAGAGTAGACTTCAGGGGGAAGAGCTGACGTGGGCGCACAACAGAAGATGAAGCGCTGTAATGAAGCCGGAGCCTCCCCACAGCCCAATCCCACCTCCTGTCCAATTCCTCATCACACACTGATCATTCCAATCTATGGCCCATTGGTCCCGGCAGGTTTGGGCTAGCTCACGCGCTGTCCGGCTACTCGAGCCCCGCCATGATGGACAGCTAATAGATTTGGCATGAAGGCCACAAAATGGGTCTTTGCTTGATTTGATTCATCAATTAACCTTCTAGTTCATCCTCATCAGTGCTGAATGGATTAAGGAACAGCTGCTCAAAGTAGTGGATCAATTCAGTTTCCTACAGGAAACCGTACACGTATTATTTTAGTATGGGGTATGTGGGGGGATGGGGGGTGGGGCTGGGGCTTGGTTGGTGAATGGGCTGCCATATGGAAGCAATTGGAGGACTAAATCTATAAATCAAGGCAGATTTACTCGAAGTGTACCACTAGTCTCAACATAGAACTAGAACATATACAGTCGTACGTATGTCAGTCCTGACCAAATGGCATGTTTGGTTGATTTAGAATGAAACAGGGACAAAAATGAGATTACTCACCAAATTCCATGATTTCTTTTCATGCATTTGAAAACCATTTCCATGTATTTACATTTCTTGCATTTAGCTGACGCTCTTATCCAGAGCGACTTACAAAATTAATCACATTACAGGTAGGCCAGTGTAGTGTTAGGAGTCTTGCCCAAGGACTCTTATTGGCGTAGCACAGCATCACCCAGACGGGGATTCGAACCCCAGTCTCCCACGTGTGGTGGTGGCTACTTGGCGGGTAGTGGTGTTATCCGCTGAGCTACACCAACCACCAATTGGTGAATTTTGTATATTGGGGTAAAATAAAGCATGCTATTTTCTGTAACGATTGACTGGCTTGAGCGAATGCTCTGTGATCTAGAAGATAGGCCGGGTTTATTTACTAGAGTGAAAGGCAAGAAGACCACAAACAGGGTAGCAAGACCAAGACAAACCTCCCAGAGAAGCAAACAACAAGCCAGGGTCAACACCACAACAATCAACCAACCAGTGACCATGTTTAAACACCCACAGATGGAATCACGGTACTGAAGAACTTTCTCTTCTTTCATGAAAATGAAGATACTGTACCTTGGGCTTGCCAAATTCTACTCAACTACATGCCAGCTATATGGCGGAAAGGCCATATTAAAGATCTAGATGTAAATATGTGATGGAAAATGCAGATTTAGCAATAGATTTAAAAACAACTTGAAATGAACAACTGAAATGAACAGACTAGCCTATGATCTCCTCACCGCTACCACCACACCAAGCCTTAGTCTCCTGGTTACACTTTCAGTCATCTATAACCATGTAATTACACGTGTACTAGCGTACTCTGGTTATTTACACAAACAATGGTTAATTATATGCACTGTAAAGCCGAAACGCTATTATTAACACCAAGCGAAGCCGCTGGAGTGGTTCTCAGACTGTGACCCTTTGTCGAACAGCTGTGAAATTCAGTCGCAGATCAAAGTGAAACATTTCCGAGCGTAGTATTATGATGCAAAACAGCGCGCACAACATTAATATCTAAAATGTCAGTGCAGTCATAATGTCAGACTGCGCAAGCATGTCTTCCATTAAAATGCCATGACAGAGATCTAGCATACAGATGATGTTGTGATGACTTAACTGAGACCAATACGGCTCTAGCAGCCATCAGAGAAAACAGTGGCAGCGCTTTACACTAAGTGTACATCTATTAACAGTACGTAAGGCAGTAATAAGCGTTAATAAATAGCAGCATAATCATTAACTAATGATAGTAATAGGAAATAGCATATTATGAAGCAGTTCTGAAGATGCATGGGCAGACAAATTTACAATAAGGCTCACAAAGAACGTTAAACACATTCATCATCAAAGGAACAGCTGCACAAATAGCTGCACCCAGAGGGAATCAACCGACAGGAATGAAACTTGGTGGGTAGGTTTGACACTGTGGGACATGCCAATGATTCAAGTTTCATAATCAGCTGTGCATGTGACGTAAGCAAGGACAGGCCTTATCACTGTACCTGACTGACCCAACTGCCATGACTGTAGACATTCAGTGAGAGGTGGTGCCTACATGAGTCATCCTGGTACTGCAGCACCATTGGCAGACGGCTGCACCACGCAGGACTACATGCACACAGACCGTTACCACGACTGTCCTTAACACCACGTCACCGTCACCAAAGACTGCAGTGGTGTCGTACCAGACTGTCATGGAGTGACTCAGAATGGCAGCGGGTCATCTTCAGTGACGAGTCCCGCTTTAGTCTTGGTGGAGACGCCCAACGAATCCGTGTGTGGAGGCACCGTGGTCAGCACCAAGATGAACGATCTGTTGTCACATGTCCAGAAGACCTGGTGTCACTCCACCTCCACCCCTACCGCACCATCTGCAGGAACTGTGTGAGGATGTTCAAGCTGCATGGGATGGATTATCACAGGACTCCATTAGGAACCTCTACAGCTCCATACCGAGACGCCTGGCGTGTTGGGTTAGCAAACACGGTGGCCCGACGCCATACTGAGAGACAGACTTCTGTATGTGTAGCTCAATAAATATTGATCATATCAGTCTAAATTTATCATCAGTTATTGATCCTGGTCACCTTTATCTTCCTTCCCAACAGCACTGCACTCCCACACCTCCTTCTGGGTGCAGCTGTTCTTTTAATGGTAATGTATAGAAGATGTTATGTGGGGAAATGGATATTAATGATGATTCGGGACATTACTTAAACAGTAGTAAGTAGTATAAATTACACAACAACATTTAAATCATTTTAGTTACTATCATTATTAATAACACATCCAGTCAAAACCATATATATGACTAAAATAAAAAGTCGACAATAAACTATCATCATCCATGCGAAAGGAAGAGGCAGTTTGGATCACTTCACTGGTTTTCCTCATTGATATAAAAACAGCTACCTGGAGCGGGCTGCCTCGCTGGGAGCAACTCTCCAGTAGGAAATTCATCAGAGCCCCCCTTTTAGCCCGAGGACATGAATCACAACTCAATTTAATTGGGTAAGTACAATAAATGGGGCTTTTGATGGCATTGATATGCATGGATAATGAGATGCCTTTGAAGTGAACGCACATCCATTTTGGAATTAGCGCCAGTCACAGGTGTTTCACTCGGAGAAGTGTAATCAAATCCTTTGAAATTTTACATTACACCCCTAAATTGAACACGAAAGGCCCATTCATTAACATAATTTAATCTGCAAGAGAGTGGATATTAGAAATTGTTTAAAATGGTCTTTTCTCCACTCGCTGCCCACCTCCTGCACATTTCCTCGGCTATAAGTACAATAATTGGTGAACGCATGCAATCCTCTGGGCCGCTTCCCGGACAGATTAAACCTGGGCCCTTGATTAAAGAGAAGGATTTTCACCAGGGGAATCTCCACTGAGTGTGAAATTTAAGACTAGTCTTAATCTGCGTTGGAGAAATCAGCCCTGAATAGGACATAAACCCTGCCATAATGGATATTACCAGTGCCAATGAGATTAGCAGCGCCTTGACTACAATGAGGAAGGAGTAAAGGGTTAAATAAGACTGCGTGTTAGAATTAATTAGCATCACACTTTAAGGAAACCTCTAATTAACATCACAGTTTTGAGGAACACGGGGTTGAATTACAATCACAGTGTTCAGGGATAGTGACAATATCCAGCTGGCTCCAGTGGAACATCCAGAAAGGCCAACACACACAGGTTTGTTTTCATGCATTGTGAGGACATGCAGCCTTTTCCAAATATATTATGCATATACTAGGGGTGTACAAAATTATGGAATATACAGCCACCAGACACTTTATTAGGTACACCTTCTTGTATCTACACTCACTGTCCTATCAGCTCCACTGACCAAATAGGAGCCCTCCTACAGTTACAAGCTGTAGTCCATCTGTTTCTCTGTGTTCTTTATGGTCAGGACCCCCACAGGACCACCACAGAGCAGTTATGATGTGGGTGGTGGATCATTCTCAGCACTGCAGTGACACTGACGTGGTGGTGGTGGTGTGTTAGTGTGTGTGGTGCTGGTGTGAGTGGATCAGATACAGGAGTGCTGCTGGACACCAACCAAAACTATCCAGCCAACAGCGTCCTGTGGGCGGTGTCTTGTGGGCAGCATCCTGTGGGCAGAGTCCTGTGGGCAGCGTCCTGTGGGCAGCATCCTGTGGGCAGTGTCCTGTGGGCAGCGTCCTGTGGGCAGCGTCCTGTGGGCAGAGTCCTGTGGGCTGCGTCCTGTGGGCAGCATCCTGTGGGCAGCGTCCTGTGTCCACTGATGAAGGACTAGAGGATGACCAACACTGCACTGTGCAGCAGCAGATGAGCTATCGTCTCTGACTGTCCATCTACAAGGTGGACCAGCAAGGTAGGAGTGTCTAATAGAGTGGACAGTGAGTGGACACAGTGTCTAAACACTCCAGCAGCACTGCTGTGTCTGATCCACTCACACCAGCACCACACACACTAACACACCACCACCACGTCAGTGTCACTGCAGTGCTGAGAATGATCCACCACCCACATACTACCTGCTCTGTGGTGGTCCTGTGGGGGTCCTGACCATGGAAGAACAGGGTAATACAGTATACAGAGAAACAGATGGACTACAGTCTGGAACTGTACACCTACAGAGTGTCCTATATAAATCCTGGACTCCTCCTGGATTGCTTTGCTAGCCTTAGGGATACTGTAGATACAGACCAAGTTACAGAAACGTGTATCCGGCGTATTGTAGGCAGGTGTCTGGAGATTTCGAGATATTTCAAGTTCAGAAACTTTGCTTAAATAAGAGAAACTGACTTTAAACTTTCCAGAATTATAGGGTGTGAACTCTCCACACCTGACTTATTATTGTAGTCTTTCCAAAATTGGAAATAACCGTGTTCGGTATCTGATTTTTGAAATGCTCTAAATTGATGGAGAATTGATGGAATGAAGCCATACTCTGAAGGTCAGGAGAACATGGTGTGCCCTTTCTAACAAGCCCTAGACAGCATTGCCAGACTTCAGGAAATTCAGACCAGGCTCCTTATCGGTTGTCTTCTCTGAGAGACTAGCCAAATCAGGCTCGTTGAAAAAGTTGACTA
>JAMWET010004515.1:110000-287500 GCA_024036415.1 Prochilodus magdalenae
GAGGTTTACTTTGGACACAGTTAAAAGGCTGGTTCAGGGAAATATGCTTCGGAGGGGAACTTGAGGATGCAGCTTAGCCTGGGACTGTAAACCACACATCCCATTACATCCTTTCAACCAGTGCACACATGCTTCAACACAAATACATATCTATCTGCCTACTGTAAGTCTCTATCTATCTATCTATCTGTCTGTCTGTCTGTCTGTCTGTCTATCTATCTTTCTGTCTGTCTATCTATCTATCTATCTGTCTGTCTGTCTGTCTGTCTGTCTGTCTGTCTATCTTTCTGTCTGTCTATCTATCTATCTATCTATCTTTCTTTCTTTCTTTCTTTCTTTCTTTCTTTCTTTCTTTCTTTCTGTGTCTGTCTGTCTATATCTATCTATCTATCTATCTATCTATCTATCTATCTATCTATCTATCTTTCTTTCTTTCTTTCTTTCTTTCTTTCTGTGTCTGTCTGTCTATCTATCTATCTATCTATCTATCTATCTATCTATCTATCTATCTATCTTTCTTTCTTTATTTCTTTCTTTCTTTCTTTCTTTCTTTCTTTCTGTCTGTCTGTCTGTCTATCTATCTCTCTCTCTCTATATATACATATACATATATATATATATATATATATATACATACAAGGGCAACCACTTCAAATACTATAGCGACCTCATAGCAATGCTTTACAGCCACCTGGGATAACAGAGCAACCACCTAGCAACTACTTCTGATGTCATGATATCATAGTAACTGCATAACAACATGATGATGTTGTTGTTATTAGAAGACAGCCTGAAGTTAATATTTCGCTTACATTAACAAAGATGTGTCTGGAATTTCCAGAAAAAAAAAACCCTAAAGCCGTTTTTTTCCCCTCACACATTGGTTTTGTCTACCGAAAGCAAAATGATATTGGCTGATTCCTCTGTTCCACTGTAAAATAAATTCAAATTAAATTTAAAAAACTACTCATTGCTTTTCATTAGTTCACAGACATCATTAAGCTACCTTCAACTGACCAAAACAAACTTGCCTCATTCACTCCTGGATGGTGGTGTAACCGGGACACTGTGTACGGCAGTACATAAACTGACCCTCCTCCTGTGAAAGCCTGTTGTCATTTTTAATCTGTCCAGTTTCAATAAGCTACAACAATGCCCATCAAACTTAACTACAAAAGTGGTAGCTGGTTGCTAAGGTGTGCTAAAGATGAAAGGGAGTCTCTGGACGCCTATGTTATGTAACAGTGTTATATAGAAAACAGATAACAATAGAGTTGTGTATTGCGCAATCACATTACCCTATAACACGTGTAATTACATGGGATAAAATATGCTGTTACCAGCAACTGAAAAGATACACTCATTTAATTACACAAGCAAAACCTGCAGTTGATGCACACACATATTAATAGGCCCTACTGTACTCCATCTGTAACTGTGACTACCTCCGCAGGGGTTAAATAGGTGGAGCATGTATTATTAACATGTTATTACACAGTTATTACATACACCTGAATAAAATGGGACTGAGAACGCCTCTATTGGCTGAGCATCAGCCTAAGCTGTGAAAGTAGATATCTCAACATGTCTCTTTTATAGATGTACAGTATGTACAGCAGCTGGAGTAGAGTCCGCTCGCTGTCAGGCTGCGGGGCGAGCCGAGCGCGGTGCTGTCCTGAAAGCGGTTCCGCTCTGAAGACTGAAATTGATTCGCAACAAATGGTGAGCAGGGCGGGCTGTGTCTTGCCAGAGTAAATGGCAGGTGACTGCCAGCCCCACAGCTCAGATTAACCCACATCCCTCTTCCATTGTGAGACTGTCCACACATTCACAGTCCATTAAAGTCAGCTGTTCTGCAGCTTCGCTGTGCCCACCGAGCTGATGTATATTACATGCCCGGGCACTCGGTGTCTTTGGAGCACTGCACTGAACGCATGACTGTATCTACTCTTTATTATACCCTGTAGGATATACAGACTGCACTGGACCAGACGCCTCACTCAGAGAGGTGGGGCTGAGTAACACTAATATAACTTCCTACCACACATTACTGAGGGGCGGCATTCATAAGGTCACATGACACCTTTAAGCTGTTCATAAATAATGACATGAGGCTGTTCAAACATTTATTAGGTAATAATAATAATAATAATAATAATAATACAGAGACATCCATTAACACTCAGCAAGATGGTTCTTAATAACACTAATTTAACTTCCTACCACACATTACTGAGAGGCGACATTAATAAGGTCACATGACACCTTTAAGCTGTTTATAAATAATGATATAAGGCTGTTTAATATTTATAAGGTCTTAATAATAAATAAATAAATAAATAAATAATAATAGAGAGTCATCCATTAATGCTCAGAGAGATGGTTCTGATTAACACCCCCGATTAACAGATTAACTGGTTCTAATTAACACTAATATAACTTCCTATCACACATACTGAAAGGGTGGCATTCAAAAGGTCACATGACACTTTTAAGCTGTTCATAAATCGTGACATAAGCCTAATCAGACATTTATTGAGTCTTATTATTATTAATAATAATAATAATAATAATAATAATAATAATAATAAATAATAACAACAATAATAATAATAATATTATTATTGTTATAATTATTTTTTTTTATACTTATTAATATAGCTATTATTATTATTGCTATTATTTATGTATTATTATTATTATTATCATTATTATTATTATTATTTTATTTATTTATTTTTTTTAATTATTATTATTATTATTTTTTTAGTAGTAGTCGTAGTTTTATCTCAAGGGATTGATAACTTTCTAGGAAGTTGCTATGGTATCCCTAACAGTCGTTGAGTTGATACTATGTGGTTGCTATAGTACCCATAGTATACTTGCTAGAAAGGTGCAGTTGGTATGGTATTCCCGATGGTTGCCAGGTAGGGTTGCTATCCTAGGCCGTTTCTAAGGTGTTGCTAGGTGATAGATATGATATTGCTCAGAGATTGCTGGGTGGTTGCTATGGTATTCCAGGTGGTTCCAAAAGTGTTGATAGGCCAATGCTACAGAGTAGCTATGGTGTCTCAGGTGGTTGTTAAGGTGTTGAGATTGCTATAATATCTCAAGTAGTCGCTAAAGTGTTGCTAGGTGGTTGCTATGGTATTCCAGGACGTTTGTGCTTTTACACACAGAGGAATTTGTCTTCCGCATTTAACCCATCTGTGTAGTTAAACACCCACATACACACACACACACACACACCACACGCGCAGACACACCCCCTAGCATTACTAGGGGGTTGATATGCTATTGCTGAGCAGGTGATATAGTATTCCAGGTAGGAGGTTGCCAGTGGTTGCTATGGTACCCAGTTTGTTATATGGTGCTGTTAATGGATTTATATCATGGTGATACACGCTGGGGGAAGAAGAAGAAGAAGAAGAAGAAGAGGAGGAGGATAAGGGAAAAGAAGAAGTAGAAGAGGATAAGGGAGAAGGAGAAGAAGAAGCAGAAGAAGAAGAAGAAGAAGGGTGAAGAAGATGATGATAAAGAAAAAGTAGAAGATTAAAAAGAACAAAAAAAATGGAAGAAGAAGAGGTGAAGAAGATGATTATGAATAAGAAGAAGATGAGGAAGAAAAAAAGAAGGGGTGAAGAAGAAGAAGAAAATGTAGAAGAAGATAAACAAGAAATAGTAGAAGAAGTAAAAAAGAAGAAGGAGGTGAAGGAGGTGAAGATGACTGATCTACGTGGGATAAGTGCACAGTCACTAATAAATTCGTAGGAATATCGTATGACTTACCGTCAAAACATACATACGAAACTCCCTACCAGAGCGACAGCAGGGCTGGACCTCCTGAACGCTTCATTCATTCACCGTGCCCCCCCTCCACATAAACAGCCCCCTCATTAATCAAACACTTGGACTCCAGTTTCACTTCATAAACAAATTAGGACCACAAGTAAAGACACATGCTGATGTGCTCAGCTTTCTCCATTTAGACCCACTCAAACCTGGCAGCAGCTCCGGATAAATAAACCTCCATCCTTCCCCCAGCTCCAGCCATGTCCAGTTACCTTCTCCAGCCTAATGAAACATAAACAAGCAGCTCGGCTTCGGCCCGTCTTTCACATGCCACACTGAATGACACCACATGATCTCTCATCTGCACCACCGCACTGAGGGTCCGTTACTGCTGGCTAATCCAGCTGAAGACTGAACACTACACTACACTACTGAACACTGGGCTACAGTGCTACCACACAGCTGATTTCAGTTCAGGTGCTGGAATAAACATACAGGCTAATCCACAAACTAGCATGTGTGTGTTCAGATGATGCTAAAGATAGATAGATAGATAGATAGATAGATAGATAGATAGATAGATAGATAGATAGATAGATAGATAGATAGATAGATAGACAGACAGACAGACAGACAGACAGATAGATAGATAGATAGATAGATAGATAGATAGATAGATTGACAGACAGACAGACAGACAGACATGATAAATAGATGGATGGATCACTGAGTGGCGTCCATGATAAATAGATAGATGGATAGATAGATAGATAGATAGATAGATAGATAGATAGATAGATAGATAGACAGACAGACAGACAGACAGACATGATAGATAGATAGATAGATAGATAGATAGATAGATAGATAGATAGATAGATAGATAGATGGATAGATAGATAGATAGATTACTGAGTGGCGTCCAACAGCTTAATTGACAGGCCAGTAAAGATGCATGGAGGGGGCCGGCTAAGCAGGGGGGGAAGACCTGGACACATCAATGCCCTGACGAGACGGGTGCGGCCGCCCATCAGATCAAGGAGCTGGTTTTTATTAGGCTCCTACCCGGGGAGGAGCGGACCAGAGAGAGGGCGAGGAAGCCGTGTCTTCCAGCTTTAAACCACAGACTCATTTAAATTGCCGAGCAGCCTTGGCAGCGTGGTCACTCAGCAGAGGAAAGTGGGCAACAGATTTGTGAGGAGACTGTCAGAGCCCGAGAGTGCCTCCCGGGCTGCTTCTCCTAATGGGGATCATAGAGCTACACGGAGCCGTATGAAGACGTCTACAGGAGAGTCTCTAAATGAGCCAAAAAAGATACGGACAGAAGCGGTCTCGCCGTATTCCACCGGGGCCCGGTTCGAATCATTGATGCTTGTCGGCTCTCTTGTCAGGGGACCGGGAGATGCGGTTCTACCTGCAGAAGGAGGACTGCGATCACAGGGGAAACAGGGCAGCCGGAATACAGATCGATGTTCCGGTGCGCTGAATAACATAGCGAGGCAGCTCGAGTGCTTTTAGTAAAGTGCGGAAAGGTTGTCCGTCCTGGGAAATCTTGGGGATGTTTTAATTAAAGCTGTTAGCGGAGGGAAGACCGGCACACAAATGGCCGTTCCGGAGGTGCTCTGTTATTTTGCCACTGTCATTTTGAAATATCAAGGCCAATGGGCAACATAGTGAACGTCCAGGGGTCCCCTAATTTCCCATCCTCTCTCCGGGGACAAATGCCAGGGTGTTTACTCCGGAATGCGTGCAAAATCTGCGTTATTCCGTTCCCTTTAGCCACTTTTATTTTGACCTCAGGCAAGCCAGCCTTTCTCCCACATCCCGTTTGCCATACTAGCAATTATCGGGCGGCACAGGTACACACACAAATAAATAAATAAAGAAATGCTTTTTCTAAAAAATGGACCGCATTACCGGTTGGGCTGGTGAATGGCCCTCGTGCGACAGATGTGATCTCCTTATATTATGATAAATTGAAGACCAGCTGTAGCCGGGAGATTTAATTAAGATTCAGCATTCACCTTCTGCAAAGGTAGCTTTGTTACTTAATTCAAATTAAAGAGTGAGGTCGGTGGGGGAATGCTTGCTTTGCTGCTTTCCCCTATGCCGATCTCCTTTGGTTGACCTCAGCAGAGGAGCATCTTAATAACAAATCACTCGCTCCAGCATCGGAAGAGGCATAAAGTTCTCTTTCGGGCCCTCCGACAAAGCCGGCTTTGGTAAGCACGCTCCGGTTCATGCATATGCAGCAGGAGGGAACGGGAGAACATGGACAGTAGGACTGATACACGAGGCCACGCTTTCCCTTCCTGTACTCTGAGTATATACTGCCGGACTTCCTTTATGGTTATAAATGATTCCAGGCACCGAAAAACATTTTAAGCATCTCCTAAAACAACATCTGGTTTCAAGGTCGTCAGGTCGGAATGCCGGAGGAGCGAGCGAGGGAGGGAGCGAGGGAGGGAGGGAGCCGGCGCTCCTCAATTCCATATTCAAATGTGCAGCAGGGCTTCCGGAGAACACTTTGCATGGTGCAGAAAGTGCCTGGGAGCCACGGGTCTGCCTTTCGCCTGATCCCAAAGCAATTTGCAGTGAAGCTCAGCCAAAAGCTCCTACTGGAGCAAGGGGGGTCCGGAGGGAGGCTGGACTTTACCGTCTGTTTCACGCCAGCGCAACGCACGGCCAAGGCAAACACAGGGCGGGGAGATGCCCTTTCTTTTCCTAGAGCAAGGCACGGCAGGCAGGGGCTGACTTTCTGACTTCTGCAATGAACTCTACTGGACCTCAAGCTAAACAGTGCTGGAACATGCTGGAGCTGCCGTCATAGACAGGGTTCTTCGGTCTGGTGCTCTGATAGGACGCTAACAATCTGATTTTAGCTGGGGATTAAATCTAGAGGGTTAGCACTATGCTAACATGCATCATTTATTACATGACATTAACTGCAGTGTTATAAAATAATTATTGGAAATTAATAAAGATCTAAATGTTAGTTATGTAGTATAAGCCCCCCGGACGAAAACGAGTCCCCTGTGACTGAAAGGTATCTAATACCAATGACAGCTGTGACTGGATTTGGCATGGACTGGATGAGTTTCTGGATGTAGGGCTCATCAATTTTTAGACACTCGTACATCAAAGAATTGGTCAGTTGGGTCAGATTTGGTGGATGCCTTCCCTGGTGTTTTACTGGTTACTCCGGGCAGCCCCACAGATTTCTAGGAGGGTTCAAATCTGGGGATTCTGTTGCTAGGTCGATGTGTTAATGCGCCTGAATGTTCGTCATGCCAATCAGTCACATTTTCCACACTGTGAAAGTGAGAACAGAGGCTTCAAGGCAAGTTTATACTGACCGAGAAGTGCATATAAACCATTTCAGAAAACAAAAACAAATTTACAAAAAAAAAAATATTTTATATATATATATATATATATATATTCAAGAAAACAAAATTACAAAAAATTTAAAAATAATTTACAAGAATTACAAACTGTGAATTCTGATGGAAAGGGCAGGTCTAACACGCAGGAAGTCCTTGCCCATCAAACCATTTGGCAGTGGTACAGTGGGTGGAGTTTGGGATGGTAGTCGATGTTACAGCGTGGTTTGTCCATTGTGTGGCGCATGTTTTATCCAGCTGGCTCCCTCTTTCCCTCACTTCTGTTCTCCCTCTGGGTCTTTCGAGTTTTTAAAGAGCAGACGGAGGAAAGAGACGAACAGGCGACTCTACACCACGTGGTGTTGGTTATAGACCACTGGTTACCCACTACAGCTAGCATTACAGCCCACATACCTTCCCTAACATTTCCAACTCCACATGGTTTAGATGTCGTCTGTCCATCTCTTTCTTTCCCAAACTCACCATCCCAAACTACACCCACTCTACAACCACAAAACAGTTTGATTGACAAGGGTCACACACAACAAGCACTTCCTGTGTGTTAGACCTGCCCTTTCCATCAGAATTCACAGTTTGTAAGAAGTGTTAGTGTGCTGGTAAAAGTGTTTCACGCCTCGTTACTTAGTTTTTACTTTTGTAACTTTGTTATTAATTCAATTTAATTTACTCAATTTAATTTTTTTGCACTTCTTGGCCACCGAACAAGTTCTGCCAGGAAGACTCCAGTGCTACATCACTTATTCATTCACTCCTCTGCCCAATCGCAGTCTCCACCATCCGTCTTTTTTAAAAGGACTCTAACCTATGTTACTGTTCTGCTGCTTTCAGGTGCCAACGTTTCAATGTTCTCCTCCTTCCTCCCACCACCACCAGTTTGGGCTCTGTCCTGTTGTCCAGAGAGTAGGCTCTGCCTCGGCCGTCCATATCTGGCAGGGTCTGTGAGGATGGGCCTACGTCAAAGACTCTTTAGTCCTTCAGAATTGTTAACCTTCGAACTGTACACCGTATGGAAGAGACATCACGTTCGCCTTTGGCAATGTCTTTCTGGTAGAACTGTCATCTTGGAACACTGGGACAGGTATTTCCTAGATGTTCCTCGGAGGGATGATGTGCAAAAGCTCCAGCAGCTCAATGCAGGCAGTGTGGTTCACATTTACTGCCACCTTAACCGAAGAACCTCAGGTCCATGTAATTAAAACAATCTCAGAACATCACAGAGATGGGGACTCGGTGGTTTTCTCCGGATAGCTCATGATCAGAAGTATGTGAACACCTATACATCACACCCACATGGGCTTGTTTGACATCCCATTCCAAGACCATGGGGATTCCTAAGGATTTGCCCCTACTTTGCCACGCTAAGAGCCTTCATTCCTCTAAGAACTCTTCCACAACATTCCATTGGGAATTCTAGCCTATTCAGTCCAAAGAGCAGTTGTGGGTTCAGATATGGATGTTGGGCAAGAAGGCCTAGCTTCCAATTCATCCCAAAGAGGCTCAGGGGGTTTGGGGTTGAGGTTCAGTGCAGGCCATTAGAGTTCCTCCACAATAAACTCCATAAAGCATGCCTCGGATGCCTCCCACATGGGCATGCTGGACCAGGAAAGGTTCTTTCCCAAACTGCTGCCACAAAGTTGGAAGAATACAATGTCTTTGTGTGCTGTAGCTTTAACATTAATGACCCCTCACTGGAACTAAGAGCCCAAACCCTAAAGATTTCCCCCTCCACCAAATTTTACTGTTGGCACTCAGGACTTTCCTGGATTCATCCACCAACCCTAGATTTCTCCATCAGACTGCCAGATAGTGAAGTGCGATTCATCACTCCAGAGAACACGTTTCCAGCCCGATGGTTTACGCCTGTGCATTTTGATCTTAGGCTTGTGTGCAGCTGCTCGGCCATGGAAACTCATTTCATGAAGCTCCCAGCATGTAGGTCCTGTGCTGATGCTGCTTCCTGAGGCGGGTTGGACCTCTGTAGTGAGTGATGCAATAAAGGACAGGTGCTGCATGCTTCAGCGCTCGCCAGCCCTGCTCGGTGAATTTGTGTGGTCTGCCGCTTCATGGTTGAGCTGTTGATGCTCCTAGACACTTCACACCTCCATTTCACAATAATAAACCTAAACTGAACCCTAGAGTTTGTGAAAGACGGATCACAACATGTGGAATATTCCATTATTTTCTATGGAGCTGAGTCTTATTGGAAACCAAACCAATAAATGGGCAGTGGGCAGGCCTATCCATGGTCCCTGGGTGGGGTTGGGGGAGTTAGGGGGTTAGGTGCCTTGCTCAAGGTATATTCAGCCATGTCCTTTGGTTCCGGGGATTGAACCAGTGGTAACAGGACTGGTTCGTACTTGGCCGTGTCGTGTTGGTTCAGGGTATCGACCTTCTGGTCGCAGGACTGGTTCCCTAAGCTCCAGTCTACGACCGCCCCTGTAATGCTAAGATCATGGAAAACACCACACTGGAGAATGCAGGCGTCGATACCGCTACTTCTTGTATGCTAAGTGTGTGCAGCACCAGACGTGTATTTCCTCTCAGTTGATTTTACCACAGTTAAGGTATGTTATAAGGCATGATGTAAAACAGCCCGTGCTTGAGGATCATGTGGTACAAAGTAACATGAATCAGCTACAGTGAATATGTTCTTAATTAGCATTTAAGTTTAGTGTAATACAAGTTTACATTCTTGGTGGCACAGAAGGACTACAAATTACCAGCATCACACCGCACAGGATGGGCAGCTGTTTAGCTCAGCAAAGAAACACGCACAGCTTATTCTGTTAGCAATGACTAAGAACAGCCAAGCTATTTCAGCCTAACTAAAATGAGCCGGATGGACATGAGACTCTCTGAGATGTCAGCATACCCCCACCCAACAACCTAAGAGAGTGTGAGAGTAGTGGGACAACAGCCAAAGGCGCAGGCCAAAGCCAAAATTACCCAAAGGCGCGGGAGGCTTTATATGAAGAGGCTGTACCCCCGAATACAACTACTAAGCCTATATACCTTGTCATCTAAGTACACGTGATGGTCTATACCGAGTGATACGTTCACTCAGGTACTGAGGAGCAAGGCCATTCAGAGCTTCATATGTCAGTAGATGTATGATGTGTACCAGTGTAATTGGTAATGAGTGTAGTGTTAATAAGACAGGGCGGATTTGGTCAAACTTCCTAACCTCAGGAACCACAGCCACAGCATTTTGGACATAATGAAGCTTGTTAAGGCTTTTGCTGGAACATCCATACAGAGAGCATTACAGTAACCCAACCTTGAGGTAATAAAAGAGTGAACTGTCTTCCCACATTCTGTGGGGACAGCATTTCGTGGAAACATTGTAAAGACGAAGGTGCTTATGTGAACTGAAGGACAGATCAATGTCTATTCGGACAGATGTAGAGGGTTTACAGATATACCTGATGCAACTACGGAGCTGTTAAGACTTTGGCCTTAGCTTAGACGGTTTGTTTCTAGCAGCTTTAGAACTGAGAAGAAGAACCTCGACGGGAGTGAATCTTGGTGGGTAGGTTGGACATCGTGAGACATACAAATGGTTCGAAATTCCAGATGAACAGTTTGTTGTCACACATTCAGAAGGCCTGGTGTCACTCTACTCTCCACCACCGCACCATCTGCAGTATCTGTGTTAGATATTCAAGCTGTATGGGATGGGTTATCACAGGACACCATTAGGAACCTCTACAGCTCCATACTGAGATGTCTAGCTGACACCATAATGACAGATACTACTTCTGTATGTTTAGCTCGATAGATGGATAGATAGACAGATAGATATATAGATAGATAGATAGATAGATACTTTATTGATCACAGTAGTAGATTTGACATGACAGCAAGAATTCAAAGTAGAAAAACTCAAAGTGGTTGCTAAGGGAAGAACCAAGGTTGAATAAACGAGAGCAGAACCCTTTGGGTTTGAATGGGACCAAAAATGAATGGTAAACGTTTTTCTGAAACTTCATCAGATCATATAACTGATCAAAAAACAAATATTCCCAATATAGACAGAACATTCCGGAGTCGGAACAGTGCGAATTTCTCAAACTCTGCGGGAATAGTTAGGACAAAAAATGTGCACCAAGGGCAAGAAGAAGAAGAAGAAGATGAAGATGATGATGATGATAAGGGAGAAGGAGAAGAAAAAGAAGAAGAAGATGATGATGATAAGGGAGAAGGAGGAGAAGAAGAAGAAGAAGAAGAAGAAGATGATGATGATAATGGAGAAGAAGAAGAAGAAGAAGAGGAAGAAGAAGAAGAAGAAGAAGAAGAAGATGATGATGATGATGATAAGGGAGAAGGAGGAGAAGAAGAAGAAGAAGAAGAAGAAGAAGAAGATGATGATGATGATGATGATAAGGGAGAAGGAGGAGAAGAAGAAGAAGAAGATGATGATGATGATGATGATGATGATGATAAGGGAGAAGGAGGAGAAGAAGAAAAAGAAGAAGATGATGATGATGATAAGGGAGAAGGTGAAGAAGACTATACTGTCAGATAAGAATACACCGCGCCGGCAGAGCAATGCAGAAGCAGGGCTAAAGCAGACTGAGGTAATGATCTGGGACTGCTGTGCTCTCGGGGGGGTGGAGGATAAATGGTCCATGTTTACACCGAAGGTCAAAATTAAGTCTAGTGTGTCTACAATAAGGAGTGGCTCCTTTATAGTGAAACCAACAGAGTCATTCTCACGCCTGACTCGTGAATCCTGCGGCCTGTCAAGGCGATAATAAAATCTCAGACTCATTATTTCCTGATTCCTGAGTTTTATTAAGCTTTATAGAAAGTCAGCTAATTCCTGTAAGGACTCAGAGCAGGGCCCTGGTGGCCTTTAGACTGTAATTAATGGAAATGGCTCTGATTTGTACCTCATATTAAGAAAAAAGAGCCCGGAGAGCAGAGAATCAGCAGCCTGCTTTCTGATTAACGTCCAAAGCATTCATGCAGATGGTTGCTATGCCTTCACCTCCAGTGTTCAGTCAAGGACCGTGTATATACCTGTAGCCAGTGACGAATCATTTAGAGAAAAGTATTCATCAAGTCTCATCTACGTCTCTGTGAGGCATCAAAATCACGTCGATGATTTCACTTACAGCGACGGCCCTATAGGTGAGGGATCTTATCTTAAGCAGGCTTAGGTTTCGCAACTGAAATGACCAACCAGGCTACCATTACTTTCATACTTAAGTACATCTGAAGGTAAATACTTTAGTACTGTAACTCCAGTGGAGGTCTAACGGGAGGAGCTCTTACTGACACCGGAGGAGGATTTTACCTTGGGCACCTCTTCTACATGGCTTGTGTATTTCGTCCACCATTGCATCTCAGGGCAGTTGAGACAGATGGTTGGTCAAGGCAGTCTGTCTGCTGGCTGGCCCTGGCCCTGGTTCATCAGCAAGTCAGCTCTCCCTACACTGACGGCTATAGAAGAGACAATGTGCTAGGCTACAAGAAACGAGAGCAACACCTTCCCGAGAGGGCTGGCGATACCTGACAAGTAGACAAGTGATCTCCAGAGCCCTCCACTGGTGCTGAAGAAGAACGAGACCAACCTCACCTAACAGGCCAGCCCCAGTTTACTTTCAGGATCTAGCCTGGTGAGCTTACATTGTATTCACTCATTCGTTCATTCATTCATTCATTCATTCATCTTTTATGCTGCTTGTCCTTCAGGGTTGTGGGCACTGCTGGAGCCCAGGCTAGGTCTCATTGGACAAAGGACAGGAAATACCCGGGACAGGCCACCAATCCATCGCCAATCCACTGTAAGACTTTATTGAAGCTGTTTTAATCTGGTTTTGCTAATACATCTTCAGGTAGTACGGAGTCACCGTCCAAAGAAAAACACGGATCTCCGTTTTTTGCTGGTTTAGGCATCACACATAAGCTGCTGTTTACACTGAGGGAAGATTTCCAGAGGAATGGACCTACAGAAACGGGCCCAAGTTAATTGGGAGGGGAAAAAAAAGTCTGGTTCTATTGACTTACATTCAAATGAAATAAAATTGCCATATAACAGATATGTGGTTTTTTTTTTTTTTTTGACAGCGAAGATAAACCATCTAAAAGACCCACTTTAAAAGGCCCACATTGTCAAAACAATATATATATATATATATATATATATATATATATATATATATATATATATATATATATATATAAATATGATATAAGAGGAGAGAGAGAGAGAGAGATAGATAGATAGATAGATAGATAGATAGATAGATAGATAGATTGATTGATAGATATATATATTTGATTTTTACCTACCTGAGTGAATCTTAAAGGTGATTAAAGGTGACTCAAAATAGTACATAGTACAGTCAAGTACATGTAGTTCTATGTAGGTATATATTAATAGCACTAATGATCTATATTTAGCATACTAAGTACATAGTATATACATATATATATATATATATATATATATATATATATATATATATATATATATATATATATATATATATATATATATCAATATTCTATGTTCTGTATATACCCTGCATCTCTCATCTACCTCGGTCTTACCACAGTGCTGTATAGGAATGTGTACATCTGGATATATCAAAGTGTTTTATTCATAACTTTATATTAGTGTTATATAAAACTGTATATTAGTGCTTAGTATTGTAAATATTTATTGTCTAATGTATATTTTTTGTATTGGAGTACTGTAAAGGACAACACACCTTTTCACTCACCTTCACACCTGTGAAAATGTGAGGTGACAATAAAAGTGATTTGATTTACTTAAGTACTTTAAGGTTCCTCTCCTGGGCTGGGTTCATCTCATGCACAGACACACTGCTGTTCTGTAATGAGGTCACATGTACACAAGTACACAAACTCTCATGTGACTACATCCGGGATGTTCAGTAAAGGTCACTCCATGAGTTTAACTGAAGGATAAGGCTGTATAAGGAACATTCCAGAGGGTTCGTCATTGTGGGCTTGTATGGGTTAATTCTAAAGGTCAAGGAGAGCTTGTGTAAATGAATTATGACTGTCTGAGGTGCATACATTCACCATCAACTCACACAAATGTCAACAGTGGGTAAAAAGCCATTAAAAATTAATATATAGGATATGGGCTCAGCTTAACTGGGTGCCTAGTTCAGAGCAAAGTCAGGGAAAGTGACGGCAAAGTTACATCCAATAGCCAAGCAGTGTGGAGCTTCTTTTATCCAGTGATAGGAAACACTACTGTAAGAGGAATAGAAAGTCTCTGAGTAGAGAGATTTGAGCATCATGAAATCCTGGAGGTTAGGGAACCCCCACCTTGCGGAAGGTTGCTGGTTTGATGCCCTGAATCGATTGGGCAACGCCGTTTACCCCTAACCCCTCTCTGGGGGATGTGGATAGGGTCCAGTGTTGCAGGCAGGTGTGCTCACTTCCCCGTAGGGTGTGTGTATGTGGATGTGAGCTGATGAGTTGAACGTGGTAGATGAATTGGTCAATGGTTCTAAATTCTAATTCTACCAGGCCTTGTTTTCCAGGAACTGAGTTATACCCATGTTATAGAGGTGTATATTAAATCTTTGGACTGCCGATTGGTCCTAGTCATGGAGGAGTTAAGGCACCACTTTACAATAAGGCTACCTTTATACAGAGTATAAAGAGTTTACCAATGCTTATTAATCATTAATAAGCAGTTACATATATCAATCTCAAGACATCAATAAGATGGGCAGCATTGACCTGTTGGTGGTCTGACAGTGAACACACATGCTGTTATACTGTTAAGCTCTCATTCTGATGTTTGCTGACCCTACTCCACCTTTTCCATAAGTCCACATAAATCCTGTCAGCTTCAATACATGTAGTCGCTGTCCAATGAAAAGCAAGTAACTCCATTTTGGCAGATTTTTACTTTTATGCTTCATTTGATCACATGAGCTGCTGTTTACACTGTGTGGAAATTTCATGAAGAATGGACCAACAGAAATGGGCCAACATTGCTTGAAAAGACGTCTGGTTCCATTGACTTCCATTCAAATTAAATTCAGTTTTTGGCCTCTCCTGGAAAGTTACCATTTTGGAGATACCTGTTTTTCTTTGGACAGTGATATTCACATACGTCATATGGGGGAGCTCATTTTATTAATGTGTTATAACTGCTTATTAACACTTTGTAACATGATTATGAGCTAACTAGCAGTCAGCAATAACTTTTTTTAAACCATTTATAAAGGTAGCCTTATTCTGAAGTGGTACCGGGGTTAATATTATTAATGGAAGAAGAGGTTAATAAACTTGTCACATTGAAAGCGAATAATTTCATGGTTGTTATGGAGTATTTTACACATACACAGCTCAGCCAATCAGAAGAACCGGGATAATGAATTTGCTGGTGTTATATGATGAAAAAATGTGACTCCAAACTTTTGAACTGAAATATAGTATATGTGCCTTCATTACAGCCGTCAGACCGAAGGGGTGAGAAGTTCAGGAGCAGGTGAGACCCCCGGCGGGGTGGGTGTCTGTTTGAGTGAGTGTCCACCGGGCTGGACTCCTGATGGCCGTGACCTCCCCGTGACCAACAGGTGCTTATTTCAATCTCGGGGCCAATTAGAGCTCATGGGTATGCAACGCAAGCACTCTCATTAGAGCTTTGCACACAAGAGCAACACTGAATACTGGACAGGCTTCTTCTGTAGCCAAACACTTCTTCTCTATTGTCCATGCTGGTTTTAATCAAGCTGCCTAATTGGCTTGTGTGGACCATCAAAAAACGGTCTTATTTTCAGCATGAAAGGCCGTCTGTTTCATCCCGAATGGATGGAAATGAGGAAGAGCTGTGCTGCTATGAATATTTCAGGAATTGCAGAAAAGGCATGCGAGTCCTGACTGGTACCAGCTCCTCCTGGACTCCCTCTCTGTTCCATGGACAGAAGCTTCCTGTAGTTAAGGTGAATCTGGACTTTGTCCAGAGGTGAGGAATGATTAGTGACATGTCCTCGAGTCCATTTCTAATGGATTATTCATTCGTTTTTAGGGAATCATTTCATTCTGTTGTGTTGGTTCAGTTTATGGGCGACTTTTATGTTGGTGACATCACTGACTTAAATTAGACGAACAGGAACTGGAATGGCTGTGACGTTTGACAGGCGACAGAGCTGAAAGCAAAGCCTGATATATTTTGAGAATAGGCAAGTAGGCCCAGGGGCAAAACCAGGGCAAACATAGCAAAAGGGGAAGAGATAGAATCGGGAAACAGAACACAGGCCAGGGTGGGAAACCAAACGGAGCAAACAATCCAGCGACCAAGATGAAAGGGCAAACCAAAAGACCAAAGTATCACCAGATCAAAATGGTGCTCTACTCCAGTCAGAGGTTCTAGTGTACAGGTGGAGGTATCTTCATGGTGTACTGAAGATTCCCGGATGGTGTTTTACTCCAGTCAGAGGTTCTAGTGTACAGGTGGAGGTATCTTCATGGTGTACTGAAGATTCCCGGATGGTGTTTTACTCCAGTCAGAGGTTCTAGTGTATAGGTGGAGGCATCTTCATGGTGTACCGGAGATACCCGGATGGTGCTCTACTCCAGTCAGATGTTCTAGTGTACAGGTGGAGGTATCTTCATGGTGTACTGAAGATTCCCGGATGGTGTTTTACTCCAGTCAGAGGTTCTAGTGTACAGGTGGAGGCATCTTCATGGTGTACTGGAGATTCCCGGATGGTGCTCTACTCCAGTCAGATGTTCTAGTGTACAGGTGGATCCATCTTCAAGGTGTACTGGAGATACCCGGATGGTGCTCTACTCCAGTCAGATGTTCTAGTGTACAAGGGGAGCTATCTTCATGGTGTTCCACTCCAGTCAGATGTTCTAGTACACAGGTGGAGCTATCTTCATGGTGTACTGGAGATACCCGGATGGTGCTCTACTCCAGTCAGATGTTCTAGTGTACAAGGGGAGCTATCTTCATGGTGTTCCACTCCAGTCAGATGTTCTAGTACACAGGTGGAGCTATCTTCATGGTGTACTGGAGATACCTGGATGGTGTTCCACTCCAGTCAGATGTTCTAGTACACATGTGGAGCTATCTTCATGGTGTACTGGAGATACCTGGATGGTGTTCTACTCCAGTCAGATGTTCTAGTGTACAGGTGGAGGTATCTTCATGGTGTACTGGAGATACCCGGATGGTGTTCTACTCCAGTCAGATGTTCTAGTGTACAGGTGGAGGTATCTTCATGGTGTACTGGAGATACCCGGATGGTGTTCTACTCCAGTCAGATGTTCTAGTGTACAGATGGAGGTATCTTCATGGTGTACTGGAGATACCTGGATGGTGTTCTACTCCAGTCAGATGTTCTAGTGTACAGGTGGAGGTATCTTCATGGTGTACTGGAGATACCCGGATGGTGTTCTACTCCAGTCAGATGTTCTAGTACACAGGTGGAGTTATCTTCCTGGTGTACTGCATCCCATCATGCACCGTGGCCTCACCAGCTCTCAGCTTCCTTCAGCTAGAGAAAATGACGGTGGGTAACACTGGGGAGCTAAACGCAGCCCACTCCGAGTATAAGTGTGGGTGTAGTGATTGTAGTGGGGTGTGTGTTTATCAGAATGAGCCTCAGAAAGTTAAATATACAGGTCTAAAGATTAATAAAAGATGAACTCGCTTTATAGGATCAGTTTTAGAGTGAAATAGCCGAGGGGAGCTAACAGCTAGGCTAACAGTATCTCAGGGGAACTGAGCAGCGTTAGCAGCAGCTAGCTCTAAACAGTGGATACAGTAATAACAGCTCTGAGGTAAATGTGAGGTGACTGGTCATGTGACTGTATTAGTATACTACACCGAGTACTACACAAGAGTGACAATGACTTCAGGCACCCATAATCCTTCATGTGTGTCTCAAAACCATTGACAAAATGGTAGATACCAGTGGGAGAATTGTGTGACCCCAGTGTACAGAATGAAACGCAAACGAGTGCATTGTAACAGAAGCCATACTTAATTATGCTTACCTACTTTTGCCTGAGTAATTATTCAAGGTCAGGTTCAAGTTTGCTTTATTGACGTGACAAAATTACATTTGTAATGAAAAAATATAAATAGTAAATATACATAATAATATAAAAAAATATTGTATATAATAAATTATAAATTGTTAATATATACAGGGGTTGGACAATGAAACTGAAACACCTGGTTTTAGACCACAATCATTTATTAGTATGGTGTAGGGCCTCCTTTTGCGGCCAATACACCGTCAGTTCGTCTTGGGAATGACATATACTGCGTCCTGCACAGTGGTCAGAGGGATTTTAAGCCATTCTCCTTGCAGGATAGTGGCCAGGTCACTACGTGATGCTGGTGGAGGTTCCTCCTTCTTGGTGGTATGCTGACATTACCCTGGATACCGTGGCTCTTGATACATCACAAAGACTTGCTGTCTTGGTCACAGATGCGCCAGCAAGACGTGCACCAACAGTTTGTCCTCTTTTGAACTCTGGTATGTCCCATAATGCTGTGTGCATTGCAGTATTTTGAGCAGAACTGTGCTCTTACCTGCTAACTGAACCTTCACACTCTGCTCTTACTGGTGCAATGTGCAATTAATGAAGATTGGCCACCAGGCTGGTCCAATTTAGCCATGAGACCTCCCACACTAAAATGACGGATGTTTCAGTTTCATTGTCCAACCCCTGTAAAATTGTAATTTAAAATTTACATTTGCTTATTCACACAATGCTTGAGCATGTGCACTCTCCCCACTACTAGGTGGTATTGCAATCACAGTGCCTGGAAAGAGCCAGGAGCCACTGTATAAGGCTTAACTTCTCAAATCGGTCAAATCAATGGAATGCAATATGACTGAAACAAAGGAGTCATGTCTGGTCAGGGCTTGTTTTGCGTCTCTCCAGCGCCAACTGTTTTGAGCCTCGGCACAATCTGTCGAAACGCTCTTGTGAATCCGTTCGGTTCTGGAGAAGAGTTAATCAACTGGCACAGCCCATACAGTCCTGCGCAGCTCAATTTCAGCCTGATATTCCGGGCGGCGTTAACTACTTTCCTGCTCTATGCTGACACACGTTCGGTTGTTTACGCCGGGACAGATTATTCTTGAGAGCGTCCAAGTGGAAGCAAATTAATGTTCGACAAGAAGCTAGCCCTCATCCAAAACCCAAAGTGTTCATTTCGGTGTGTTCCTGCTGTAATGAAGGAGGAAATCATTAAGCCGAGATAAGGTAATTCATTATTACCGCCCCTTAGATACAAACAGCTGAAGGGACACGTTGTATTCGCATTAGCTCCCACCACTTTTATTAGCGGCTGGGTTTCATTTAAACAGGAGGAGCTCGATGCACAGTGCTGTGATGGAGCGTGCGGAGGAATGTGGGTTTATGCCACGCTTTATACGCTGACATACCAAACGTCATGGGATATCAGTATGTAAATGGATTATGAAGTGGTGTTTCCTCAGGGATGGCTTGGGAACACCCACACCTGCATAAGTTGTGAGGTGTTATCTGAACTGGCCAACGTGCTCATGGCAAGGCAATGTGAATTATCGGAGTTGGAATGAGGCATGATAGTGGGTGCCAGGTGGATACGAAATTCCATTTCTGCAGTCGTGCAGGCATTTAGCATTGCTCAATCCATAGTGTCACACGTGTATTGGGAATACGTCATGGAAGGCATTCACAGTGGACAGAGCAGGGCAGCCCATGCGTACCTAATGGTCATTACTGACAGCCTCTTCTGAATTGCCATTCCAGAAATGACGTCCACATTCAGTGCAGGAGAAACCACGAGTATATCCCGCAGGTCAGTGCAGCGTTCTTTAGCTTCCATGGGATACGAGAGCAGAAGACCCATCCGAGTGCCTCTGTTGACACCTACACACCGGACACAGCACCTCTCCTGGGCTCATGAGGTTACTAATTGGACCCTAGAGGACTGGCAACATATGGCACGGTCCAATGAACCACAGTACCTACTGTTTTGGGCTGATGGTCGGGGTCATGCGTGACCCTTGGTGTCCCCAGTTGTCAACAGGCCACTGTGCAGGCTAGTGTTGGTGCCGTACTGGTGTGGGGTGTGTTCTCATGCGATCGGTTGGGTCCACTGGTACCCCTAAACACTTCATTCAGCGATGTCTGCTACGTATCCCTGTTGAGTGACACACTTTATAGACCCTTTAAGATAAACCCATATAACCCTATGTGACCACGTGGAGTTGGTACCACACACATACACAGTTAATATCTAGAACCGGTTGGACATTTCAGAGTCATTCTGTCATTCAGTTAGACTACCTTGCTTACCATCATGTTACTTAGTACTTTGGGGTCCCTCCCCATTAACAAAGGGTTGCACACCCTTTTACATTCCCTAACTTCCACCTGTGTAAGTGTTGGGTAAGTATTCCAGGTAAAATGACATTGAGCTTCAAGACAGTTGTCAGGAACAAAGAACTAGGCTCGATGCAATCAGAGCTAAATGCCAAATGAGGCTTATTTGACACATCAGTAGTCAGACAAAACAACCAAAGCAAGGCAATCATAACAGAAGGGGTGATGCAGGTTCGAAGACAGTAAGACAGGCAGAGGTCGATAACCAGGAAGTCAAAATAACCAGGCGACAGATCAAGAGTGGGAAAGAGCAAAAGAGAGTAAGTCGAATTCAGAAAGAGATCAAAACCAGAGATACAAGCCGGAAACAGTAGGGAAACGCTCAGCACAGATTGTGTGTGTGTGTGGAGCTTAAATGTAGACTGGTGATTAACGACAGCTGTGCTAGAACTCGGGCGACCTAGAACGGGAATGACTGGGAGACTGAGGACATGTGCGTGTGGCATCATCGGGTAGTGCACTCTGGAAAGTGGAGTCCGGAGGATGGGCGGTGTCAGGGAGACCCAAGGGCGTGACAACAATCTAGCCACATTACAAACGTGATCTGAGTACTCACTAGTAAAGTGTGAGGATCTCCAAACTGCTACTGCAACTATATTAGATAAATTAACGAAGCAGTCTAAACGAATAAAGCACATTCCAGCTACTCTACTAGTCAAACGGTAGACAGGGCTGCTCATAGAAGGTTCTACTATGTTCATCTGAATGCTCTACTGTAGAATAAAAGTGAGGATATCCTATGTCAGAAGGGCAGAAGAGAGTGTTCCGGCTTGTTCGGATTTGGCTGTCCGTACTGGTACAAGAGAAGGCTCCCCATTACCGTGGCCGAGGTTCCTACAACAGTCCCAGTGCACGAGGTTAACCGTTGGGGCAACCCGTGACCGTGCATGCATTCTGGTGCCAAATTACTCAGAGAGAATGGCCTGTCTAGTACAAGAGACAGAGGCTCCCTGTTACCATGGGACCAGGTTCCTAGAACCGTGCCAACGGGAGAGGTTAACTGTTGGGGCGCTTCGTACTCATGGTCATACAGTCCACCTTAAAAGCCTCCAGAGTGGAGCTACTGGAGGATGAACCAGCTTCCTTACCCTGCGGTGGAGCTGATAGAACAAGGTTCATTACTAAGCAGGTTTGGAGCGATTCTATTGGTCGGTCCATCATGAATATTCCCTAACCTGAAAGGAGAACTAGAGCTTTTACACTGTGCAGAAAAAGAGATCAAAGTTTTTACACCACTAAATATATATTAGAGGTGGAGATATGGAGGAGTATCATACTGTGTACATCAGGAGTAGATGTGGTGTATCAGGATATGAGCTGGTTCAGACTATTAGCAGGTGGAGCTGTTCAGTGTACGACGGTAGGGTCTTTAAGATCACCAACACCATCCATTTAGGTAGGTGTAGCTGGTTACTTTTGATGGGGTTGTGTATTTGGATGAACAGGACATAATAACTGGATACTGGTTTGGTGTAGGTCAAATATCTAACCAGGGAAAGTCAATGGTGTCCTGGTTTATTCCCCTCCACCAGTGAAAAACTCCCAGCTTTCCCCCTGCATGTATAAACCAGGCTGACTGTATCAGCAACTCAGTGAAGTATAATGTGCCTCTTGAAGAATTTTGAGGCCATATGCTGTGCGGATGAGGAGCAGGATTCAGATCCTATTTCATTTTTAATGACCTAATATATTAGTTCACATCAAAGTCTCGGTGACCTTTTCCACAAAGTGAGGGAAACGGCTGAATCCGGGGCCTAAAGGTCAGAGCTGCTGTAGAGGCTTGCGCCCCATCAAGTGCCACCAGCCCCTGCCAGTGCAAGCGTAGTGGAAGCAGTCCAGCTTGGCACTCCCATAAACACGCAACATTAAAAACTTAAGCCTTACAGGCTTCGGGGAATCAAAAGGGTTGGGTAACATATAATCTCTAAGACTTTGGCAATGGTGTTCGCTTATTTACACCCATCATCAAAAGAACAGCTGCACCCAGAAGGACGTGTGGGAGTGCAGGGCTGTTGCGAATCAAGATAAAGGTTACCAGGAACCATAAATATTGATAAATTTAGACTGATATGATCAATATTTACTGAGCTACACATACAGAAGTCTGTCTCTCAGTATGGCGTCGGGCCGCCGTGTTCGCTAACCCAACACACCAGACGTCTCGGTATGGAGCTGTAGAGGTTCCTAATGGTGTCCTGTGATAATCCATCCCATGCAGCTTGAACATCCTCACACAGTCCCTGCAGATGGTGCGGTAGGGGTGGAGGTGGAGGGACACCAGGCCTTCTGGACGTGTGACAACAAACCGTTCATCTTGGTGCTGACCACGGTGCCTCCACACACGGATTCGTTGGGCGTCTCCACCAAGACTAAAGCGGGACTCGTCACTGAAGATGATCCGCTGCCATTCTGAGTCACTCCATGACAGTCTGGTACGACACCACTGCAGTCTTTGGTGACGGTGATGTGGTGTTAAGGACAGTCGTGGTAACGGCCTGTGTGCATGTAGTCCTGCGTGGTGCAGCCGTCCACCAATGGTGTTGCACTAACAGGATGACTCACGGAGCGCACCACTGCTCACTGCCTAGCCGTTGGGTCAGTCAGGTACAGAGATACAGCCCGTCCTTTCTCACGTCACATGCATTAGCATGTCTCAACCATGCCAAACCTTCCCACCAAGTTTCATCACTGTCGGTTGTTTGTTCTGGGTGCAGCTATTTTGTGCAGCTGTTCTTTTGATGAGGACTGTGTTATGAGGACGGGATTCAGCCTCCCTTAATATTCTTTATTTTGTTTTCCTTTAAGCCACACTGCTTCCCCGACAAGGTAGACTGGAACAGACTTTAAGAAACAAACCTCATTAAAATTCAATGAACAGGCTGTGGGCAACCACCTACTGACCCTAGCATCTTTATTGCGCTGCCTGTTTGTCTCTGAGTGGTTGAGACATGCGAGCGTAGTGTGTGGAAACAAAGCTTGGCAAAATTGAAAAAGCAAATCATTTAGGATCTTATTGCTTCCTCCCGTCTGGGAGATAATTGTCCTTCGTTTGGGACTCATTTCGTGGCTCGCCACTCTTGCATTAGGTAAAAGGAGTAGTGCTCAGGAAGCGTGGCGCAGCGGAGAGAGTCAATCCAACGGAATTCGTCCTGGTATCCCAAAGCTGGCTAAATTATGCGGTAGTATTTTGAGATCACAGTTTCCGTAGCGGCTTAAATCCACAGGTTAACGCTGTTAACCAGAGACCGGAGGCCAATTTGCAGGCGAAGTGGCAACACAAAGAGATGCAGCGATATATTCCTTCCAATTTGTTGTTGTAATATCAGCAATATCAGAACTACAGTCCTACTCCGGAATGATTACCATCCGTGTACTGCCTCTCCCGCTGCCTGCACAAGCCTTGCGCCGCTGATAGTCTTCCTCTTAGCGTGGGAATGATCTCATTCTCAGATGGCCCTCGAAGATGGATGAGGATCCATTATTAAACAATGGCTATCCCTCCTTTCGCAGTTTCATCACCAGCCTGAGGTAAATTAAGGTAGCCCACACAGAGCATTAGAGCCGGTCCCATTCACAGTGCACTGGAACAGAGGATCGTTATTGCCCGAGTCTACCGTCCGCCCCGAGCTCTCTTGACATTTGCCTTGAGAGTGCATAATGGCATGTAGGCGTGATGTCTTAAATCATAACTCCGGCTTTAGCCCCCCACCAGATGGCTCTCTTTCATATGCGTTCATGAAAAATGCTGATTAATGCAACGGAACTCTGCACCTCTCTCGGCACACAGCCCGCTGCTAATTGCTTCCATCCTCCGCTGAAGACTCATGTATGTTTTCTCATTCACCGGCATTTCATCAGACCGAACCACCGACAGGCCTGCGAGATGATGTATGCGTATGCACAGGCCTGTGTCATGAATAATTTGCACAGAGACGGATGGGGTAGGTTCATATATGTCGGATTCAGACATGCAGACAAGATTATGTACATATATATGTATACGAACATGTTTAGTAAATAAGCAGTGCGTTATTATAGTTGTACGCAGTGTGGTGTGTGTGTGTGTATAAGCTCATGGGACTACAATGAGTCACCTTGTTTGGGTGGTAGTAACTTCAGGCTCCTGCAGATGGCGCTACATGAGGACGATGGGGCTATA
Source organism: Prochilodus magdalenae (assembly GCA_024036415.1). Lineage (NCBI taxonomy): Eukaryota > Metazoa > Chordata > Actinopteri > Characiformes > Prochilodontidae > Prochilodus > Prochilodus magdalenae. Next base: position 134,748 of record JAMWET010004515.1, read on the forward strand.
AACACCTGCGGGTGTGAGGGATGGGATCCATAGATTGGGAAGAGGTGCTACAGTGCAGGGAATGTCTCGTTCCATGTGTGGAAAACGCTCCAGAGCAGATGTTAATGATTGACTAAACGGAGTGACTGCATGTGGGTGTGGCCAAAGACCATAGTGTGAAGGAAGTAGCTGAATCTGCAGGTGTATGGAAGCGTACGGTTATACGGGTCTACCAGCAGTGGATACAATCCCAGTCTACAGGGAATTCTCCTCGGAATTGTGCCAGGGAAGGGCTCCACCAAATCTGGACCAACTGACCAATTCATAAATGCAAGAGAGTCTGAACACTGATGTGGCTACATCCAGAAACTCGTCTGGTACATTCCAAATCCAGTCCCAGCTGTTATTGGTGCTGGTGGAGGTGTTACTATTAGGTAATAACAATGGCTGAAGCCCATGGCAAGCGATCGCTGTGGGTGCTGCCACCTGCTCTTTGCGAGAAACCACGTTCAGATGTTTAAACAAAAGAAGTGATATAAACAGAAGCAGAAGAAAAGTCAACACTGGTGATGCTTCCCACTGCTGGAGGGGAAAGGGAGCAATGGGGTTGATGCTGAACTCGTAATGTTTCATCTAGACTGAGATAGAATGAAGAGGGGAAGGAGGGGCCGTGCTTTTCCATGTTTCCTACAACAGGAGTGGACACCTTAGCTATCTGGTGATATGTTGACCCCTATAGGTCTGGAGTGGTTGGAGAAATTGCATCATCTTTACACACCTCCAAAGTTTAGTCAAATAACCCCAAACACGTTCAGTGGTGTTGAGGATCTGGACACTTGAGTGATGAGTCCGTTGTTCTGAGAACACCAGCAGCTTCTTTGTTGGATGTGTCTCTCTCTTTTTCTCAGAGAGGAGCTTCTGGATCAGCTACACACCCTATCAGACCTCCATAGCGCTGAGGTGTCCTCTCACAGTAGAAGGACGGATGGACAGGAACTCCGGTAGATGTTTTCAGACACAGGGGTGGAGCTTGATGATTCTCTTACTCTCAAAGAAAAAAGCTTTAGGTGTGGTTTATCTGATGGGGGACAGTGTGATAGGTCTATCAGGTTTTCCAGGTGGCTGTTAGGAGACCAATTTTATTTGTTGAAATTAAACTTTTTTATTATATTATATTATATTGTTATATATATATATATATATATATATATATATATATATATATATATATATATAATACAATATAACAAAACAAATATGTTATATAAACATATATTATATTATATTGTTATATATATATATATATATAATGTTATGTTATATTATATTGTATTATTCATTATATTATATTATATTATATTATATTATATTATATTATATTATATTATATTATATTATATTATATTAGATTATCTCATGATGTCTGAGCAGCGCTGTACAGTAAATCAAGTCATAAACAAACACACACAAACATGTACACACAAACACACACAGACAATTTGCTAATTTGCAGTCAATACTTCACTCGGGTGGAATGGCGGAAAATTCTTCAAGGACTGGAAATCATGTGATTCTGACCCATGGCTAATCAATAAATGGCTCTGTGCATTTCTCTCTGATTAGAAAGTAACGTCTCTGCTGTTCCCTCCTTCAACCGCAGCCATTCAGCTCCCAGTACGAGTGGTACAGTGGAAATGTAGGTGGCTCTGAGAAAATGAGACCCGAGAGAAGCTTTTGTTTATCTGAAGGTCGAGAGGGGAAGGGGACAGAAGCACATGGCAAAGAAGAGAAGAAGGAGCTTCCTCCAGGCCAAGGGGAAGCATGTTAAAGGGAACACAGGGCGCTGAGTTTTCCCCTGCTTCCTTCTGCAGTCTAACAGAATGCAGATCTGCTCTTCAAAGGCCTCACCTCTGACACACTTTCATATCAATAGCTGTATAAGCAGAAGTGAGCACAAAGTAACTGCAGACTGAGGGACAACGTCCTGGCCAGCTAGACCTCCATATGCTGAGAATGCAAGAGCAGACCACATGCTTCCCCTATAAGAGGAGGGAAAAGGGAGAGGATGGAAAACCGCACTGGAAAAAGCAGCACACTTCCATACAGGGTCAGGAATATGGCTGCAGCGACCGTCATATATTCATCACTGTCGGTTCTCAATGGCCATGTGTAGGTGATGGTCATCTGGGTATGCTATTATACTCTTTCCACACACTGGCCACTTTATTAGAAACGCCTACCTTGTGCTTTTTCTCACTGGCCACTTTATTAGAAACACCGTCCTTGTGCTTTCTCTCTCTGGCCACTTTATTAGAAACACCTACCTTGTGCTTCTGTTCACTGGCCACTTTATTAGAAACGCCTACCTTGTGCTTTCTCTCACTGGCCACTTTATTAGAAACACCTACCTTGTGCTTTCTCTCACTGGCCACTTTATTAGAAACACCTACCTTGTGCTTTCTCTCACTGGCCACTTTATTAGAAACACCAGCCTTGGACTTCCACTCACTGGCCACTTTATTAGAAACACCTACCTTGTGCTTTCTCTCACTGGCCACTTTATTAGAAACACCAGCCTTGGACTTCCACTCACTGGCCACTTTATTAGAAACACCTACCTTGTGCTTACTCTCACTGGTCACTTTATTAGAAACACCCACCTTGTGCTTTCTCTCACTGGCCACTTTATTAGAAACACCAGCCTTGGACTTCCACTCACTGGCCACTTTATTAGAAACACCTACCTTGTGCTTTCTCTCACTGGCCACTTTATTAGAAACACCCACCTTGTGCTTTCTCTCACTGGCCACTTTATTAGAAACACCTACCTTGTGCTTTCTCTCACTGGCCATTTTATCAGAAACACCTTGTAGTTCCACTACCTCTGACTTACGCTAACTGGCCATTCTATTAGAATTAAGTGCACAGCACTGCTGCTTGGGTTTGACATGTGTCACTGCTGGCTGGGGTTTGAAAAGTCTGATGGAAAAAAATTAATAAATAAAAAACAATAATAATAATATCCAGCCGAGAAACAATTCTGTGGTCAGAAACAGCTACAAGAAAGGGGTTTCCGATAAAGTGGCAGGTCAGTGTGAAGGCTTAGATACTATAATGCTGGAAATGAAGGCAGTCAACAGGTCAATAGTGTCGCTGAAGGCTATATTAACATTAACCTTTCCAAAATGTTTGTGCCCCGACTCTTATCAAAGATCAATACATGTAATAGCCATGGCAGACCAATTTAAAGCACACACTCTTCCAAAGTATAGGTTCCTAATTGGTTCATGGATTGGGGTATGGTTCTAGGAAAACACTCTGGTTTGTATAGAAGTTTTTTATGGTCTACAAGAGGCTTTGGCGCTATCACACATCATTTACATCAAATTTAAAAATGAGAGTTTATATATAAAGTACACTGAGGGGGATATAGTCCTCTACATACAGAGAAGAGAAATATTTATTTAATTAAACTATTAAAAAACATTTTGTATTTAAATATTTTAATGCTTTTATTGTAGCGTTAATGGGAATGGTTCCTATATGGTTACCATGGAAGCATGAACAACTTTCAACAGTGTATTTACATACGTAATAGTGTGTAACTACACCAATAACATCTGGGACTGAATGGGACATGGACTGGACTAGTTTCTGGATGTGGGCCACATCAGTGTTCAGAATCTCTTACATCATAGAATTGGTCAGTTGGTCCAGATTTGGTGGAGCCCTTCCCTGGCACAGTTCCGAGGAGAATTCCCTGTAGGCTGGGATTGTATCCACTGCTGGTAGACCCGTATGACCGTACGCTTCCATACACCTGCAGATTCAGCTACTTCCTTCACACTATGGTCTTTGGCCACGCCCACGTAGTCCCTCCTTTTGGCCAATCATTAACATCTGCTCTGGAGCCATTTTCCACACATGGAATGAGACACTCCCTGCACTGTAGCACCTTTTCCCAAGCTAAGGATTTATAGTCCTGTCATCCCCGTGCAGCGCCATCTACAGGAACATGAAGTTACTACCACCATAAACATGCAAGGTGAGCTTATTTCTCCTAAAGACACTGTATGCTTTTATATGGCACATTTATATTTTAATGATGGACCTTGTGATAAAGCCGCCTCCCTCGACCGGACAGTATGTCGTAGTTGGGGGCACCCTTTATGGGTAGTGTCGGGCAAGTAGTGTGGTTTCCACAAGAGTCCTTTTCCCTTCACCTTTATTTACACACCATCGAAGATAATTTACATATTTACAATATTTACAAGTACGCACACATTCAAAGGAAAATAAACGAAAACAATATTCTCGACTAGCTAGAGGCTTTAGATCTAATGACTGCAAAGTCATATGGATCTTGGTCTGCTGTCTGTCGGTCATGACAAGAACCCTTCTCTCTCTACCCCCAATAGCACCACATATAAGCAGGCTGCCCCTCCCCGTGGCTAAACCATTAGTGGCTTGAAGTGATACTGGAAGCTCACAACCTCAGTTTGCTCTGTCCCACCTGCTCTGTTCTCCCCTCCTCTTCTACAGAGGTTGGACACAGCCAGGTAGGTAAAGCTATGGTGAACCCCTCAGATCCCTTTTGACCCATATACATATAGTTGAGCAGTGTACAGGTAAGTATACATGATGCAATGCCTCACATCATCACAGACCTGTTTGAGCAAATGAACCTGGGTTCTTAAACAGATTCTTGAACTGGTTCCATACAGACTTTGTAGAACTTTGGAACCATAAAGGATACATCATCAGCGTTAACCGAGAGCACCGCACAACAGTGGTAAACAGGAGTATACAGAACGCCTGCACAGCTCAACTACTGGAGATAAGATGTAGAAGAGGTTCTCCAGCAGACCACTAGTAGCACTCTTTTCATCAGCGTGGAACAGATTCTGTTCCAGTTCACACACCTAATTTTGAACAATTCAGCACATTTGGAACCGGAAATGTTGGTTCCCAGTGGGAATCAAAGAGTAATAGGTTCTTCAGCATGAACCATGACAACATCTAGGGGTGTATCTGTTGTTCAGGACATTGGTTCGGTGGTCTGCTGAAGAACCTCTCCTAGGCTACATTTTGGTGTTCCTTGGTTCCAGTAAAACCTGGTGCAAACACAGACCGGTTCCCTAAATAGTACTAAGGTTCTAAGAATTACCTGGAGATGAGAACACACTACAGAGGTTCTTCAGCAGACCACTGGTAGCCCATTTTCACCAATGTAGAACAGGTTCCGGTTCACACATCTAATTTTGAACCGTTTGGCACATTTCCACCAAAAATAAACAGGACCGGAACCTGAAAAGTTCGTTTCCAGCTGGAACCAAAGACTAGTAGGTTCCTGTGACGACAACCATGGGCGTGACAGCTACTGAGTAAAAAGAAGGCAACAATGGCGACACCCAGTGGCCTGCAGGCGAGCCACACTCACAGGTAACCTATACGCTCCGCCATCTTGGTACTACTGTTTACCACCGCTGTTGATACTGTTGATGTATCCTTTGACGTTCCTAAGAAGCAAGAGCCAGGTTTATTTTGGTTGCTATGGCTCTGGGTGTTGCCACGGTTACAGTCTCTTTACTCAGTAGCTGTCATGCCCATGGTTGTTGTCATGCTATGTGCTGAAGAACCTACTACTCTTTGGTTCCAGCTGGAAACAAGCTTTTCAGGTTTGGAGTTGAGAATTCCATGTTGGTGGAGAAGCTATGAGTGTGCTTTCAGGTGGTTTGTTTGCATGCCACTTCAGAACAAGGTGCGCAGAGCATTAGATGTTTGGCAGTTGGCAGCAGCCTATAAACTAGATGCCATACTGCTCGAAAACATAGCGCTGGTGAGTGTCAGTAATCTCCCGCCTGCAGCTTCATATCTTAATGTGGCACCAGTTCATTCCCTCAACCTAAAAATAAATGGCATTACGTTACTACATTTTTCCTACTTGATGAAAACTTTCTTAGTTAGCAGAACGTATCAGCTTTCTCGGATGACTGGGTTCCTCATTATGAAAATCTCATCCTCATGCTAAATATTGATGGTTTGGAAAAACTGAATTTTTTTCCCCCGCTTCTTTTTCCTTCCCCTCTCTTTCCCATCTTAAAACACCTCGGAGCAGTCAAAGAGCAGGCTGCAGATGTTTCGGCGAGATTTATTTTTCCCCATCACCGGATCCTTATTTGAGTAATCATGTTTTCCCTGCCGTCGACCCGCAGCCGGGCTTGTAGTGGAGAGGCGAGGCAGTTCAGCACCTGCTCCGGCCCGCACGCCCACGCGCACTCGGTCGGGGGAACATATGGGGCCGCCGCTCATGTGATCAACCTCTGGAGCTGTTCTGAGGTGAGCTGCTCAAATAAATAAGAGCCCAGACGCTGGAGCCAAGAGCGGATCATCTAGCGGAGCCGGATCGTTTATAAACGGAAGGTACCGTCCATAAATTCACAGGGAAGTGCAAATAGGGGTGGAGAGCAGAACGGCACCTTCTCCGAACCGAGTTTAATAGACGCTTCATTATCTCCCTTCTGGCTGTACGGCGGCCCAATTTCCATATATCAAATTTCAGGCCTTTGTCAGACCATGATTAGCTTGTTGGTATTCCTGATGTGTTGGTTCTTTCTCAAATCCCGCCGAACACAGGGAGAAAAAATAGAAATGAAGATCTGAAACGGGTTGTTCAGGTGATGTGGCTAGCCTTCCTTCATGTAAACTACCCCTGAAGGTGCAGTTAAAGCCATTAAAAATAATTTCTGTAATAAATATTTTGCATATTATTTAAATGAATATGCATGAATATGAATATAGCAATGTCGCCATGTCCTCCTCCACTTCCAAACCCATTGGTTTCCCCCACCCACCACACGGTTTACACACTTCTACTACTGGTGGTGTACAGTAACTCAGTAAGTGTAATGCGTTAGTGTGCTGTAAGTAGCGTGTTGGTTTACAGTAACTCAGTAAGTGTAATGTGTTAGTGTACTGTAAGTAGCGTGTCGGTGTACAGTAACTCAGTAAGTGTAATGTGTTAGTGTGCTGTAAGTAGCGTGTTGGTGTACAGTAACTCAGTAAGTGTAATGTGTTAGTGTACTGTAAGTAGTGTGTTGGTGTACAGTAACTCAGTAAGTGTAATGTGTTAGTGTGCTGTAAGTGGTGTGTTGGTTTACAGTAACTCAGTAAGTGTAATGTGTTAGTGTACTGTAAGTAGCGTGTTGGTGTACAGTAACTCAGTAAGTGTAATGCGTTAGTGTGCTGTAAGTAGTGTGTTGGTGTACAGTAACTCGGTAAGTGTAATGTGTTAGTGTGCTGTAAGTAGTTTGTTGGTGTACAGTAACTCGGTAAGTGTAATGTGTTAGTGTACTGTAAGTAGCGTGTCTGTGTACAGTAACTCAGTAAGTGTAATGTGTTAGTGTGCTGTAAGTAGTGTGTTGGTGTACAGTAACTCAGTAAGTGTAATGTGTTAGTGTACTGTAAGTAGTGTGTTGGTGTACAGTAACTCAGTAAGTGTAATGTGTTAGTGTACTGTAAGTAGTGTGTTGGTGTACAGTAACTCAGTAAGTGTAATGTGTTGGTGTGTTGGTTTACAGTAACTCAGTAAGTGTAATGTGTTAGTGTACTGTAAGTAGTGTGTTGGTGTACAGTAACTCAGTAAGTGTAATGTGTTAGTGTACTGTAAGTAGTGTGTTGGTGTACAGTAACTCAGTAAGTGTAATGTGTCAGTGTGCTGTAAGTAGTGTGTCGGTGTACAGTAACTCAGTAAGTGTAATGCGTTAGTGTGCCGTAAGTAGCGTGTTGGTGTACAGTCACTCAGTAAGTGTAATGTGTTAGTGTGCTGTAAGTAGTGTGTTGGTGTACAGTAACTCAGTAAGTGTTATGTGTTAGTGTGCTGTAAGTAGCGTGTTGGTGTACAGTAACTCAGTAAGTGTTATGTGTTAGTGTACTGTAAGTAGCGTGTTGGTGTACAGTAACTCAGTAAGTGTAATGTGTTAGTGTGCTGTAAGTAGCGTGTTGGTGTACGGTAACTCAGTAAGTGTAATGTGTTAGTGTCCTGTAAGTAGCGTGTTGGTGTACGGTAACTCAGTAAGTGTAATGTGTTAGTGTACTGTAAGTAGTGTGTTGGTGTACAGTAACTCAGTAAGTGTAATGTGTTAGTGTGCCATAAGTAGTGTGTTGGTGTACAGTAACTCAGTAAGTGTAATGTGTTAGTGTACTGTAAGTAGTGTGTCGGTGTACAGTAACTCAGTAAGTGTAATGTGTTAGTGTGCTGTAAGTAGTGTGTTGGTGTACAGTAACTCAGTAAGTGTAATGTGTTAGTGTGCTGTAAGTAGTGTGTTGGTGGACAGTAACTCAGTAAGTGTAATGTGTTAGTGTGCTGTAAGTAGTGTGTTGGTGTACAGTAACTCAGTAAGTGTAATGTGTTAGTGTGCTGTAAGTAGTGTGTCGGTGTACAGTAACTCAGTAAGTGTAATGTGTTAGTGTGCTGTAAGTAGTGTGTCGGTGTACAGTAACTCAGTAAGTGTAATGTGTTAGTGTGCTGTAAGTAGTGTGTCGGTGTACAGTAACTCAGTAAGTGTAATGTGTTAGTGTGCTGTAAGTAGTGTGTTGGTGTACAGTAACTCAGTAAGTGTAATGTGTTAGTGTACTGTAAGTAGTGTGTTGGTGTACAGTAACTCAGTAAGTGTAATGTGTTAGTGTGCTGTAAGTAGTGTGTTGGTGTACAGTAACTCAGTAAGTGTAATGTGTTAGTGTGCTGTAAGTAGTGTGTTGGTGTACAGTAACTCAGTAAGTGTAATGTGTTAGTGTGCTGTAAGTAGTGTGTTGGTGTACAGTAACTCAGTAAGTGTAATGTGTTAGTGTGCTGTAAGTACACTGCTCAAAAAAAGGGAACACTCAAATAACACATCCTAGCTCTGAATGAATGAAATTTTCTCATTGAATATTTTGTTCTGTACAAAGTTGAATGTGCTGACAACAAAATCAGACAAAAATCATCAATGATCTCTTTCAAAGTCATCTTTTCCCCTCCACTGTCCATACGGGACACTCTGTAGGTGTACAGGTCCAGACTGTAGTCCATCTGTTTCTCTGTATACTGTATTACCCTGTTCTTCAATGGTCAGGACCCCCACAGGACCACCACAGAGCAGGTATGATGTGGGTGGTAGATCATTCCCAGCACTGCAGTGACACTGGCGTGGTGGTGGTGTGTTAGTGTGGGTGGTGCTGGTGTGAGTGGATCAGACACAGCAGTGCTGCTGGAGTGTTGAGACACTGTGTCCACTCACTGTCCACTCTATTAGACACTCCTACCTTGCTGGTCCACCTTGTAGATGGAGTCAGAGACGATAGCTCATCTGCTGCTGCACAGTGCAGTGTTGGTCATCCTCTAGTCCTTCATCAGTGGGCACAGGACGCTGCCCCACAGGACACTGCCCACAGGATGCTGCCCACATGTGGCTGGCTGAATCAGTCACATTTAAAGTTGTGGGTTAGGATGTTTAGGTTTGGACATGGTGGCTTTGTCCTTCGTTCTGTCAGGCAGATCTGACTGGGCTGTTGAATAACACTACCTGCTTTGAGGAGGGACCACAATCTGATACCAGGCATTAGCAAATTAAGCTCTCAGCATGACATCACAAAGTGTAGACCAGACGGGGACGGGGAAAGCAAAGCAGCACACATTAATAAGAGGAATATGCTAATGATCCAGAGAGGGAGGGGTTATCACGCAGGGAGAGACCTGGACTCTCCTGATAAACACACAGTTAAAGGAGCCAGAAGAATGAAATACATATATGGGAGATTAGCCTTTACACCGTGCACTGGAAATGAATCAAACTCCAGAGTGACGTAGCCCCAGCAGCCAGGGGCCAGCAACAGGAGCGACTTCATAAGCAGAATTCAACCAACCGTTCCATATCTCTGTATAATTCAGCAGTACAGATGTAAACCGGGTCATTCAGAGCAGCTTTGGTGTGAAGTGGTTGATTGTATATAAGTCATATGTTCTTTAAGGAGGCGGCGGTGGTGGTAGACGTGGTGGTGTTGGTAGAGGTGGTGGTGGAGGTGGTGATGGTGGTGGTGGTTGTAGAGGTGGTGGTGGTGGTTGTAGAGGTGGTGGTGGTGGTGGTAGAGGTGGTGGTGGTGGTGATAGAGGTGGTGGTGGTGGTGGTGGTGGTGGTGCTGGTGGTAGAGGTGGTGGTGGTGGTGGTGGTGGTGATAGAGGTGGTGGTGCTGGTGGTAGAGGTGGTGGTGGTGGTGGTTGTGGTGGTGGTGGTTGTAGAGGTGGTGGTGGTGGTGATAGTGGTGGTGGTTGTAGAGGTGGTGGTGGTGGTTGTAGAGGTGGTGGGGGTGGTTGTAGAGGTAGTGATGGTAGGGGTGGTGGTGGTGGTGGTGGTGGTGATAGAGGTGGTGGTGGTGGTGGTGCTGGTGGTAGAGGTGGTGGTGGTGGTGATAGAGGTGGTGGTGGTGGTGGTGCTGGTGGTAGAGGTGGTGGTGGTGGTGATGGTGGTAGAGGTGGTGGTGGTGGTGGTAGAGGTGGTGGGGAATATCAGTGTTCCTTCATCTGTTCATTTCTTTATCCATCACCAACACTGTTCCTTCACCCCTTCATTCATCACCAACACTATTCTTTCATCCCTTCATTCCTTTATTCATAACCATCACTGTTTCTTCATCCCTTCATTCCTTTATCCATCACCAACACTGTTCCTTCATCCCTTCATTCCTTTATCCATCACCAACACTGTTCCTTCATCCCTTTATCCATCACCAACACTGTTCCTTCATCCCTTCATTCCTTTATCCATCACCAACACTGTTCCTTCATCCCTTCATTCCTTTATCCATCACCAACACTGTTCCTTCATCCCTTTATTCCTTTATCCATCACCAACACTGCTCGTTCTGCTACAACAATGAAACACAACTGCAGGAAAGCAGGACAGGACAGTAGAGCAGAGGTCAGACTTGGGAATGAGGATCCAGTTTCCGAGCAGGGGTCACATGCCATGTTATTTACTGTCCCAAATGACCAGTGAACGTCCCCGTGTCTGCGGAGCTCTCTCTGGTATGTTAATGATGGTAGGACACTGGAGCAGTGCTGGAACCAGCCACACACCTGCCAGAATGAAGGATCACCTACATGACGTGTGTTCGTACTGTCTGCTGAAGTGATGTTACAGCATGTCACCATGAGGCCTACATTACATTCACAGTACGTCTTCAGCTGGGAGTTTACTGGCTGATTCCAAAGCAGAAATCCGATCACTGTCTGACTCATGCAGACCCGGACCTTCCCCGTAATCCGATTACTCAAGTACATGTACAAATGCTGAACAGATTACTGAGATAATCAGATTTTCAGCAGTTATTGTATTACTGAAGCCTGAGGGAGTCTTTCTGATCAAGCTCGTTTTCTTCCTCTGGGTCACCATATAGAACCAGCTATAGCCTAGACGGTTCACCATGTTCCTCTCCTCTCTGTGTAAACTGGCTGGTTCTGATCTCGGGTAAGTCTTCCATAGGCAGTTCTCTGAGCAATCACAAGTCTGACTGTGGCCCCGCCCACACAGAACAGTTTCAGAGTCAGGGAAACGTAGTTCCTTCATCCTCCATCACCAAAACAGTTCCTTCATCTGTTCATTCCTTTATCCATCACCAAAACAGTTCCTTCATCCATTCATTCCATTATCCATTACCATGGTTTCTTCATCCATTCCTTCATCCACCAACATTGGTCCTTCACTCCTTCATTTCTTCATCTGTTCATTCCTTTATCCATCACCAATAATGTTCCTTCATCCAGCCATTCATTCATCTATCACCTAGATTGTTCCTTCATTACGTCATTCCATTATCCATCAGCAGTATGACTTCTTCATCTATTCATTATTTTATCCATCACTAACACTGTTTTTTATCCATCCCCAACATTGTACTTTCATCTGTTCATTCCTTCATCCATCACCAACATAGTTCCTCCATCCCTTCATTCTATTATCCATCACCAACGTTGTTCCTTCACCCTTTCATTCATTACCAATATTGTTCTTTTACCCCTTCATTCCTTTATCCATCACCCACATAGTTCCTTCATCCCTTCATTCTATTATCCATCACCAACATAGTTCCTCCATCCCTTTATTCTGTTATCCATCACCAACATAGTTCCTCCATCCCTTTATTCTATTATCCATCACCAACACTGTTCCTTCACCCCTTCATTCATAACCAACATTGTTCTTTTACCCCTTCATTCCTTTATCCATCACCAACATAGTACCTCCATCCCTTCATTCTATTATCCTTCACCAACATAGTTCCTCCATCCCTTCATTCCTTTATCCATCACCAACATAGTACCTCCATCCCTTCATTCTATTATCCTTCACCAACATAGTTCCTCCATCCCTTCATTCCTTTATCCATCATCAACACTGTTCCTTCATCCCCTAATTCCTTTATCCATCACCAACACTGTTCCTCCATCCCTTCATTCTATTATCCATCACCAACACTGTTCCTTCACCCTTTCATTCATCATCAACATTGTTCTTTTACCCCTTCATTCTATTATCCATCACCAACATAGTTTCTCCATCCCTTTATTCTATTATCCTTCACCAACATAGTTCCTCCATCCCTTCATTCCTTTATCCATCACCAACATAGTACCTCCATCCCTTCATTCTATTATCCATCACCAACACTGTTCCTTCATCCCATAATTCCTTTATCCATCACCAACACTTTAATTCTGGACCGTTTCTACTGGCTAGTTTATCATGAAGTTTGAACACAATGCAATGAGCAGCTGGACTTTTCAGATTATGCAATAAAAGTCCTGCACAGTCAAACGCCAAGGTTTGGACAATTCTGCTCAAATATCATGTGTTATTGATTTTCTAAGATGATAATAAGTGAAACACCCTCCACAGAGAATACATTTAATGCAGAATTTATGTTTATTTACTGAATTTTTCATACTGGAAGGTAAATAAAACACTACATGTGACCTGTGTAAAAGTTATGGCACATTTTGTACATTTCTGTTTCATTTCCTCCATTATTTCAAACAGAAATCGTGAAAGAAGAAATCCAATATTGTTGTCCATAAAACTCTGGAAAAATGTAAGCGACCACCTCCAAATGATCAGTGTCTCTAGGTGTACAGGTTCTGGGTTTGTGTTGGACCAGAATCCCTCAGTTCTGTTTGATTCTCTACACTACTGGAACCATGTCTCCCAAACTCCAGATCAGATATTGTATTAGATCTGTTTATTTAGAAAATCACTAATGACCTCCAGAAGTCTGTTTTTAGAACCATGCTCGCTGTGCGTTTCACCCCAGCCACCGCTCGCCAGTCTCTCTGTAGGTCACCTGAGGTCATCTTACGGTGGGTAAGGGACATTGGAATGAGGTGGTGCTCATCACGGTCAGTAGAGAGTGGGTTTGGTCCTCTGCCGGTCTGTAGCTGTGTTGTCCTGTGTGTTTGCTGCTGGACCTTGTTCTTATGAACCGGACGCTCACTGTATCTGCTAGTAAAGCTAGAACCCAACCTTCGGTTCCTCACTGAGAACCTGCTGTACATGTGGAGATGCTGATGTAAGAAGACACTAGAGTGGGCTCTGATTTATTTTCAGAGCTATATCTTCATTTTTGTTGATTATTTGACTTTTTTGCATCTTGTAATTGACTCACATTTGAATTCAGTCAGGTTATTGCCCTCTCCTGTAAAGTTACTATTTTTGTGAAGCTTGTTTTTCTTTGGACTGCGATGTTATTCAAGTTCTCTGTGTAGGAGGTGTTAACTTATTTCCACCGAGAGAATGAACAGGTGGTATTTAACCTTTGGAACATGACTATATGAGCTGACTGAGTGTCGCTGTTATAAAACATGTCTGCTTCAATGTACTCTTTGTATAGTACCAGTCAAAAGTTTAGACACGGCTCCTCGTAGCAGGTTCTCCTTCTGTTTACCTTAAAGTTCTACCGTAGAATAAAAGTGAAGACACCAAACTATAAACTAGCACTTATGGAACTACACAGTCCACCTTAAAACCCTCCAGAGTGGAGCTGTACAGGAGGATGAACCAGCTTTCCTAACCTGCAGTGGAGCTGACAGTACAAGGTTTAGTACTAAGCAGGTTTCGAGAGATTCTATTGGTGTGTCCAAAGTTTTTACACCACTAAATATATATTAGAGGTGGAGATATGGAGGAGTATCATACTGTGTACATCAGGAGTAGATGTGGTGTAGCAGGACTCTCATCAGCTGGAGCTGTTACCCTACGTTCACACTAGTTGCTTATTTCGCTCCAAGTTTGTCTTTTGTGGGTGCGTTTGAGGCTGCTTGTGGCGGCCAGCTGAAAAAGGGTTGAAACCGTGACAAGCTTTATTGACCAGTTAGCATGCTGGCTAATCTAGTTAGCTATCAAGTGACCTAACTCAACTGAGACTCCAACAATTTCTGTTACTGTCTTACACACTTGGTTTTCTACAGATACAAACCGGGAAAAAAGTAGAAACTGTAGTTATGAGCTTCTCCTCCATGTTTACCACCACCACACTGCTGAGAACTGGAACCAAAGACTGGTAGGAACTAAAATTTCAGAGAGCGGAAGCTGTAGAGACCCTGAACCCAATGGTCCATGAGTGGTCTGGAAAATTTGTTGGATTCAATCGTTAACAATCTCGCTGCAGGGCATCATTATACATTTGGATGAAGTTGAGAAAATCTAGCTTGCTTTATTGACCAGTTAGCATGATGGCTAACCTAGCTAGCTATCAAGGGACCTAACTCACCAGAGACACCAACAATACTTCTACTTTCTTCCACACTTATATAAAAGTATATATATATACAGTATATATATATATATATATATATATATATATATATATATATATATATATATATATATATATATTATGTACAAAGATGCATCATATAAACCGGGGAAAGAAGAAACAGCTGTGAGGTTAGGAACGGTTATGAGCTTCTCCTTCATTGCTGGTAGGAACTAAAAGTTCAGAGAGCAGATGCTGGAAGAACCAAGGACTCAGGTGTCTACGATTTGTCTGAACAATGTTGCTTCACATTGACATAATTCCTTTGCATGAAGCTGAGAAAATCTAGCTAGCTTTATAGACCAGTTAGCATGCTGGCTAACCTGGTCAATGATAAGTCCACAGAATTTGTTTGGAGCCAATTGTTTACAATGTCACTTCACAGCGTCATTACAAAGTTCACCTCGATTTGTCATTTGCCACTTGTAGCTAAATCACTGGGTGCTTGCCACACTGTCATACGCTAGTGCGAACGCAGGTTTACAAATAAGTCCGTAGAGTCTTTATGAACATCCGTTTAGTTAAGTGCGTCCAAACCTCTGAACCAGTGCTGTACTTTGTCACTTCTAAGACAGGTCAAAGTCGCTGCCCGCCCAGCTCCACCCACCGTATTTACACAGAATCATCTCAATAAAAGAAGCCAGTGATCCGACCCCACAACAACCGCATCTAGAGCACATCCCAGGCAATAATGCCGAACGGTGCTGCGGAATATCCGAGTCAAATAGCAGAGCAGAGAGACGGAGAGGAGAGAAGACATTTAGCACACTGTCAGTGCCAGCAGCCCTCAGCCATTAGATGTGAAAGACGCTCCTGTCAGATGTCGGAAATTTATTGCGAGCTTTATCAGGGAACCATTATTCAGTTCTTTCTGTTCTCTTGCCTGAACAGGGAGCTGGTAACGGAATAGTCAGAAGTGCACTCGATAGGGAATAGAGAATATGCAAAGGATCTTTGGCAGGAGCGCAGTCCTAGCACAGCGGTTAAGATTTAAAACGCTCCACGCTATTGATGTGGATCTGTGCTCAACATGCCCACTGACAGTTTTACGCGCTCTACAAATGTCTCCCTCTCCAGCGCGAGGGTGATTTGTGCTTGTGTTTTCCTATTACATCTCTCAAAGAGCACCATCGGTTAATGCACGGCTACATGCATAAACCCAACGTGGAGAGAGGGGGGGAAGTGGCATTGTTATTGCCGTTGTTCATCAGGCCACGAAAGGTCTCAAAAGCGAAGAAACGAAGCAGCAGACGGAGCGACAAAGCAGCTGCCGCGCGCTCGTACTTTTATGTCTAACCAGATTTGTATTCATTGCATTGATATTGCGGAGCATATGCTCAGCATTGTTCCTCTTCAAAAGTTTCCTCGCCAAGCCCGCTCCAGCGTCGGCTTCATTATCACAGCGCCGCAGACCCTGACAATTTCGTTCCCCGGCTTGACATTCCCGGCACATGCACGCCAACGGAGAGTGAGCAGACAAAGAGTTACGGCTAATGAAGCTCCAGGTGCTGCTACATGATTGGGGCGGTGTGTGGGGCCTAGCGCGTTGCACTGTGGCCCAACCCGGAGAAATCCCCGTCACCCCCTCACCACCCCCATTCTATAATCTCTCCATCCTCCAGCTTCTCCTATTAACAAGGTGGGGTTCAGAGATTCGCTGGCAGAACAAAACGCAATCACCAAAAAGTTGGCATCCGCCAAAAGAGGAAGGGGGAGCTGATGAGGGAAAGAGCTGGACGCCGAGCAAGGAGCGGAAAACAAAGGGCGAAATCCCCTCAGCCCACTCGGACTCGGCGTGCCACCGTGACGCTAAAGGACCTAACGCAACATCTGCTCGCTCTGGAAAAAAGGCTTTTCAACTCAGACTTTTTTTCTCCTCCCTTTATAAAGCACACACTTGTTTCTCTGTGTCGGGCTGTTCGCTTTGGAATGCCGCGGCACGCTCCGATTTGCTCGCAGGCAATGCAGAGTAATACGTTTTAGATTTGCTCTGCAAAGAACTCATGTCATCATTCAGACAGCCTGCATCTCCATAATAGCTTTAAGATACTTAATTTGTCACTGAGGGCTTTGTTACATGGCTGTTTTTTAAGAACCTTTATGCACACTGTTTGCCTCTCATGAATAAACAATGGCTCCCAAAGAAAGACAATTTCAACTCGCAACAAAGAAAACAGTCAGGTGAACATTCAGAATCTTTTACGTGGGCCAATGAAGCAAACAAGGGAGCATCATTTTTTCCATTTCTGGGTCCCTGACTTCACAATCTCCTCGCAAATACCGAGAGAACCAGGATCCTGGGACGATAGGTATATCTCCCCGGTTCTCGCTCATTATCGATGTTACAGTGGTGTCAGAAGTGGGATGGTGCCCCCAGTGATCTAGTTTAGACCAGTGCTCCAAGCAGCCTTGAAGCAAATGTTGAAGGAAAAGAAGCCAGTCTTGTTTAATCAGGTTAACATTCAGAATCTTTTATCTGGGCCAATAAAGCAAACAGGGGAGCATAATTTTCTCCATTTCTGGGTTCCTGACTTCACCATCTCCTCACTATACACTGATTTCGTAATGACGGTCAACTCAGTACTGTGCAGTTATCTGTAGGCCTTCAGGCAAATATCGATAGAAGCAGGGCCCTGGGACAATGGAGATACACCTCCCCTGTTTCTTGCTTGACATCAACCCTACAGTGGTGTCAGAATAGGATGGTGCCCCCCAGTGGTCTAGTCTGGAACAGTACTCCAGGAAGCCTTCAAGCCAATATCGAGAGAAGCGGGATCCTAGGACAATGGAGGTATGTCTCAGCTATATCTTGTCTCCTTTAATCAGGTTAACATTCTGAATCTTTTACGTGGGCCAATAAAGCAAACAGGGGAGCATCATTTTCTCCATTTCTGGGTCCCTGACTTCACAATCTCCTCGCAAATACTGAGAGAACCAGGATCCTGGGACGGTAGGTATATCTCACCGGTTCTCGCTCATTATCGATGTTACAGTGGTGTCAGAAGTGGGATGGTGCCCCCCAGTGATCTAGTTTAGACCAGTGCTCCAAGCAGCCTTGAAGCAAATGTTGAAGGAAGCAGGATCCTGGGACGATGGAGATACAGTATGTTTTACCTATTTCTTGCTTCAAGTCGACACTACAGTGGTGTCAACAAAGAAGCCAGTCTTGTTTCATCAGGTTAACATTCAGAATTGTTTACGTTGGCCAATAAAGCAAACAGGTGAGCATAATTTTCCCTATTTTTGGGTTCCTGACCTCACCATCTCCTCACTATACACTGATTTCAAAATGACAGTCAACTCAGTACTGTGCAAAGTTACCTGTAGGCCTTCAGGTGAGTATCAACAGAAGCAGGACCCTGGGACAATGGAGATACGTCTCACCTTTTTTCTTGCTTGATGTCAATACTACAGTGGTGTCAGAATGGGATGGTGCCCCCCAGTGGTCTAGTATGGAACAGTGTTCCCAGAAGGCTTCAAGCCAATATCGAGAGAAGCAGGATCCTAGGACATGGAGATACATCTCACCTATGTCTTGCTTGATGTCGATAATACAGTGGTGTCAACAAAGAAGCCAGTCTCCTTTAATTAGGTTAACATCCTGAATCTTTTACGTGGGCCAATAAAGCAAACAGGGGAGCATAATTTTCTCCATTTCTGGGTCCCTGACTTTACCATCTCCTCACTATACAGTGATTTTGAGATGATGGTCAAGTTATCCGTATAAAGCCTACAGGCAAATCTCGAAAGAAGCAGGTTCCAGGGACGATGGACATAGAGCTCACTCTTTTCTTGCTTGACGTCGACACTACAGTGGTATCAGAAGTGGGATGGTGACCCCCCCCACTGGTCTAGTGTAGAACATTATGCCAAGAAGCCTTCAAGTAAATACTGAGAGAAGCAGAGTCCTGGGATGATGGAGTTACACCTCACCTGTTTCTTGCTTGACATCCACAATACAGTGGTATCAGAAGTGGAATGGAACAGTGCTCTACGGAGCCTTCAACCACATCTCGAGACACACAGGGTCCTGGGATGACATGTTTCTTGCTAGATGCTGATGTTACAGTGGTGTCAGAAGTGGGAAAGCACTTGAAGCCTTTAAGCGAATGTCTATGGATACAATGGAGCAATTGGTGTGAGGTGAAGATGGCCTGGCGATTGCCGTGCCCAGAGCTGTCAGTGAGCTGGTATTTTAGTCTGTAACAGATCTTAATCTACAATACCAGTCAAAAGTTTAGACACACCCAGCTAAATTGGTGTTTTTGGTTCTGCAGGCGTACACTGAACAGCTCCAACTGATGAGAGTCTGAACCAGTCCATATCCTGATATACCACATCTACTCCTGATGTAGCACAGTATGACATTCCTCCATATCTCCACCTCTAAAATATATTCAGTATATTTCGCTCTAGTTTAAAAAAAGTTATTGAGATGCTGCTGCTGTTTCCCATTCCTAACAATTCATACTCACAAAGATGGCTCTGGAACTTCCTGGAGACCTGGAGGAGCATTTTCCCCATATATCAGGCCCAGCCTATCTAAGTAGAAGCATGATTGGCTGATTATATTGGTGGTGGTTCTACTGTGTAAGGCCTATAGGCCAGCTCTTCCAGTCCTGACCAATGAAAGAGCTCACTTGGTTGAGTCCATGATCCTGTCCCAACAACGGATGGCATGCCCCCTCCGGGTAACAGGAGAGGACCTCTCCCAGGTGGAGGGGCTTAAGTGTCTCGGGGTCTTGTTCACAAGAGGGATTGTGAGATTGGCCACAGCCTGGATAGCAGTAATATCAGGTAGCAGTAATGCGTTACTGTACCAACCTGCCGGTCTACATTCCCACCCTTACCAGCAGAAGAAATGAGCTTTGGTGGGCTACACTCTACTTGATCGGGTAAAGAGCTCCGTCATCCAGGAGGAGCTGGAGGTAGAGCCACTACTCCATCATATTGACAGTAACCAGGTGAGGTGTTCCAGCATCTGACTCAGATGCCCCCCAGCCGGCTTCCTTTTGGAGATGCACCAAGAAAGGCCCGCTGGGGCAAGACCCAGAGGTCATCCCAGGACCTGCTGTTGGGATTATATCTCGAAGCCTTCCTGGGAACGGCTAGGGATTCCCCAGAATGAGCTGGAGGAAGTTGTGGAGGACAGGGCCGTCTGGGCTTCCTACTGCGGCCGCAACCCTAGTCTAGTCTGGATGGATTTGTTAAGCACAGGAATGACGTTTCTCCGGAGTGATTACATTGGAACCTCCAGAGCAGCTCACCTGAGCATCAGCTCCACCGTGGGTCTCCTGCCCTGTTTCCCCAGTTCATCACCCCACATGACTACAACGTCTACGATGGCCAGCTTTTGGCCCTGATCATGACCTCTGGGTCGGCTCCACCTGTGCAATTACTCCCTCCTGGACCAATCAGACTGGATCTAATAGATGAGCTAAGCCCCTTCATCCGGGTTCGACCTGAGGAGGTTGGGTTCCGCCCTTGAGCCTGGTTCCTCTCAAGGTTTCTTCCTCACTCAAGGGAGTTTTTCCTCGTCACTGTTTCCTCAGGCTTGCTCAAGGGGGGCTTGGACCCGGCCCCCTCCCCCCACCTTTCCTATGTCTGTACATTAACTCAGTCTTTTTTTTTTATAACAAACTGATTTTCTGTGAAGCTGCTTTGAGACAACGATGGTTGTAAAAAGCGCTATACAAATAAATATTGATTGATTGAATATTGATTGATGAATATTTATAAATGCCATCACTGCAATGCTTGCAGAGTTGACATACTAAACATACGGTAATTACATGAAATATAAATTTTCTGAAATCATTAAAGGAATCAACTAAAAATCTCAGAAGGAATATATCACAGCAAAGAAAACCAAAACCGAATAAACCTCTGCTGTTCTATCTGTAATGCTCTATATGGCTGTCAGTGAATATATACAGTTTGGAGGCTGTTACTCTCTCTGGAGGTTGACACTCGTGGAAGCGCTTTGTTCTATTATAAAGAAGCGAAAGACTTTCCAAACAAATAATAGCATTGCGTGATGAATGAACCGGCACAGCAAACTTTCCAAACTTATTCATTACAAAACTTTTATCACTTTCAGCTTGGCAACTCGCAGGCTGGCAGCTTGCAAGTCTCATTTCATTCTGATTTGAGCCGACGCTCGGTTAATGGCCCTCATAGTTTCTTCATTTTTTTAAGCAGCACAGTGGTCCCCTTTAAGTGCGTGTCGTAACTTCGAGGTAACAAGATGAAGTAGACGACTATGACTGTGATTAATTAAAAAGTGATTTACTCATTCCAGTAAAACGCTTGTGGACTTTACGGGGACTTGCGTAGCGAAGAAATCCATCTTGGAATTCAAAACTCTATGGATATTTTTTTTCCTGTCTGAGGTAGTGCCACCTAGGACTCTGATTCACTCCTAGTTACTGTCCCTGACAGCGGTGGTGGGGAACTGTCATGGACACGGCTTACCATATTGTGAAACAGCAAGTCACTGTCCTTTTGATGCAATGTAAGCAATGCTAATTGGTTGCTGCATGGCAGTATGTCCAGCGTTTAAAATTCCATCCTGTCTTCGCCTAATTAATTTGCGCTTTATAAGTTCCCCAGACAGGTGGTAGTAGCTTCAGGCTCCTGCAGATGGCGCTGCACGGGATGTGAGTGATGGAGTCCATAGACTGGGAGGAGGTGCAACAGTGCAGGGAATGTCTCGTTCCATGTGTGGAAAATGGCTCCAGAGCAGGTGTTAATGATTGGTTAAAAGGAGTGACTGTATGTGGGCGTGGCCAAAGACCATAATGTGAAGGAAGTAGCTGAATCTGCAGGTTTATGGAAGCAGCGTACGGTCATACGGGTCTACCAGCAGTGGATAAAATCCCAGCCTACAGGGAATTCTCGGAATTGTGCCAGGGAAGGCCTCCACCACATCTGGACCAACTGACCAATGTTAGAGTGTCTGAACAACTTCTCCTATATAAAAAAAGATCTTTAAGATCACCTACAACATCCGTATACACTCATCATCAAAAGAATAGCTGCACCCAGAAGGCATTAACCGACAGGAATGGAACATGGTGGGTAGGTTTGACATTGTGAGACATGCAAATACCTGTAGCTAGGACGGGCCTTATCCCTGTACCTGACTGACCCAACAGCCACCATTACAGACCTCCAGCGAGCAGTGGTGTCCTCCATGAGTCATCCTGTTAGTGCAGCACCATTGGCAGACGGCTGCACCGCGCAGGACTACATGCACACAGACCGTCACAACGACTATCCTTAACACCACGTCACCGTCACCAAAGACTGCAGTGGTGTCGTACCAGACTGTCATGGAGTGACTCAGAATGGCAGCGGGTCATCTTCAGTGACGAGTCCCGCTTTAGTCTTGGTGGAGACGCCCAACGAATCCGTGGCACCGTGGTCAGCACCAAGATGAACAGCTTGTTGTCACATGTCCAGAAGGCCTGGTGTATCTCCACCTCCACCCCTACCGCACCATCCGCAGGAACTGTGTGAGGATGTTCAAGCTGCATGGGATGGATTTTCACGGGACTCCATTAGGAACCTCTACAGCTCCATACCGAGACGTCTGGCATGTTGGGTCAGCAAACATGGCGACCCGACGCCATACCGAGAGACTTCTGTATGTGTAGCTCAATAAATATTGATCATATCAGTCTAAATTTATCATCAGTTATTGATCCTGGTCACCTTTATCTTCCTTCCCAACAGCACCGCAATCCCACACCTCCTTCTGGGTGCAGCTACTCTTTCTGATGATGAGTCTAATTGGCTGTGTCACGCCGTCTGACTCATAGCGTCCATTATAATCGGAACTGTAATTGACTAAAATACCAAAACAATTACACCATATTACCATACGTTTCTTTTAATCTTGAGTGTTTTAATGCATCTAATATTGTCCAGGTAATTAGAAATAAATGCACCTAATGTTTCCAGCTTACAATTAATCACTCACGTTTGCACTCCCATCCACAGCAGGCTGCTGTAATCGCTTGACAAACGAGTGTCATAAAAAACCTAGTAAAATGCTGCTATTTGTCTGTAATGACACAAGCCCTCCCATCTTCTTACTTAGCCCCCATAGGCCCACCGCTACACGCTGAGAATATCATTTTCACCTCGACCTGCAGTCATTTGCAACATTGTCACTCAAAAGGATTGAGAATCACTCAGAGAGGGAAGATTAATCTGCGTTTCTCTTTGACGTTATTGCCCGGCACCGAGGAGGGAGGTTTGCGGTCGTGCACGAACACGTCCCACCGGCTAATCAGAGAGGCTTTTAATTATGGGCAAACTGAGGTTGTCTTAGATGAAGTGCTGTCAGATTATCATTGTAATCTAGCTTGAAGGAAAATACCATTTAGTAGCAGCGTCCAAACACGGATACGGCCCCTGTGTTTGAGCTCCTCGCGGCCTGTCACCAGAACAGACTGGCTGAGGTGTGGAGATAACAGCTTTGTGAGCTCAGCTCTAGATCACTGGCATGACTGAGAGCGCCGCTCTAAACGTCTGCCCATAGATCCCTATCTGCTGGCGCACAAACACACACTGAGCACACACTGAGCACACACCGAGCACACACATTATTTCTCCGCTCAAACCTTTTCAATGCATCACCCCCTCCCCCGTCCTGACACTCTGTGACAGCACGTTTTATAACTCTTTCCAAAGAATGTAAAGAATAGCTGTAATCCAGCAGCACACTGACGCGTGAGGATTCGTCCACGTCGTGAGCTTTACTCCAAATATACACTCACTGTCAAAAGAACAGCTACATCCAGAAGGAGGTGTGGGAGTGCGGTGCTGTTGGGAAGGAAGATAAAGGTGACCAGGATCAATAACTGATGATACATTTAGACTGATATGATCAATATTTATTGAGCTACACATACAGAAGTCTGTCTCTCAGTATGGCATCGGGCCGCCGTGTTTGCTAACCCAACACGCCAGACGTCTCGGTATGGAGCTGTAGAGGTTCCTAATGGAGTCCTGTGATAATCCATCCTATGCAGCTTGAACATCCTCACACAGTTCCTGCGGATGGTGCGGTAGGGGTGAAGGTGGAGGGACACCAGGTCTTCTGGACGTGTGACAACCAACCGTTCATCTTGGTGCTGACCACGGTGCCTCCACACACGGATTCATTGGTCGTCTCCACCAAGACTAAAGCGGGACTCGTCACTGAAGATGACCCGCTGCCATTCTGAGTCACTCCATGACAGTCTGGTACGACACCACTGCAGTCTTTGGTGACGGTGACGTGGTGTTAGGGACAGTCGTGGTAACGGTCTGTGTGCATGTAGTCCTGCGTGGTGCAGCCGTCTGCCAATGGTGCTGCACTAACAGGATGACTCATGGAGGACACCACTGCTCGCTGGATGTGTACAGTCATGGCTGTTGGGTCAGTCAGGTACAGCGATAAGGCCTGTCCATGCTTATGTCACATGCACAGCTAAATGTGTGAAACTTGATTCATTGGCATGTCCAGCAGTGTCAAACCCACCCACCAAGTTTCATTCCTGTCGGTTGATTCCTTCTGGGTGCAGCTATTCTTTTGACAATTTGTGTAACATCCATAAGAGTGGCTCTATGACTGTATAGCACTGCATAGATAGATAGATAGATAGATAGATAGATAGATAGATAGATAGATAGAGAGATAGATAGATAGATAGATAGATAGATAGATAGATATATCAAAAGTTGTGGAACAGCAGTATGTAAACTGACTGTGATGTGGTGTTACCTAAGAGGACGGCTTGGGAACGCTTACGTCAGTGTCACTGTAGTGCTGAGAATGATCCACCACCCACATCATACCTGCTCTGTGGTGGTCCTGTGGGGGTCCTGATCATTAATGAGTGGGGTAAAGTTAGCATAGCAAAGTACATGTAACTGTAGAACTACATAGTGCTCCTATATGGCCAGTGAAGCTGCCATCACAAAAATGGATGAATCCCCTGTACCTACTAGCATGTAACCCCTCCACCAGCTCCAATAACAGTTGGGACTGGATTTGGCATGGACTGGACAAGTGTCTGGATGTAGCCACATCAGTGTTTAGAATCTCCTCCATCAAAGAGTTGGTCAGTTGGGCCAGATTTGGTGGATGTCTTCCCTGGCACAATTCCGAGAAGAATTCTCTGTAGACTGGGATTTTATCCACTGCTGGTAGACTTGTATGAGCGTACGCTTCCATACACCTGCAGATTCAGCTACTTCCTTCACACTATGGTCTTTGGCCACGCCCACATGCAGTATCTCCTTTTAGCCAATCATTAACATCTGCTCTGGAGTGTTTACCACACATGGAGCGAGCCATTCCCTGCACTGTAGCACCTCTTACCAATCTATGGATCCCATCACTCACACCCCACAGGGATTTATAGCAGCCCCATCATCCTCATGCAGCGCCATCTGCAGGAGCCTGAAGTTACTACCACCTTAAACATGCAAGATCCATTTGGTGCACACAGTACAGCCGCACATTGTAGCCCTTCTCAAGGGCACTTTTTGTGAAAGGATATAGAAAAAAAGTGGGATCCATTAAACAGACCTCCATATACGAACGCAAGGCCATTTGGGCTTAAAGAAGTTTAGAAGTTACTTAAGTTACTAGTAGCTTAAAAATGCAAGGTGGCCAGCTTTTTCACTTGGGAGCTTTCAGATAATAACTGTGTTTAATGTTGATTTATAATAATAATAATTGACTTTAATTTTAAAGTGACGACATTAGTGAATTTGAACAGATCACAGTTAATTACACAGAATTAATAGCAATAATGACGCCCTAGTAATTACAAGACTGCACGCTAACAGCGTCTTAGCCGCTAAAGGTTAGATAAGAATCCTCCAGGTAGGAAACAGAATGCCATGCTTCGGGGACATGGTGAGCAAGTAAACCAATTTATGGCAGCAAATGGCTTTTAGCGCATTGGAGGTTGCAGCACGCTGCGAGCCTGACAGCAGAAAGGAAAGGTCTGTACTTACTCTCCTGCACATGACATCAGAAATGCTGATTGTGTGCCGCTGTCATAAACACATATCAATGGCGCTGCTGTAGGAGCTCCGAGCAGCTCTGTCAGTTGTCGGTAGGTGTTTTTCACCCACCCCAGCTTCGCCCATGTTTTACATTGAGGTGTTTTTTTTTTGTTTTTTTTTTGTGACGCTCCCTGTTTACCCAGAGGAACTTTCAAACCACCATGTGGCTAAACGTTGCTTTTATGCTGTACAACATCCTCCTGATTGACAGGTATATGTGAATGTGCATCTGTTGCCAGTTTGGGAACGAGGCCTGGGCCAGATGTGGCCTGCTGTTTGGTGCAAAGTAGAGAAAAAAAAAAAGCAAACACAGCAAATGCTATCAACCATCTGCTGATGCAAAATACCAGTAGTCTGAGAGCACACACCCGCCATTTTCAGCCCCCCGTGGAAAAGAGAGGATGCAAAGGCATTCGGCGTTAGATTGTTGCAGCTGAAATGCTTTGGGGGGTGGGGGGCAGAATGAAAAGGACTGGCAGACTTGATGAGGGAATGAAGCCCCCCTCCTTTGTGCACTTCTGTTAGTAGCTGCTGTCAAAGCTGTGATTAGAAATCTCACTGCTTTCTCTCTTAATCACATGCACACATTTAGAAATGATTTGTTTAGTGCAGTATACTCGTGCAAAAGTCAGAGACCACCTTTTATTTGGTTGATCTCCAATCAAAAAAGCCATTACCTCTCTATTGCGTGGTGTTGCCATATGGCTTCAATATAAAAATATAAAAATAAAACCATGTTTAACTGTTTCTTTGTGGAAAAGAGGTCTTTACATTGACTGGACAAGTACTTCATGGCATCACATGACCAGGAAATCCTGCTTGCAACAGAAATGGGCACTAGAGTTAGTGACTCAAGTTTGAGTCGCACTTGAGTCACATATAAGTAGACTTCAGACTTCACTTGTAACTTGTCCATAATGACTCCCGACTCAGTCTTGGTCCAAACACATAAACATCAAGTTTTTGAGCAGCACCGAGTGTAAAGAAAGCAGTGTAGCATGGCTTCCGGGGGAAACGCCGTATGTGGTAGCCTTTGGTTACAAGGAATTCAAAATCGGATATAGCTAGGATATAACAGAACCGTGCAAAGAGCGCGGGAAACAAATTAAAGACACTGCATCGACCACAGCAAACTTCATAAGGCATCTGTTTGTGCTAGCCGCTTAGTCGTTTAGCCATCAATCCAGTTATATGAAATACTGCGTTATCCCATAAAGCTTACCCTGGCTTCACAGTTACTGTACGTTAACATGTTTATCTGCAGGTTCAAAAAATTCAGCGTAAGGAAATGTGGCCAGTGACAGCAGCTCAGGCAGTCAGAGCAGGGTTCTGCCTTATGTGGTGGCTCATGTACATCTGGCTCTATCAGGCGGTCATAAAAGTGCCGGCATCTCCTGCAAGCAGTGCAGAGAGACTTATGACTTGACTTGGACTCCAGCCGAAAGACTCGTGTCTTGTCTTGGACTCTAGCCTAAAGACATGTGACTTGTCTTTGAATCTAATCTAAAGACTCATGACTTGACTTGGACTCTAGCCAAAAGAGTCATGGCTTGACTAGGACTCTAGCTGAAAGAGTCGTGGCTTGTCTTGGACTCTAGCTTAAAGACTTGTGACTTGACTTGGACCCCAGCCGAAAGACTCGTGTCTTGTCTTGGACTCTAGCCTAAAGACTTGTGACTTGACTTGGACTCTAATCTAAAGACTCATGACTTGACTTGGACTCTAGCCAAAAGAGTCGTGGCTTGACTAGGACTCTAGCTGAAAGAGTCGTGGCTTGTCTTGGACTCTAGCTTAAAGACTCGTGACTTGACTTGGACTCTAGCCGAAAGAGTTGTGGTTTGACTTGGACTCTAGCTTAAAGAGTTGTGACTTGACTTGGACTCTAGCCTAAAGACTTGTGACTTGATTTGGACTCTAGCCGAAAGAGTCATGGTTTGACTTGGACTGTAGCCTAAAGACTTGTGACTTGACTTGGACTCTAGCTGAAAGAGTTGTGACTTGACCAGGGCTCTAGCCTATAGACTCATGACTTGACTTGGACTCTAGCTTAAAGGCTCATGACTTCATTTGGACTTGTATTTAGTGACTTATAGCCATCTCTGACTTGCAATCCATTTTTTTCATGGACTCTTGATAAGGTCACAACCTAAAGGCCCAATATCTGGGCAACATTTTTCTTCAGGAATAATTTTGAAAACTTTCTGAGGTAAAGTAACTTCTACTTTTCATGATTTAAACCAGTTTTAATGTGATAAGTTGTTTGTGAAATGGTAAAATGAATTTGTTGTCATATGGCAACAATAAGCATAAATGGAAGTAATTTCTGAGCATTCTACATTCATTCATTCATTCATTCATCTTCTAAGATGCTTATCCCTCATAGACAGCACTGGAGCCTATCTGAGTGCTCACCGGGCAGAAGGCAGGAAACACCCAGGACAGGCCACCAGTCTACTGAACATCCATGGGAGGATCTAGAAGTAACCCATGTGCCATGTGCTGCCCTTGAATGCAACATAGTGGACTGTATTTGATGCACATAGCACTGAAGTTCTCTGGCTGTGTAACAAGGTGAATCAGATATTTTCAGTTCCAATCTGGGACAGTTTCATATGTGGTTCTGAAATTCAGTACGTATCCGATATACAGCAATGCTACTCTCAGCAGCTAGGTCAGAGGTCATGTGACTTTTACACCAAATTAACTCATAATTTCATGCTGCCAAAATGTTTAGGGTGAGAGAGATATAGAACAGTCAGAGAGATATAGAGATATAGCAATGTCTGAACGTGGCCATAGGAAATTGAGACTTGCTTAAGGGGCACTTCTGTCATGATTTTGCGGCTCAAAAGATCAAACTGGTGACCTTCCAGCCACACACAAGGCTGGTTCCCTAACCTCCAGCCCACGACTGTCACAAGGACAGTGCCCTTTTTACAGTGAGCTGGAACACATTCTGGGTGATAGGCTCAGTTGTCAGGCACTGGGCCTTTGAGCTACCCCTGTAATGCTGGCTGTTGAGAGTCGTGAGTGTTTAGATGTGGATTCAGGTTCCAAGTGAAACACTGCTCTTTTGCATGTTTGGTTCAGCTTGTGAAGACATTAAACTATAAACTACCGCTCATGGAATTCTACAGTCCACCTTAAAACCCTCCAGAGTGGACCTTTACAGGAGGATGGACCAGCTTCCTTACCCTGCAGTGGAGCTGATAGAACAAGGTTTATTACTAAGCAGGTGTGGAGCTATTCTATTGGTCAGTCCATCATGAATATTCACTAACCTGAAAGGAGAACTAGAGCTTTTACACTGTGCAGAAAAAGAGATCAAAGTTTTTACACCACTAAATATATATTAGAGGTGGAGATATGGAGGAGTATCATACTGTGTACATCAGGAGTAGATGTGGTGTATCAGGATATGGGCTGGTTCAGACTCTCATCAGGTGGAGCTGTTCAGTGTAAGACGGAGTCTTTAAGATCACCAACACCATCCAGTTAGATGGGTGTGTCTTACAAATTGGCTGGTAGTGCCTATTTTGTAATTTTTAGATTTTGGATCTGTAAACTTTTATCTGGGTTAGAAATCACACCTCTGGCATCCCACCCAAATTATATGTTGGCCCACTTTTGTGTACTATTGTTATGGTGGCCGAGAAGTTCAAAACAAATGAACACTTCAGAAAACAAAATTATAAAAATAAAAACTGATTTACAAACATGAAGCACTTTTGCCAGTACCGAAACTCTTTCACAAACTGGAAATTCTGATGGAAAGGGTGGGGCCTAACACACAGAAGGTGCTTGTTGCAGACTCTTTCGTGCCTTGTTAAATTGGTTTCAGTTTTGTAATTTTGATTTCTAAAATGTAATATTTTTGCTCTTGTAAAATTGTTTTTTGCGTTTGTAATTTGCTTTTCTTGAATGTGTTGTTTTTTTGTAAATTTGGTTTTGTTTTTGTAATTCTGCTTTCTGAAAATGTAATTTATTTTGCATTTCTCTGTCACCATAAATAGTAGAAAAAACTCTAATACAGTTTTAGGAAATATATTTGCTTTTATAAAGATGATATATTGTAGATGTTTTATGTCATGACATGTCAAATACAAATGATAAGATAGCAGCTGGAACTGTAGATAGGTCTTACTTCAATGTAAATGTATAAATGTGTATGTAAATGCAAATAATAATTCAACTATACTATATATAGTATATATATACTATACTATTACTACACTATAAGCTCCTCAGACCCAAAAAATGAGTCCCCTTGTGTGTTTAAGGTGGTAGTAACTTTAGGCTCCTGCAGATGGCACTGCATAAGGAGGATGGGGCTATAAATATGTGTGGGGTGTGAGTGACGGGATCCATAGATGGGGAAGAGGTGCTACAGTGCAGGGAGTGTCTCGTTCCATGTGTGGAAAATGGCTCCAGAGCAGATGTTAATGATTGGCTAAAGGGAGTGACTGCATGTGGGCGTGGCCAAAGACCATAGTGTGAGGAAGTAGCTGAATCTGCAGGTGTATGGCTCAAATCCCAGTCTACAGGGAATTCTCTTCGGAATTGTGCCTGGGAAGGCATCCACCAAATCTTGACCAACTGACCAATTCTCTGATGTAAGAGTGTCTGAATATTGATGTGGCTACATCCAGAAGCTTGTCCAGTACATGCCAAATCCACTCCCAGCTGTTACTTGTGCTTGTGTAGGTGTTGCGCACTATTAGATATGCTTCAGTCTTACTGTAGATATTGGCGTATATATTTTATTTAGTATATGTTGATCTTTTTAAAATAATAAAATTAGATCTTACTGTACTTTACACAGTTTTTATTATTTCAGCCACTTCTAATGATAAAAACTTAAAATATGGAAATTAAATCAATGCAAAGTGACTTCTGGATCATACCGTATCCATAGCATAACCATGGCTACTCATAAATACGCTGTCTGGCTTTGATCAAGTGGTATAGCAGACATGGAATGTGAGAGGAGGAAGACTGCTGGCAATGCGGTGATTGCGGTGACCGCTTAATGAAACCACCCTATTCAGCATGGTCAAGAAATCACCCTATTCAGTCACATCCATGCATTTCTCGGCTATTGAGCATTTCTTAAAAGCCTTTGCCTTCCCGTGAAGCGATGGTCGATCCTCTTTCTCACCAGACCCGTCGACTAAAGGCCTCTGGTGCTTGAAGAGTGAGCCTCACCTGCCCGCCCTCTCAAGGAGTCTTATTAGAGCCTCAATTATTCAAATCCTCCAGCTGTGCAAAAATGTCAGCGCATTATTTTCAGTTAATTTCATGTCAGAGTTTCATTATGGATGGATCCCATTGCTCCCCGGGACGTGTGCGAGAGCGGCTGGAGGTGAAGCAGGACTCTCGCTGCCGTGCCAGAATCGCTCTGCGTTCGGTCCATTGCTGCCATGCCAATCGCACAAGGGCTCTCCGTTGGATGGCGCAAACACGAACCCGAATCCTCTGGAGATTTCTGACATATGCTGATGCAGGCATCACTTAAAAATAAGAGGCAATCAGCCTTGAACGAAAGCATAATGTTCCGCCTCACCTACGCTCCGCCATCGCCATCCCCTGCTCTTAATTGTCCCTCAGCAGAGGAAACCCAAAAGCTGCCCGGCTCTGTGATAGCGGCTGCAGCCGAGCTAGCGAGCCGTACCCTCTGCACTTCTTGTTCTTTGAAGCCAATTAGGTGTCCTCCACTGGCCTGCCATGTGCTCCAGACGCAGAAAAGCCACCCGCACTGCTGGGCGAGGAGGTTAAGCCGGGCAGATCGCACAGCGGATAGTGCATGTCCTGCTGATCCCACTTGTTCCACAGTCTCGCGGTGGGGCGCACGCTTCCACGCGGAACATGATGGAGATAAATCTACAGAGACTGATCCATCCATCAGACTAGAGTCAGCAGGCGGCGAGACTTGCTGAGTGAGGCTGAGGCATCATAAACCACGGCCCGCACTGACCTCGTTTGGAAAGATCCAGATAACCCTGCAGATGGTATCGCCCCCTCTGAGGGCAAAAGCCGCTACAGAAATGATCTTTTTTAATAGTTTTCCTTTGAGATTACTTTCAGATAAGCCACCAGAAGGAAATGACCGAGAACCAGATTATCGAGAACCGTCCTATTAATCTTTCTGTAAACAACGGCAGGGTCGACCTGCTCTCATGCTTGTCATCAGAATGAGCAGTTGTCTTCTGCCCGATGGGAAGGGCAGTGGGAGAAATATCCCCAAAGGCGCAGTGTGAGACTAAGCACTCAGATACACCAAAGATTAATAAGATAATAATGAAACTGGATTTTATGTTCATATTTGGCCATACTTTAAAGAAGAAAAGCCAAAGAACCAAAACAACATTCTAGAAACTTGGCCCGAGCAGTGCTGGGAAAGGAGGAGGCAGAGAACAATCCCTAGGGGCCTGAGGAAGGACTACTGAGCGGAACTATGAATCTAGTTAATTGTAGTCATATTGTTCTCCACTCTGTAACACAGGCAGTGCACAATAAAGTGCTACTGGAAAAATGTGGGAAGAAATGAGGTAGAACCACTAGAGGAACCAAGACTCGTAAGGAAAATATACCTAAGAGCATGAGGAAGAACCACTAAATGGAACCAAGACTCGAAAGGAAAATATCCCTAAGAGCATGAGGAAGAACCACTAAATGGAACCAAGACTCGAAAGGAAAATATCCCTAAGAGCATGAGGAAGAACCACTAAATGGAACCAAGACTCAAAAGGAAAATATCCCTAAGAGCATGAGGAAGAACCACTAAATGGAACCAAGACTCGAAAGGAAAATATCCCTAAGAGCATGAGGAAGAACCACTAAAGGAACCAAGACTTAAAACGGAAGTGTCCCAACAAGAACGAAGAGGAACCAATAAGAACTAGTACCCCGATTAAAAATGTGGGTCGAAATGAGATATAACCCCTGAGAGGATTCAAGACTTGAAAGGAAAATATCCCTAAGAGCATGAGGAAGAACCACTAGAGGAACCAAGACTCGAAAGGAAAATATCCCTAAGAGCATGAGGAAGAACCACTAAAAAATTCAATAGAAAAAAAACTCATTATTATTATTGGGAATTTTCCCAATGAGCATAAATGGAACCTATATGAAGAACTAAGAACCCAAATTAAAAATGAGGGAAGAAATAAGATATAACCACTGCGAGGTACCAAGACTCTAAAGGAAAATGTTCCTAAGAAGAGGAAGAACCACTAAGAAGAACTAGTACTCAAATGAAAAACTGGAAAATAAATGAGATTGAACCACTGAGAGGAACCAAGACTCAAAAGGAACATGTCCCTCAGAGCATGAAGTATAACCATTGAAAGGAACCAAGACTCAAAAGGAAAAATGTCCCTAAGAGCCTGTTGAAGAACCACTGAGAGGAACCCAGGCTTGAAAGGTAAGTGTTCCAAAGAGCATGAAGAAGAACCACTAAGAAAAACTGAGAGGAACCAAAATTGAATAGAAAAAAACTCTTTAGGAAATAGAAACATTTTAGGAAGAACTACTAAGATGAACCAAGATTTAAAAGGGACGTGTCCCAACAAGAACGAAGAGGAACCAATAAGAAGAGCTAGTACCCAAATAAAAAATTAGGGACAAAATGAGATATAGCCACTGAGAGGATTCAAGACTTGAAAGCAAAATGTCCTTAAGAGCACAAGGTATGTCACAGACAAAGAACCGACGTGCGCAGAGCTAAAAGTCAGGCGAGTTTTATTAAACAATCAGGCAGTTACATAAAACAGCAACACATGATCAAACATGAAGGAGAGAGTGAGATCAAAATCAGGGTACAGACGAGGGGGCAGAACCGGAGTAACAGTCAGCGAGGTAATCAGAATATAGATGACAGAGACAGGAGCACTGTTCAAAATACAAAAGAGATCGACTGGCCAGATGAAGCTAAAGAGGTCGAGGAAGAGATCGGTAGTCAGAATAAAGGAGGTCAGAACCGGAAGTAACAAGACAACAGAAAGAACGCTTAGAATTGCAACCGAGGAATTGGCAAAACTTTGCGAGGTGTGCGTGTGTTCGTTGGGCTAAAATACTGATCTGTAATCAAGGACAGCTGTGTTAGAATTCTGGTGACCTAGAGCGGAAGTGAATCGAAGACTGGGGACATGTGGTAGTGACGTCATAAGATGATGCACTCTGGGAAGTTGAGTCCGGAGGAGCGGTGGAGCTGGAATAACCCGGAAACGTGATAAAGCAGGGCTCAAAGGGCAATAAAAACAAAAAATTGAAATGAGGTACTACCACTCAGAGGAACCAAGACAAAACAGGAAAATAACATGAATATATATATTTAATAATATATAATAATACGAATTTTAGGAAAAACTACTAAGAGAAACCAAGACTTGAAATGGAAGTCTCCCAGTGAGGTTGAAGAAGAACCAAAAAGAGAAACTAGTATGTCAATACAAACTGGACAAGAGATGAGGCAGAACCTCCGAATAAAAGAACCACTGAGAGGAACCTGGATTAATAGTAAAAATAAATACCTCATAAATATTAAGAGGAACCATTGAGAAGAACCCAGGTTTGAAAGGACAATGTCCTTAAGAACATGAAAAAACATCAAAAACCCAGACTCAAAAGAAAAGAACCAAGACTCAAAATGAAAAAACCCTTTATAAGAATGAGGAAGAACCACCAAGTAGAACCAAGACTGAGAAGATGGTGCGAAAGAATCGCAGAGAAGAACCAAGAATCAAATGGGAAAACCTTTGAAGAGCACAAAGAAGAACCACACAGTAAAACCAAGACTCAAGAGAGGATGAGGAAGAAATACAGAGAAGAACCGAGACTCAGAAGATGATGAGGAAGAATCACAGAGAAGAACCAAGACTCAAATGGGAAACGTTCCTCCTGTGTTTCAGTAGGTGAGAGGACGGGTTTATGAGGATGATTAATCAGAGACAGGAAGGAAGGATCTGAGGACTTATACTAAAGGCCTGTGAAAGTTACAGCAGACTCGTGTCAGATATGCAGGGCGTTAGGAATGAGAACTCCGAGGGTGAGACGTGTGGACTACAGGTGGGATCCCAACTTCCAGAAACAGGTTAGAATTCCATGCCAGGGCAGCAGCCATGAAGCTCATTACAAATCATGAGGGAAGCCTGCGTTTGATGTTCCTGAGCGAAATGTACCAGCGCTACATCTGAAGCTATTACACAGAAAATCAGTGGCCACTCCCAACTCTCCCAAATCCCCAACTTTAAATACAATATTACATCCGTCAGGGTTTCAGTTATACACACATTACTGCCAGCGTAACTCTCAACATCAGCCACCTACAGCCCAACACAAGCTCCCCTCAGAGGAACCACTGACATCACGTCCCCCTTCAAAGAGACACTAGCATTCACACAACCGTCTCCCCAAATGCACCCCAGTTCATTCTTCCCCTGTATCAGGCCTGGATCATCAAATTACCTGTCTACCGTTTTTTGGAGATCAGGGAATTTTTCATGACAGCTGCCAAAGCAGGTTCCATGTGGGCTCAGGACCGCAGCGCTGGGTGAATGTCACCACTATATGTGCATCATTTTATTTATTTATTTATTTATTTATTTCAGTTTTAAGAGCAAAAGTTTTAGCCTAGCTGCATAGTCTGGGGCTCGCAGACAGTCCTTCAAAGGTTCTTCAGTAAAGCCAATGACCCCTTTATGGACCATATAGATTGATGGTGAATGGGTTGTATATGTTTTATATGGAGGCTTTTTGAAGATAGTTCTAGACAGAACCAAAATGAGACAAAATATGAGTCACCTGTCATTAGCATGCAACACCTCCGACAGCACCAGTAACAGCCGTGACCTGGGCTGGCCAGGTTTCTGGATGTAGGCCACATCATTTTTCAGACACTCTTGCTTTAATGGATTGTGAAGTTGGTCCTGGCACAATTCCGAGGAGAATTCCCTGTAGACTGGGATTGTAGCCACTGCTGGTAGACCCGTATGACCGTACGCTTTCATACACCTGCAGATTCAGCTACTTCCTTCACACTCTGACAGAAATTCTCATAATTCCAGGGTCCATAACTCTGACAACGATGAAGACTGGCAATGCAAGCCAGGACTAACTGGAACCAGCACATCAGGTTCTAATGACGTGTGGACCAGCCATCAATCAAGAGTTTTAAAAAAAATGATCAAAAGCTTCAAAGAAAATGAGGCTCCTAACAACCACCTGGAAGACGTGTTAGACCCACCAACACCAAAAAGAGTTTAACACCAAAAACAGATTCTCTATAACATTGTATCAATAAGCAGAACCCTATAGAACCATATACAACACACCATCATGTGATTACACCATGTCATTAACCCTTTAAGCAGACAAATAGAACTTCAGTGAGTTTAGTTCTATATAGCACCAAAAAGTGTTCTTCTTTATATCATATCCATAGCAGAACCCTTCTTGGTGCTATACAGAACCATATACAACACAAGCTACATGCGATTACATCATGTCAACAACCCATTAAGCATCAAATGCTTTGAAGAGTGTTCATGGATCTAGACACGACCAAAAAGGGTGCCTCTTGATATCATATCAATAGTAGAACCCTGTTTGGTCTTATATAGAACCATATACAACACAGGCTGCATGCCATTATGCCATGTCATTAACCCTTTAAGCATGCTCATGCTTCTGTACATGCTCATGGTTCCATAGAGAGCCATGTCTTTCCTAGCAAACTCTTGAAGAACCTTGGAGAACCTTTTAAATACTGGTGATAGAACACAGGATCTGCTGTCATAGCTCTAAATTACAAACCACTTTCAACAAAACTGTAAAACAGCCACATAGAACCTGAGTTGTTTTAGAAACAGTCAGTTCCAGAGAAATACTCAGACCTCCCATGTATCTCTGCAGCAGCCTCAGCAGCATGATTAGACGCGTCAGCAGAAGTTACCAGGGCCTTGACACCAGAGGAGCCTCAACCAAGCGGCCGGTGACTTTCGGCATGTCAACCGAAAGCACTGCTGTACAAGCAGCACTGCACAGCGGGCTTCTCTGACAGCCTGTGTGTATTGGATTCTCAGATACATAATGCAAAACAGAGATGATGTTTGATTAATGCTGTGATGTGAAAGTAGCAGTCTGAGACTGATAACAATAACAAGACTAGTTTCTGGTTTCTGCTATTATATTCTATTTCGTTATTTTCCAATTGCTTTCATGTAAAATGCAAACTGAAACAGCTACAGTCAACACAAACACAGTTTCCGTCACCAGCACAATGAAAGTTACATATTTGTATATGGGAATTAAAAAAAAAAAAGGAATACACGGGGTAGACAGTGGCTAAAATCCCAGTCTACAGGGAATTCTCCTTGAATTGTGCCAGGGAAGGCATCCACCAAATCTAGCCCAAGTCTTTGATGGAAGGGCGTCTGAACATTGATGTGGCTACATCCAGAAACTTGTCCGGTACATGCCCAATCACAGTCCAGTCACAGCTGTTACTGGTGCTCATGGACGTGTTACATTACATTGGGTACGTTTCAGTCACAGGTCACGACCTTCGCCTTTACTAAAGAAACCCTGAGGAGCAACGGTCTTTAAGGCTACTGGCCAAGAACTCCTTCTGGCCCCTTTATGTTTTAGAGTGTTGTTAGTAAAACGCTAAAAGATACAAAACTTAATATGTACTATTAAAATATCTCCTTTTCTCTGATGAGGAGGAAGTGGTGGGTGTGGTTAGGGTAATTTGACAAAGGCAAAGTTTGAATTAGCATGCACTTTCAGTTTGCTATATTATATTCATTTGCTATGCAAAGGTTAATTCATTTATGGAATTTCCAGTCAAATGGACATTAGGCTCAATTTATTCATGTATCAGAGTCGGTAAAAAGCTGAAACATATATTTACCAGTGAATTACCACAAATGGAGGCTTTAGCGAGCGTTCTGCCAGGAAGGCTCTAATGCTCTGCCATTCATTTATTTATTAAGCTTGATCAGCTGCCGGCCTACACCTGTCTTTAAAACCACTCGACTTCAGAAGGCGAAGCCTCAACGTTCTCCTCCTTCTTACCGACCGAGTTTGCTCCACGTCTGGTTGTTTAGGGGATGGGCTCCAGTAAGGGTCTTCATGCTCCAGTATCTGGACCAGGGACTAGGCCTATAGTTTTTTAGCTTAGTGTTCTTCTTTCTCTCAAAGATGAAAGTTTTAGGAAGTGTTTATCTGAGGATCCGTGGGGCTACCAGGTCTTCCGGGTGGTTGTTAGGAGCCTCGTATCTTTTAAACCACAATGACTTTATCCTTTCTTATGCCATTCCCACCATAAATATCTCCAGAAAAGTTACCAGCGTGTACTTACTGGCAGATTTGATGGGAAAGCAGTAACAGGTGGTCTCTGACTTATGCACAGTACTGTACATACCATGTGTTTCAAGACTCAGGTGTGGCATCCATCACATTTGTGCAGCAGAAGCCACATTTATTGCTTATTATGGTTACGCATTGCAAAGCAAGCAGCTTTCGAGACTTTTCGACTCCCTTCCAACTCCAGATTGTCCGGTATGATACGCTGATACAGTTTTTTGATCGGATGCATGGATTCCGAGTAGGAAGGAATTTTTTTCCGGAATTTACCATAGAGAATGAATAGAATCGAAAAACACATGCCTATCTAACCCACTTCTGCTCGACCTAGAGACACCAAATCAGATACACTGGGAAGAAATTCAGTGTTGGATTGACCCGCACTCGTTTGTTTCTCCTTTTTGTTTCACATCCCTCGTTCCTCCCTGAGAGTCCCAGTCATTTTTGGACCCCTCTAAAGCCGGCTGTTTCGTTCGGCCTAGAGGCACAAAACTTCACATACACACCAAGGGCAGGTCCCCAGGCACTAATCCACAGCCATACTGACCTGCACTCCTCTATCTGTCATTTATTCATCCCTAGTTCCTCCCATAGAGTCCCAGTCATTTTCTACACGAACCAAGCAGTAATGCTTTCGTTCGCCCGAGAGCCACCAAACTTCACGTTCGCAGTAGGGGAAGGCCCCCAGACGTTAATCCACAGTCATACAGACCCGCACTCGTTTATTCATCCCTCGTTCCTCACTGAGCAGGCTGAGCAACCATCCCGTGTTTCCTTCAGGAAATGCACTTTTCTATTTATATTATGTCGTCTGTTCTATTTTATTGTGCTGTGGGTTTTTTTTATTATTGTTGCCCAAACAATTGTCACTGAGTTCTGACACGGCCCGTCTACAGCAGAAATGCTACGATGTCAAAGGGATGAGGCTCTACAGAGCGATGTTACAGTGAGTCATTGCTTTGCCCTTTAAAGCTTGTCTAATGGGTTGTCTCTTCCACATTTAGAGTCCTAACGGACGGCTTCATCCTTTGACACCAGAACATTATACACTTGAAATGTCCCTTCAAAAACCCGGACCATGTGTTTCCCATACCAACACTGGCCTCAGGATGGTTTAAAAACCCCCGAACCCATAACTCGCTCCATTTCTTTGAAGCTGCGAGCCCTGAGACCCAGCAATCAAAATATATCCATCTCATGCAACGGATGTTCCATCAGGGCCGTGCTGTAGCTAAAGAGCGTGGATTCAGGCCAAGACGCAGCAGTTATGGCAGAAGGTATCTAATCAGCTGGATCTCAGCTTGACCTCTCCGCAGAATTAAGTTAAGAGTGTGTGAAACCAGGACTAGCTGCTTAATGAATCACAATTTCCAGACCTGGGAAAATGAAACAGGCCGAGTGGGATATGCTCCGGCACTATGGTCACTCAGCAGGACTGATTTCTATTCCTTGGTGAATGTTTACACGGTGATGGAAATCAGTCACTGAGGCTGCAGATTCAGGCAATACAATTATTGCTGGGGGTAAATTAGATCATAACGTGCTTCTTTGAATGTATCATAAATATTATTAATACTACCAGAGCATTAAACAACACATTATGTAATAATAGTGTAGTTACTATGTAATAACTGCATAATAAATGTGTAATAACTGTATAGTGCTGATTGGACGTCCTATTCTGCCATTTTCTTAATATTTTAACTATTTTTTTGTGTCTATTGTTTGATTACCGATCTAATTCTTTATAAACATGCGGTCTATATATCTGTATAGGTGCACTACCAGTCAAAAGTTTAAAGACGCCCATCTAAATGGATGGTGTTGGTGGTCTTATAGACTCTACAGTCGTACACTTAACAGCTCCAACTGCTGAGAGTCTGAAACAGTCCATATCCTGATACACCACATCTACTCCTGATGTACACAGTATGGTACTCCTCCATATCTCCACCTCTAATATATATTTAGTGGTGTAAAAACTTTGATCTCTTTTTCTGCACAGTGTAAAAGCTCTAGTTCTCCTTTCAGGTTAGTGAATATTCATGAGGGACCGACCAATAGAATCGCTCCAAACCTGCTTAGTAATAAACCTTGTTCTATCAGCTCCACTGCAGGTTAAGAAAGCTGGTTCCTCCTCCTGTACAGCTCCATTCTGGAGGGTTTTAAGGTGGACTGGATAATTCCATGAGGGCTATTTCATAGTTTGATGTCTTCACTTGAACTGAAAGATCTTGACATGAGATATGAGTTAACTTATTTGACATAGATTAAACATTAGATACAAGTAATTGTAACAAGGATAACAAGTCTAGAATTATTCTAATAATAATTCATTAGTCTCAGTTTCTAGACATAATGACAAATATTAGGTATATTGGCTTAATTGGTTTATTGATTAAAAATGAATAAAAATGAACTGTACTCGTAATTTAAATACCTTTTAGTAATTATTGCTGTTTTGATGTTTTTGTGTATTCCAATTCCAGCAAACCTCAGAAAATCGAATTATTGTGATTTATGTCACGCATCAGGAAAATTATGCCTTTGTATCGGTTTGACAGCTAAACAGCTGTAAATGTGAGTTGCAATCTTTATCTAATTATCTGGACGAAGAAGGGGAAGAAGAAGGGAACTAAATATAGGATTTTATTTGCATTAATGATTCCCGGTGATCTCCAGTGAGCGAGAGCCAGGCTTTGGATATGGAAAACGCACGTCATTAGGATTCAGCGTGCAGTTCTATTGACCCCACTCCACAGGATCCATTCTTACAAGCCTAAAAGCATCAATCTGGCAATTTCCAGTGTGAATCAGGGCCTAATCAATGCCGGTCATTTGTAGTTGCTCAACCGCACGGAGTGATAAAAGAGCTGGGAGCGCATTAAAGCCCTCTAAAGAAGAAATATAGATCAGAGACTTGCTGAGGGCCTCATTTCCCCACCACACTGGACCCGGAGCAGTCGGGCGGGTTTATTAGACTGACTGACGGGGCATCACGGCTCGTCTCCCAGCAAAGTCAACACGACGAGCTCGGCCGCACACGGCGGGGAGGGAAACGAGAGGAAGGCTACATCTGTAAAATAAGCACAAATTAACATGAACATAAACACGCGTGCTCCGATATACGGCAAAGTTCAGAGAGCAGCAGGACACAGTGATAATATTTGCTGAGTACTCGGTCCGGCCGCGGTCAGTCATCTCCTGCTCCAGCGCAGCGGGACACGTGTATATTCAGTCTGGAAGATTCAGGACATGCGTGTTATGCTGGTTTTTGAGGAATTTGGCACATTCTGCAAAATGCCGCATGACCCTTCTACCCTCATGCTCTTCTCATCTCATTAACTCTCAAAAGAAGCTTTAGAACCTTTGAACAATACCACAAAATTAAAAAGTGAACTTTGCTTTGAGGACATACACTACCAGTCAAAAAAGTCTGGACATGGCTACAATACAAAACCTTGAATCTTTCTCAGGAGTACGAGGGCATGAATGACTTCCATTAAATGTCTGGGTACTTTAACTTACATTGAAAGTCTGGTTCCATTGACTTACATTGAAAGCCTGGTTTGCTTGAGGTACATTAAATGTCTGGTTCCACTGACCTACACTGAAAGTCTGGTTTCCATTGACTTAGATTTAAAATCTTTTCCCACTGACTTTCATTGAAAGTCTGGTTCGCTTGACTTACATAAAAAGTCTGGTTCCATTGTCTTCCATTGAAAGCTTGGTTTGATTGACTCCCATAGAAAGTCTGGTTCCTTTGACTTACATTAAAAGTCTGATTCCATTGACTTAGATAAAAAGCCTGGTTCCATTCACTTACATTAAAAGTCTGTTTCCATTGACTTACATCAAAAGTCTGGTTCCATGGACTTGCATTAAAAGTCTGGTTCCTTTGACTTACATTACAAGTCGGGGTCGCTTGACTTACATTAAATGTCTGGATCCATTGACTTTAATTAAAAGTCTGGGTACATTAACTTACATTGATACTCTGGTTCTATTGACATACACTGAAATTCTGGTTTCGTGGATTTCCATTGAAAGTCTGGTTCTATTGACTTCCATTGAAAGTCTGGTTCCATTGACGTACATTAACAGTCAGGTTCCATTGACTTCCATTACAAATCTGGTTCCATTGACTTACATTGAAAGTCTGGTTCCATTGACTCCCAGCAGATCCTCCTTATGTTTATCTGAATACTTTACTTTAGAATTAAAGTGAAGACACCAAACTATAAACTAGCCCTCATGGAATTATACAGTCCACCTTAAAGCCCTCCAGAATGGACCTTTACAGGAGGATGAACCAACTTTCTTACCCTGACTCAGATTTGGTCTTCTTAAAATGTAATAGCAGTGCTGTGTGAACTTTGTGTGAAGACACACCTAGGACACAGCTTTTAATCTACACCTAATGGTGACTTGACTTGGACTCTAGACTAAAGAGTCGTAGCTTGTCTTCCATTAAAGACTCATAGATTAAAAGTCTAAAGTTCCACTTGAC
This sequence comes from Prochilodus magdalenae, assembly GCA_024036415.1. NCBI lineage: Eukaryota > Metazoa > Chordata > Actinopteri > Characiformes > Prochilodontidae > Prochilodus > Prochilodus magdalenae. The sequence continues at coordinate 177,517 of JAMWET010004515.1, forward strand.
TTACAGTCTAAAGACTCGTGACTTTGACTTGGACCATCTAAGACTCGTGACTTACTTGGACTCTAGCCAAAGAGTCGTGGCTTGACTTGGACTCTAGCCAAAGAGAGTCGTAGTCTTGTTCTTACTCTAGCTTACAAGACTCATGAACTTGACTTGGTCTCCTAAAGAACTCGTGACTTTGACTTTTTTTTGGGACTCTAGCCTAAAGACTTGTGACTTGACTTGGACTCTAGCCTAAAGACTCCGTGACTTGACTTGGACTCTAATTAAAGACTTTGTCTGGTTGGACTCTAGCCTAAAGACTTTGACACACTGCGCACACCTGACTTATGCAAGTCATGGGCATTGATCGCAAATATTGATCTCTGACAGTGGAAGTCAATAGAATAGACTTTTCTGGAAGTCCATTAGAAACCAGACTTTCAATGGAAATCCACAAAACCAGAATTTTAGTGTATGTCAATAGAACCAGAGTATCAATGTAAGTTAATGTACCCAGACTTTTAATTAAAGTCAATGGATCCAGACATTTAATGTAAGTCAAGCGATCCCGACTTGTAATGTAAGTCAAAGGAACCAGACTTTTAATGCAAGTTCTCTGGCTGTGTAACAAAGTGAATCAGATATTTTCAGTTCCAATCTGGGACAGTTTCATATGTGGTTCTGAAATCCAGTACGTATCCTATGTACCACAATACTACTCTCAGCAGCTAAAGGTCATGTGCTTACACCTAACTCATAAATTTTATGCTGCTCCATAGAAAGTCAAGTCAGAGAGATATATCGATATAGCCATTGACGTGGCCATACATTGAGACTTGCTTAAACACTTCTGTCATGAATTTTTGCGGCGGCTCAAAAGATTCCGAAATGGTGACTTCCAGCCACACAAGGCTGGTTCGCAGCCCACGACTGTCACTTACATTGCCCTTTTTACAGTGAGCTGAACACATTCTGGGTTCTCAGTTGTCCAGGCACTGGGCCTTGAGCTACCCCCTGTAAGCTGTATTCAAGAGAGTCCTGTTTAGATGTGGATTAGGTTCCTGAAAACACTGCTCTGTTTACATGTTTAGTTCAGCTTGTGAAGACACCAAACTATAAACTAGCCCTCATGGAATTATACAGTCCACATTAAACCCTCCAGAGTGGACCTTTACAGGAGGATGAACCAGCTTTCTTCATCTGCAGTGGAGCTGATAGAACAAGGTTTATTACTAAGCAGGTTTGGAGCGATTCTATTGGTCGGTCCATCATGAATATTCACTAACCTGAAAGGAGAACTAGAGCTTTTACACTGTGCAGAAAAAGAGATCAAAGTTTTACACCACTAAATATATATTAGAGGTGGAGATATGGAGGAGTATCATACTGTGTACATCAGGGGTAGATGTGGTGTATCAGGATATGGACTGGTTCAGACTCTCATCAGGTGGAGCTGTTCAGTGTACGACTGTAGAGACTATAAGATCACCAACACCATCCATTTAGCTGGGTGTGTCTAAACTTTTGACTGGTTGTGTATGTCTTCAGTTTTAGGATATAATATACAAGTGGCAACAGTTTGTAATTCAAATAGCCTCCTAAGATCATCCCTTTAAGGATAATTAGTTTTTCTGGGCTTCTTAATGATTTAAGAACTTTTGAGAGTACTTAAAGCTCGCTGCTTAATATCAATACATCTGTTGCAACAGCAGCATTAAAAATGCATTACTGAATGTCTGAACGAACAGTTGGACTTCCACTACTGCAAACGTTCGTCTGCTGTTACAGCCCATCGTTATGTAGACTGCATGTGGAACATCTGCGCATCCAGCCCGACTTCACACGGAATCCACAATCCATACCCCGACATTGTTCTGACCGCTCGGTCCATCGAACACCGAACTCAGATTAAAGTGGACTGCCTATTAAAGCACACGAGCAGACAGAACTGGAATGCAACAAACATGAAAGGAAGTCAGGGGATGACTCTTTCAAGTCTGCCTCTTTGGAAGAAGATGTTTGAATCAAACGTCCTGTTATATGTCACTTTAGCAAAAGCTAATGAGGGGTTTAATTATTAAGCAGAAGTACCGGGCTGTTTAAAGCAGGCTGGACATCACAGGCTCTCATCGTGCTCAGGCTCCTGCAGGAAAAGGGGATTTTGTTCAGTTGTCCATGAAGAACGAAGCACCGGTAACAAAGTGCTTCCCATCCACAGTGTCCTTGTGCTGTAATTCAGAGTGGTTCCTGTTTGTCGGCTCAGAACAGACCAAAAGGTCTGAGCACTGTCGCTTAACAAGGACACTTCTCAGCTCATAGAGTCAGAATTCTTCAGATGGGTTCATCAGAGTTTGGAATTTAGATAATGGATAAAATCAGGTCTTATATGCTACAGTATATGAGTAAACATGATAACTATTAGGGCTCTAATGTTCCTATTATATTTTGGATCAGGATCATCAGCTAGTGTAGGTGAAGAGATGCTACAAAGTCTTTTATGAGACACACTAACTACATAGACACTTACTGAAGTTACTGTACAGACACGAGCACACTATGATTAACACTTACTGAGTTACTGTCCCACAGACAGACACACTGTACCTATTACACTTAACATTTACTGTACACCGACTACTTTAACAGGCAGCAGTAACACATTCTTACTGAGTTACTGTAGCTCAGTACACATTACACTTACTAGGTACTGTACACCCGCACACTACTCTACTGTACACATTACACCTTCTGAGTCCAACACACTTATCTTACAAGCACAGACGCCATTACACTTACTGGAGTTACTGTGACACCACGACACGCTACTTTAAGCACACTAACGCATAACACTTACTGAGTTACTGTACACCGACAACACTACTTACAGAACACTACAACATTACACTTACTGAGTTACTGTACACCAAACATGCTACTTACAGCACACTAACGACACTGAGTTTTACTGTACACCGACACACCTACTTAACACACTAACACATTACACTTACTGAGTTACTGTACACACGACACACTACTTACAGTACACTAACTACTGCATATACCACACACTGAGTTACACTTACGTACAGCACACTAACGCATTACACTTACTGAGTTACTGTACACCGACACACTACTTACAGTACACTAACGCATTATACTTACTGAGTTACTGTACACCGACACACTACTTACAGTACACTAACGCATTACACTTACTGAGTTACTGTACACCGACACACTACTTACAGTACACTAACGCATTATACTTACTGAGTTACTGTACACCAACACACTACTTACAGCACACTAACGCATTATACTTACTGAGTTACTGTACACCAACACACTACTTACAGTACACTAACACATTACACTTACTGAGTTACTGTACACCGACACACTACTTACAGTACACTAACGCATTACACTTACTGAGTTACTGTACACCAACACGCTACTTACAGCACACTAACGCATTACACTTACTGAGTTACTGTACACCAACACGCTACTTACAGCACACTAACACTAACACATTACTGTCTAGTGGGTTGAATTGCAAGGATAAACCTATCAGCAGCTCCTCTTAAGAACCTCAGGGCCACAGCTGAATGACCTGATTGTGCAGGTACGTAAACGTACTAGAGCTAAAGGAACTCAGGAACCACAAGGACTCTGTCTGCTCGTACGTTCAGGGCTACAGCGATCCTTAACAAACAGATTCCATAGATTGCATGTTCTTCACTCAGACTTCTCCCAGTCTTTACTGCGCTGAAGCGCTACTCGAGCGTTTTGCCTCCACTCAGGGTCTGGTAATTATAGTAATTCTGAGGTGAACACTGCGTCTCTCCTCTCCTTGTTGTCACTCAAGAGCCCGTTTGTTTTATGAATCCACACCATTAGGACCCTGAGCAGACGATCTCGATAATAACCTATACCTCCGTGTTTCCACCGCCAGGGCACAGTGTCAATATGTCAGGGGAAGACCTGAGAGTGGAGGTAAAGCGACGGCAGCTGATTCGCCGTGACAGAAGAAGCAAACACCGGCAATGTGCCCTGCAAGTCTTTTAATCTCAGCTTCAGACTGATTGGCCTGTTTACCGCCGGGGTAGGGCCTCGCTGAGAGCTTTTTAGAAACTTTCAGGTTATCATTTCATTGCGGTTCTAAGGAGCAGGGTTCAGACAGCTGTGAGGAACACTGGGAAGGGATCCTGGGCCCGTTTGAAGTAAATTCAGCTTTTGGAATTTTGATCTCGCTCTGGCAGTTCTGAACGATGACAAAAACGTCAATCTTTCTCTCTTTAGTGCCAAATAAAGGAACCCTCATTAGATGGCGAGGAATCTAGGCCACAGTACGGATATAAGTTTGGGGTAACGGTGTTAAGGGAGTTAGCATGAAGGCCAAGCATGTTACGAAACCTCGAGAACGCTTTATGTACATAGTTAGTCCTACATGAAGATGGCGGAGGCTTGGAGGGCTCTTCCTGCCAACAACAACCACTGACTACTGGTTAAGATCCTTTTCAGCCTCCAAATAAGACTAAATTGATATCGCACAAAGGAAGAGTGCCTGAATCGCTGTACCATGGCTTTTGAGAACATTCAGCCTTTCCTCTGTGTCCCGTATTTGAACTCGAGCCATGCCTGCTGAGCCCAGAATATATGGGTGCTGAATAAACTATGAGTAAAGTCTGCGGTTGCTGCTAGGACTCCCTGAGATTAAACCAAATCGTCTGAAAACAAGAAAGTGATTTATTTCCCCCTATAAAATCCCAGGTCTTTCTTCCTTTGCAGGTTTTCTCCGCTGTGCAGTTCAGAGACACTGTAAGAAACAAACTAAATGTAAGATTGGGTTTGTTTATATCAGTAAATCCACTGTAAGGTGTGGATCTTAGTGGCATGCAAAAGTTTGGGCTCGCCTGGTTATGATTTCATTTCCCGTGATTAGTAAATATGATCCGTATTTCCAGAAGGCATAAAATTAAGATCATTGTGGTTTTTTTTGGAATTTTGTTTTTTAAATTTTATTCCATATTATTTTTCCAGTTTCAAAACATCAAAAATGGATGAATGGTCAGTATCACCCATTCCGGCTATAGTAAACAAATCAATTTTATTTCTATATTTGTCTTCTCTAACCAGCTTTACAGAAAAGTCTTGGCAAGCCAAAGCCTCTGATATGACGTTGATATATTTTAACATTGCTGCCACACATTTGCAGACTTTCACATTTTTAATGCCAGATAAAAAATGTTAAACTAAACACAGTGGCTGTTTTAACACCTTAAGGTCATTGACTGTCACATTGCAGATTATCAGAACAATAATCTATCTGTGCTTAATGACCTGTCAACTTATAATCAACTTAAGTTTAAAAACTCCGGGGACGACTTAGGAACGCCCATGTCGGGTGTCACTACAGTGCTGAGAATGATCCACCATCTACATATTACCTGCTCTGTGGTGGTCCTATGGGGGTCCTGATCACTGATGAGTGGAGTAAAGGTGGGAAAACAAAATACATGTAACTGTAGAACTACAGAGTGCTCCTATATGGCCAGTGAAGCTGGCATGAAAAGAAAATGGGCAAAATGAATGAACCCCCGTACCTACTAACGTGTAATACCTCCATAAGCACCAGCTGGGATTGGATTTCAAATGGACTGGACAGGTTTCTGGATGTAGGCCCCATCAGTGCTCAGACACTCTTCCTTTAAAGAATTCCACAGTTGGGCCAGATTTGGTGGATGCCTTCCCTGGCACAACTCCGAGGAGAATTCTCTGTAGACTGGGATTGTATCCACTGCTGGTAGACCCGTATAACCGTACGCTTCCATAGACCTGCAGATCCAGCTACTTCCTTCACACTATGGTCTTTGGCCACGCCCACATGCAGTCCCTCCTTTTAGCCAATCATTAACATCTGCTCTGGAGCCATTTTCCACACATGGACCGAGACATTCCCTGCACTGTAGCACCTCTTCCCAATCTGTGGATCCCATCACTCACAACCGGCAGGTATTTATAGCCCCCCATCATCCTCGTGCAGTGCCATCTGCAGGAACCTGAAGTTACTACCACCGTAAGCATGCAAAGTGACTCATTTTTTATATATGGTGAGCTCATATCAAGTAGACATAAGATTATTTTGCTTGTCAAGGTTCCAGTTTTTGCATGCCTCTGTATAAAAGGGTTTTCACGTTCTAGTTCCGTCAGGCTCCAGCTTACTCATGCGGTAAGGTGCTTTCTGTGATGGCGACTGATGAAAGAGATGGAGCAAAGCTACCTGGAGATGCAGACAGCCATTAGCTATAATAAGGTGTTATGTAATATAGCATTAGGAGACCTGCAAGTCTGCAGTTCAAAGTTTCTTTGCGTAACACATTTCCTGAGAGCTGCGGAGAGGTAAAAGGTCAGGAAAGTTTTGCGAGGGTGTACCGCACAGCACACGGCACACAACTACCAGGCCAAGATTAGCACTACAGTAAGAAAACTGCAACTGAACTCAGCTCCAAACCACAGAAGCTCATACATTAAGCTTCCATCCAAGAACCATGACTACAAACGCAAAAGACGGGATGGCAGTTTGGAGGAGAGTTCGCAAGCACGCTGCTGCTTAGCGCCATGCTTTTTATCTTCAGCACACCTGCAGTCAGGCAAGAAAGCAGGACTCGAAGTTGTCTCTGTGACACAGCAGCATAAGCGAGATGGCTGCCGCGGCGTGCGTACGTGTCGGCCCGATAAAATTGAATGGGCTTCCGCCGTCTCTCTAGACTGCAGGCTCTTAGTATTTGCCTGGGCACACTCAGGGAGCTGCCAGGCTGCTCTTGACAGCTGCTAGACAGATGCTCAGTCTAATGCCCCCACACAGCCAGAGCCTCGCGGGACAAACATCTCATGCAACACACAGGCTAGGAACCAATAACCCTCCTCCTATAGCCATCCTCAGGAAGCCTCTTTCCCTACGACACTCCAACAAACCCAGCCTGCTCCGTCCAACCATTGCTCTACCTGTCCTCCCCCATGCACAGCGCTGAGGGTCTGGGGCCTGGCTGAAGATCCTGGCAGACTGTATATTGCTTTCTGGGCGGCCATGCTGTGAAACTCAAGGTTTCAGACAGCCGGGGAGGTGCGCGCACACATACACAAACACACGCCTGGATATTATTAACATCTGCAAGAGGAACCTGACCTCACTTATGTTTTGACTCGCAGACAGGGCTCGATAGCCGGCTGAAACCCCTACTGGCTCCAGGTAAACAGAGTATATTGCTACATCCAGGGGTTGGTATGCTGGAGCACTCCACGCCGTTCATTTCCGATTCCTTTGAGGATGTCTGAAAGCCTCCTAGCCGGTTTAAAAATGTAACATTTGAATTTTGCTGTGTGGCATTCCTGTAGCCCAACTGGTAGAGTACAGTGCTCACAGATGGTTGCTGGGTTTGATTATGTGTCAGTGGCTTTTAAAAATGTCTAGTACCATGGATGTGATTTGTACGTCACTGCTGTCCAAAGGAAAACACACATCTACGTTTTTGGTGGAATTTGATCACAACAGCTGCTGTTTACAGTGGGGCAAAATTTCATGTTCATAGACCAACTAAACTGGTCCAAAATCGTTTGGTAAAAAGTTGGGTTCCATTGGCTTTAAAGGTAAATGAGGTTTACCACACTGGTATGACTTTCATTTTCCAGGAAGACTGTACATTTTAGTACCCCAATTAATGTCAGGCTTTAATAAAGTCAAGTCAAGCAGTTTTATTTTCAATACTATATTAAAGTTATTAATTAAGTTATTTATGACTACTGAAATGTGTATATACTCGTCTTTGGATATCCAAATAATGTTTTACGCTTTAATTATACAGATTTAAAAAAATACAAATAAAAACTTAAAAACTATTAATACTAAAACTACTACTACTACTACTACTAATAATAATAATAATAAATAAAAATAATAATAATAAGAAGAAGAAGATTAGAAGAAGAAGAAGAAGAGTAGAAGAAGAAGAAGATTAAAAGACAAAGAAGAAGATTAAAAGACAAAGAAGAAGAAAAAGAAGAAGAGTAGAAGAAGAAGATTAGAAGAAGAAGAAGAAGAAGAGGAAGAAGAAGAGGAAGATTAGAAGACAAAGAAGAAGAACAAGAAGAAGAAGAAGAAAAGTAGAAGAAGAAGAAGAAAAGGAAGAAGAGTAGAAGAAGAAGAAGATTAGGAGTAGAAGAAGAAGAAGAAGAGTAGAAGAAGAAGAAGAAGAGTAGAAGAAGAAGAAGAAGAAGAAGAAGAAGAAGAGGAAGAAGAGTAGAAGAAGAAGAAGAAGAAGAAGATTAGAAGAAGAGAAGATGAGAAGAGAAGCAACCAGTAAAACACCAGGAAAGGCATCCACCAAATATTGCCCAACTGACCAGTTCTTTGATGCAAGGGTGGGTGCACACTGATGTGGCCTACATCACGTAACCTGTCCAGTCCCTGCCAAATCCAATCCCAGCTGTTACTGGTCCTTATGGAGGTGTTCCACCCTGTTATGTACGTTTCAGACACAGGGGACTCATCTTTCTGTCTGGTGAGCTTATATACCTCAGTCTATTCAGATGCTTCACAATGCCATGCTAAATCACTCAACTCGAAGACCTGTTCAGACATTATCACATCAGTTTGAACCCAGATTTATGAAAAACAGAAAACAAGCTTAGCTGTAATACTCCTGCACACTGAGGAAGCACCAGATGTGGAAGTTAAAAATTCTAGCATGCTGGAAAAGCAGTGCACACTGGGAATTACGGGGAACTTCCAAACAGTTTATAAAGGCCTAAACTGACGATAAACACTGATGTGTACATCTTTAGCTCTCTCCTGGCCAGATGGGCCAGGCTGAACAGGTGGAGCTGAAACAGATGACATGTCATGTCTCACATAAAAACAACATGCCAGAATGGGGGTGGGGGGCGGGTGGGGGGCATACAACAGTCTTAATGACCACATGCACTTCTGTGAACTCTGCTAACCAACAGAAAACACTTGACAGATCTCAAAGCATATTTTATTTATTATCTGGCACAGTAGGCTCGTCAGGGGATAGGTCTTCAGAGAGCGGTCAGAGAAGCTGGAACTTTGATGCATGCTGGGTAAACGCATCGCTAATGATATTTTACATAACTGAGTCCCAGCATAGACGGTCTTTCACCCGCTTCCCATCGCAGGCCAGCACCCTCAATACCATCACCACCAGGAAGGCTGAAAACTGTACACATATCTTCTGAAAAGATGAAGGTTGCATACATATATATATATATATATATATAGAGAGAGAGAGAGAGAGAGAGAGGGAGAGAGAGAGGGAGAGAGAGAGAGAGAGAGATAGAGAGAGATAGATAGATAGAGATAGATAGATAGATAGATAGATAGATAGATAGATAGATAGATAGATAGATAGATAGATAGATAGATAGATAGATAGATAGAAATACTTAAAATTAATCTTATATATATACTACATTTCTTTTCCCACAGAACATCCATCATGTGGCCTCATTATAACAGTGGAAGCTAAAACCATATTTACAAAAAATTATAACTAATGGAAACCTGTATAAGAAAAAACTCATAGTGGCCTTAGAAAGGAGCCCTGTGGAACACCACACAGTTTATGTATGTGTACTATAATAAGCCAGTAGGTTAGAATGATGTAAACGGGGGTTGCCAGATTTTTCAGTCCATATAATTTAGTGTTGGGGTCTATAGTGTAAAATGTCATACTGATAGCAGAAGCAGCCAGACACAGACCAGGTTTAAACCCAGGAACAGACTACAGTAACCAGTGCTGACTGGAATTTTCATGTACTGTATACGGCTCCTAAGGAAGTACGAGGTGAGTTTCTGAGCTACACTTCGAATACATTACTGTTTAACCTCACCCCAACTCTAAACTCAACCCAAAATCCAACCCTACCTCAACCAAAACCTCATACTAACCTTAACCTCAACCCGAAACCTAATCCGAACCCTAACCCAGCTCTATTCCTAACCTCAACCCAAAAGCCAAACTAACTCTAACCCTGGCCATAATCCTAACCCTTATCTTAACCCGAACCTTAACTTCAACCTAAAACCTAATCCAAACCCTAATACTAACCCAATCCTAACCCTAACCCTAATCCGAGCCCTTTCCATAATCTTAACCTTAACCTCAAATTTAACCCTAACCCTAATCCCAACCTTAATTTGGGCTCCTATCCTAAACCTAACCCTATCCTTGAGCCAAAACCTAATCCTAATCCTAACCCCAATCTTAACCTCAACCCAAAACCTAATCCTGGATTTAACCTTAACCTCAACCCAAAATCTAATCCTGACCCTAACCTTAACCTCAAGCCAAAACCTAATCCTTACCCTAACTTGGCCCTATTTCTAACATCAAGCCAAAACCCAAACCTATCCCTAACCCTGGCCCTACTCTTAACCTTAACCCTAACTTTAATCCAAAACCTAATCCCAACCCTAACCTGACCCTTATCCTAACCCCAACCTTAACCTCAAGCACAAAATCTAATCCTTACCCTAACCTTAAACTTAACCCAAAATCTAATCCTTAACCTCAGCCCAAAATCTAATCCTGACAACCTTAACCTCAACCCAAAAACTAATCCTGACCCCAACCTTAACCTCAACCCAAAACCTAATCCTGAACCTAACTTTAACCTCAACCCAAAACCTAATCCTTAACCTCAATCCAAAACCTAATCCTGACAACAACCTTAACCTCAACCCAAAATCTAATCCTGACCTCAACCTTAACCTCAACCCAAACCTAATCCTGAACCTAACCTTAACCTCAACCCAAAATCTAATCCTTAACCTCAATCCAAAACCTAATCCTGAAAACAACTTTAACCTCAACCTAAAATCTAATCCTGACCCTAACCTTAACCTCAACCCAACACCTAATCTTGACCCTAACCTTAACCTCGACCCAAAACCTAATGCTGAACCTAATCTTAACCTAAACCCAACACCTAATCCTGACCCTAACCTTAACCTCAACCCAACACCTAATCCTGACCCTAACCTTAACCTCAACCCAACACCTAATCCTGACCCTAATCTTAACCTAAACCCAACACCTAATCTTGACCCTAACCTTAACCTCGACCCAAAACCTAATGATGAACCTAACCTTAACCTCAACCCAAAATCTAATCCTGACCCTAACTGTAACCTCAACCCAACACCTAATCCAGACCCTAACCTTAACCTCAACCCAACACCTAATCCTGACCCTAATCTTAACCTAAACCCAACACCTAATCCTGACCCTAACCTTAACCTCAACCCAACCCCTAATCCTGAACCTAACCTTAACCTCGACCCAACACCTAATCCTGACCCTAATCTTAACCTCAACCCAACACCTAATCCTGAACCTAACCTTAACCTCAACCCAACACCTAATCCTGACCCTAACCTTAACCTAAACCCAACACCTAATCCTGACCCTAACCTTAACCTCGACCCAACACCTAATCCTGACCCTAACCTTAACCTCGACCCAACACCTAATCCTAACCCTAACCATAACCTCAACCTATAACCTAATAAATGTTATTCACTCAGTAATTAAACGTCTGTAGATGATCTGCCGATTGTGCTGAGGCGCTTCACTGCTGATACGTTATTGATAAAGTGTTGTATGCTAACAGGATTATCTGAACAGCTGATTAGGACCACACGGTGAAGCTGTGAACAGAAGATAAACCCAGACAGCTGTCAATAAAAGCCCCCTGGAATGATACACCTGATGAACCGTTAAAGCACGCCACGTCTCCAGTAGTAGAGTGTAAATGAGATAACAGTCTAAACTGGTCTTAGTCTGCTGGAGAATAACGGGTTTCCACACTCATTCCCGAGCTCAGTGTTTTTAATCAAGGGTATTAGTGCGGCAGCGAGCGTACCCCGTTCTGAGTGACACCAGTGTAATCGAGAGTGGGAGATGAGTGCTGCTCTCAGTGGGTCTTGTGGGTTATTAAAATGAATATTAAAATCTCCACTGATTTTTTATATATATATATATGACAGAAACAGCCAACTCTGAAAAGAGAGACTCTGAATAAGGGCCTTGCCGTCGAAGCCTATGGGCAGGAAAGGCTCTACCTGTGGCCAGAACAGCCACACTCAGTGAACATACTTACCCTTACAGCCTGGTGTCTTAGGTGTGTGAAAGTAGAGTCATGAATATCTGGAACGTTCCCACCCTGGATGGTTTAGATGAGGGTTATTTGACTGTTAGGCCTTGATGTTTCGAACTTCACCTCTGAGTCCAAGCCTCTACTGTGTTGCCTGAGGCATTACTGGGTGGCCAAACGTCCAGTTTAGGCTGGACAGTCCGTTTTTCCATCTCCCAGTCTTCCTTCCGGCACAGTACCTGGACGGACGCCTCTTTGCGGGATGAACTATTTAAAACGCTCACTCTCGAACACTGATACGTGTGCACTGGGACGCTGCCTAGAGGAGCTGCCTACAGGACGCTGTTGTGCTGGATAGTTTTGGTTGGTGGACGATTCTCAGTCCAGCAGTGACATGGAGGTGTCCAGCAGCACTGCTGTGTCTGATCCACTCACACCAGCACCACACACACTAACACAGTGTCACTCTAACACACACTAACACGTCAGTGTCACTGCAGTGCTGAGAATGATCCACCACCCACATCATACCTGCTCTGTGGTGGTCCTGTGGGGGTCCTGACCATTGAAGAACAGGGTAATACAGTATACAGAGAAACAGATGGACTACAGTCTGGACCTGTACACCTACAGAGTGTCCTGTATGGTTAGTGGAGCTGATATAATGGACGATGGGTGGAGATGTTAAGACCCAGGTACCTAATAAAGTGTCCGGTGGGTGCATTATTCAGAGCTTACGATGGATTTCTGTTCCTTTTCACATTTTTTCCTCGTGATCTAGGAGTAGTGTGCAGTTTGTTGTTTCAACTCCCAGTCCTCCCTCCGTCACAGTGCGCCTCTTTTCTGGATGAACTATTTAAAAGGCACTCACTCATGTGACATTGTAACCTACCGGTTAACCCCAGGTCAGCTGTTACACGAAGACAGGATGTGGGGACGGGATGCAAATGCAAGTTTTAATGAAAACACAAACTAGCAGAAACTAAACCGAACAACTCTTGACGAACAAAAGAAGCAAAAAACTAAGAAACAAAAGAACGGCTTACAAACTAACTAACATGGGGACCAACGACCAGGAGGGAGAACACAGAGCAGAAGGAATACCAAACCTACAGACAAGAAGACAAAATGACGGGCATGGGAACAAGACACCAACATGGGAACAAACGCCACGCAAGAACAAAGGGGACAACATGGAGTATAAATTAACAAGGGCTAACGAGAGACACCTGGGAAGGGGCGGAGCCAGAAACAGGTGAGGGGCCTGACAAGAGGGCGGAGACAGGAGAAGCACAAGACCAAAACAAACAGAAACTCATGGAACAGAGTGACAGACAGCACATGGACATGACAAGACAGAAACAGGAAGCCAGATAAACCAGACAAACATGAACAGGACAGGGCAGGGTGTGACATCAGCCCTCTAAAGGCTAGTTTAAGATCCCGTCTGGTTCACAAATTTCATGCATTCCATGCAAATACAGCCACAACTTCGTGTTTCAGGTGTCTGGCTTGTTGGTCGGACAAGGGCTGAGGAAGATAGCCAGCTAGCTAGCTAGCCCAGGCAGCGCTAAGGCTAACTAGCTAGCTATTGTCATCTTTTTGGTGGGCACCACATAAAAACAGCTAACAAATGAACCATGTAGATATGGGTTCATAGCCTGTAGTCCATATCAAGGGTATTCACAAAGGGTCAGTTTGGGTTTTGGCCATAGTGTGCTAATTTTAGCTAGGTTAGCTAACTACCATCTGAGCCCACTGGCACCAGACTTATTTTTTTTATTGGTTTAAGACCTATTACTCACCGTATCACCTGCAGACGTGGCACCTTTTCTTTCTCACCAGAAGGAAAGAGCTGGAATCATAGCTGGGTAGTTTTTGGACTCAGATCTAGTCAAACAGCAAGTAGCACAGAACAGCCTGCTAACAAGACAAAAGCCTTAGCGGCTCTGTAGAGGTTTGGATGTGTTAACAAGTGGGTTGAAGTTTATTGGATTTAACCCTTTTTAACCCACAGTGGTGCTGAATAAACAAGGAAGCGATTGTAAATAGGTTCTGTGATATTTATTTATTTATTTATTTATTTATTAACAATGAGATACAAATCACCCCCGCCCAACCTGACATTTGCAGATGGTCCAATATATTTTGCAACACATATGGATACAGAATATACAAAGCTAAATATTATTAAAACCTGATTTGGGTTTCTAGGAGATCAGTAGGACGTTAGAATCTGGAGAGGTATAATCTAATTAACGATCTCCTGCTTTATATATGAGAGATCTTATATTCAGTACATTCAGCTTCAGAAGTTTTATCTGACCTGAGCAGGTTCCTGATCTCCTGGAGCTTTTATTTCAGTGTGTGTTTCCCTCTGCAGTAGCTGCTGTAATCTGGACTGAGATAGGTTGGCCTGGTTGCTCTCTGTGGTTCTTACTCACAGGTAGTTTGTACTTTGAGGTCCTCTCAGTGTTCGTTCGAAGGCTATCTATGTAAGTATTGCGATGCAAAGCTACCACTGTTTTCCCTTTCCAATACCATACCTGATCCCAAACCATTAGTACTAATAGTGAGCAATTCCTTTTAAACAGTCCTGAAAAAAAACCCAAACAAACAAAAGAGGAAAAAAAAACTATATATATATATATATATATATATATATATATATATATATATATATATATATATATATATATATAAATAAATAAATAAATATATATATATATATATATATATATATATATATATATATATATATATATATTTACATGTATATATATATATATATATATGTATGCATATATTTGTTACTTTTATTTTTTATTCTCATTTATATTAAGTTATTTTATTATTGAAAAATGTACATATGAATATTATTTGTATTAATATATAATATATTTGTATAATATATTACTTAAATTATTTATTACCTCTACTACTGGTTTATTCCTTTATTTATATTACTTTTAATTTTTGACATTTAATTTTGACTGATTAATTAGTTGCATTATTTAAATAGTAATCATTCATGAGTTATTTAATATTATAAATATTATTTAGTATTATGAAATATAGTATTTGTATTTTGTTCATTGGTTTTTGCTTTTATTTTTCATTCCCTTTCTTAATTAAAAAAAATCATCCTTGTCTTCATTTATCTTGTTTGATTATTTTGGGAAATTGTTCTTGTGCTCTTTTAGTTTAACCAGATTAAATGATTTCTTCCATCCCTTTAAGATCTAAATGCTCAGCTGCAGTAATTTCTCTCATACACACATCCTGTTCTCCTGTGCTACATCTCCCACATCTCAGACTCTGCCGTGAGTCGTGAATTTCGCCTCTTGTTTAAAGAAAAAGGCCATGAAACCCACTGCTGCCGGAAACAGCTGACCGATGGAAATAGGCTATACCAAGGCCACCACTACTTTATAAGCATCAGTTCCATCCATATGTCTCCCTTACATTCGCTCCCTCAACAACCTGAACGAACGTTACCTGCGGTTACTGCATGGCAGCGGATGAAAAGAAGCCAGATGTGGCTATCAAGGTAAGGGGCTCCCATTAGCGTGTTGTACACTGTATGCTTTTGAGTGAATATCAGTGAATCCAGCAGCTCAGAAAGAACTACTGCTGGTATATCATCCTCTGCTACCGCCTTTACACCGAACACTGGCATTACAGATGATGCCATGGACGATTTGATCACTGCTTGTCCATAAGTCCCATGTGCATGCATGTAAGACATTGCTTTGTGGTTCCAATACTGTGTCCACTCACTGTCCACTCTATTATACACTCCTACCTTGCTGCTCCAGATGGACAGTCAGAGACGATAGCTCATCTGCTGCTGCACAGTGCAGTTATGGTCATCCTGTAGACCTTCATCAGTGGTCACAGGACGCTGCCCACCGGACACTGCCCACAGGACGCTGCCCACAGGATGCTGCCCAGAGGATACTGCCTGGGGGAACGCCACCCAGGGGAAACTGTCTACAGGACGCTGTTATGCTGGATAGTTTTGGTTGGTGGACGATTCTCAGTCCAGCAGTCACACTAAGGTGTCCAGCAGCACTGCTGTGTCTGATCCACTCACACCAGCACCACACACACTAACACACCACCACCACGTCAGTGTCACTGCAGTGCTGAGAACGATCCACCACCCAAATCATACCTGCTCTGTGGTGGTCCTGTGGGGGTCCTGACCATTGAAGAACAGGGTAATACAGTATACAGAGAAACAGATGGACTACAGTCTGGACCTGTACACCTACAGAGTGTCCTATGTGGTCAGTGGAGCTGATACAATGGACAATGGGTGGAGATGCAAGTAGGAGGTACCTAATAAAGTGGCTGGTGGGTGCATTATTCAGAGCTTATGATGGATTTCTGTTCCTTTTCCCATTTTTTCCTCATGATCTAAGAGTAGTGTTCCTGATACTATCTCCACTCATTAGAGGGCTGCACCCACATTCCTGGAAACGTAGAAATATAACTGAACTGAACTGAAGGGGCTCAAGAGATGCTAATTATTCGATGTAGTTACCTAGAACATGAGCTACTGGCTTTCCTGAGGACTCTGACAAAGTTCATTCCTAGCTGGAACCATAGAATAGTAGGTTCTTCAGCACAAGCCATGTTGACATCGTTATGCGTGTCAGTTGGTAAGAAAGAGGAGGCAACTATGGTAAACCCACAATGGTCTACTGAGGAACCTCCTTGTAGTTGTAGAGGAATCTCCAGTAGTTGATCCATGTTGGCATTCTGGATATAAACAAACATCTGGAATTACTGCACAAACACTCGCAGGTGACCTATACGTTCCGCCATCTTGGTAGAGCTGTTTACTACCATTGTGCCTCTGTTGACGTTAATGCCATATCCTTTGACGTTCCTTGGCTCCTTGGCACCAAGGTTTTACGAAGCCTGAACAGAACCAGTCCAAGAACTAGGGTTCTCTTCCAGGAAAAGGGCTAACAATGGCCGGTACAGCTGGGATTTCAACCCTGTAGATGTAGAATGTGCTTCTATGGTCACGACTAAGCATCGCCTGTACAGCTGCACCACTGAGGAGCAAATATGATTTATCGTGCCACTTTAATCTGCACTAATCAAAATGATGTGTAAACAAGTGATAACTGCCACATGTACAGTATATTGTTATGAGACGACATGAAAATTATTTATTGATTCTGGGAGGAAATGTTTTCCATAAGGAGAGAGACAAGGTTGGGGTAGGATGTGGCTAAGATTTATTTGCATCACCGCACAGTTAAGATGATTTTTAATAGATTATCGGATGCCCAGGCTGTAGCACGTAGTAATAAAGGCATATTTCATGCGGCTTCTCCCACCGCTACTGCAAGAAACACCGCTTCAGGGCTGGGAGTGTGCTTTGTGTGGTATCAGATTGAGCTTGGCTGGAAATCAAATATGTCTATTGCATATCTGTGGACAAGCAACAGCAATAGGAATATGGTCCATTGGTCTAGTTTAGAAAAAATAAATAAATAAATAAAAATAAGTAAATAAATAAATAAAAACTCACATATAATAAACAATATTTGGTAATAAGATACACAAACCCACCCAACCCCAGCCTACAGCCAATGCTGCCAGAGAGCTTTTCTTATGTTACTCGTATAACTCATTTACATCCATATCAATCATGTACACTGCACTGCCTAAAGTATTCGCTGGTGTGCCTTCACAGGCATATGAACTTGAGTGACACCCCATTAATAATCCATAGGGTTCAATATGATGTTTAGGAATGTGTTTTTGGGAATCTTTGCCCATTGTTCCAGCCACTGATGTTGGACGAGAAGGCCTGGCTCTCAGTCTCCACTCTAATCCATTCCAAAGGTGTTCCATCGGGTTGAGATCAGGACTCTATGGAGGCCACTCTGGTTCTTCCACACCAGACTCGCTCATCCATGTCTTTGTAGACTTTGTGTTGTGCATTGGTGTGCAGTCATGTTGGAACAGAAAAGGGGCCGTCCCCAAACTATCCCCACAAAAAGTTGGGAGAATGTAATTCCAGAGTCACTTGGTCTACTGAAGCATTAAGAGTTCCTTTCACAGGAACTAAGGGACCGGGCCCAACTCCTGAAAAAAAACCCAACCTCCAAACCCAGACGGAGAACTGTAATTCACTACTCTAGAGAACACTAGAGTGCAGTGGCGGCGCTTTACACCACCACATTCAACACTCTGCATTGCACTTGTTGATGTAAGGCTGAAGCTGCTCGGCCATGGAAACCCATTCCATGAAGCTCTTCACACTGTAGCTTGAAAGCCACATGAACTTTGGAGGTCTGTAGGGACTGACTCTGCAGAAACTTGGTGACCTCTCCGCACTAGGTGCCTCAGCATCCACTGACCCCACTCTGTCACTTTACGTGGTCTACCGCCTCATGGCTGAGCTGCTGTCATTCCCAATCACTTCCACTTTGACATCACAGTACCATCCTGGAATTAACTGAGGTCCTGAGAGCGACCCACTCGTTCAATAATTTGAAAGAATAATTTGGATTCATTCGTTCAATAGTTTATTAAGCATACCATATGTAATATTAAACAAATGGCAATTAACTAGAAGCACTACATGGCTGAATTTGGGAAATTGTTTCACCCCTAATATGCTGTATATAGTTTCAGTAAAGAAACTGTAGTCATACACCACCAGTGAAAAGTTTAGACAGGGCTACTTAGAGGGTTCTACTTGGTTATCTTGAAGCTTTACTGTAAAATAAAAGGGAAGATGCCAAACTATGAACTAGCCCTCATGGAATTATCCAGTCCACCTTAAACCCTCCAGAGTGGAGCTGTACAGGAGGATGGACCAGCTTTCTTACCCTGCAGTGGAGCTGATAGAACAAGGTTTATTACTAAGCAGGTTTGGAGCGATTCTATTGGTCGGTCCCTCATGAATATTCACTAACCTAAAAGGAGAACTAGAGCTTTTACACTGTGCAGAAAAAGAGATCAAAGTTTTACACCACTAAATATATATTAGAGGTGGAGATATGGAGGAGTATCATACTGTGTACATCAGGAGTGGATGTGGTGTATCAGGATATGGACTGGTTCAGACTCTCATCAGTTGGAGCTGGTATATGTAAGACTGAAGAGTCTTTAAGTCATAATATACAGACTTGGCATTTGTGAACAAGCTTCAAAGGTTCTACTTTTTGATTGTTTTGTTGATAATATCATTTGCATTCGACTCAATGAGATGGGAATGCAACATAGCAGCATTTTCACCAGATGTCTTCGACCCCCTCTAGTCTCTGGCGCAGGCCTGGCGCATCAGTAAGGGTGTCAAACGGTTGTAAAATGGTTATAACGCCGGTGGAGATTTTGGTTCTGTGATTGACAGCCTCGACGGAGAGCATCAGACATTATTTGCAAGGAGCAAAGGAGGTGATGTTAATTCAATTTATACCTGTCAGGTAATTTCAATCTGTATTTAACCCAATCAGACTCACATCTGTGCCTTCCCTGCCGCCCGGAATCAGGAATAATTCATGTAGGAAAATTGTATCATCATCTGAATGCCATCGGTGTCATGCCTGGGGTCGTTTATGTAGGATTGTACAGAACGTCTGGAGCCCCACAGCGATAACGCATCGCCTCCATGTCCATGTCCTTATCTGTGCTTGAGTCTTATCTGTCCTTTCCCTGTACGTTTACCTGGAAACTCTATGGCCTGTATTATGTATCCTGGCCATAATGGACCATTACCTATTTTCTAAGATGAATTATTTAAGCAGGTTTATTATTAGATCAGTGTTGCTGATCATATAGTGGAAAATCAATTTAGCATTTGGAATCCAGCGGAGGCGCAGAGTGAATGGCTAATGAGTTATCTAACCTTGGTAACATTAAAATCTGTTCAATCAGTTACACTTGAGAAAGGGTGAATAATGCATTAACAACACCTCAAAACAAACAGCACAGAAAAGCCTATCTGCATACATTAAACGCAGGGCACAGCAGAAAGGGCATAACCTGTCTTCCATTAACGAAGTCGGGAACGGAGGAATTCGACACACTTCCTTAAGAAACATCAAGGCTCGGGATGATAATCAGACACGGCTAATGCATTCAAGAAGTACAGTTACAGACAGTCCGCCGAGCCCTGCTGTGCCCTTACTGTTTCAGTGACCTCTATTCAAATTCAGGCTTTAACGGAGGCGGGGGTGTCGGTGACTCGTAGGGGCTGTGATCATACATGACTCCTCATATGATATGATCACCAACACGTTATTCGAAAGCTGGTTACATGGAGCTTTATAAAACACGCACAAGCATATTTAAAGAGCGGGACTTAAATCCAGACATCTTCTATACTCCACCTACTATACTAATGAGCACACTTCTATACTCCAAAAACTACACTAATGAGCACATCTCTATACTCCACCTACTGTACTAATGAGCACATCTCTATACTCCACCTACTGTACTAATGAGCACACTGCTGTAATTCACCTACTACACTAATTAGCACATCTCTATACTTCACCTACTACACTAACGAGCACACTGCTGTACTTCACCAACTATACTAATGAGCACATCTTCTATACCTCGCCTACTACACTAATGAGTACACTTCAATACTCCACCTACTATACTAATGAGCACACTGCTGTACTTCACTTACTACACTAATGAGAACACTTCTATACTCCGCCTACTACACTAATGAGCACACTGCTGTACTTCACTTACTACACTAATGAGTACACTTCTATACTCCACCTACTACACTAATGAGTACACTTCTATACTCCGCCTACTACACTAATGAGGGCACTTCTATACTTCACCTCCTACACTAATGAGTACACTTTTATACTCTGCCTACTACACTAATGAGTACACTTCTATACTCCGCCTACTACACTAATGAGTACACTTCTATACTTCACCTCCTACACTAATGAGGACACTTTTATACTCCGCCTATTACACTAATGAGTACACTTACTTCACCTACTACACTAATGAGTGCACTTCAATACTTCACCTCCTACACTAATGAGGACACTTTAATACTCCGCCTATTACACTAATGAGTACACTTACTTCACCTACTACACTAATGAGTACACTTCAATACTTCACCTACTACACTAATGAGTATACTTCTATACTCCACCTACTACACTAATGAGTCCACTTCTATACTCTGCCTACTACACTAATGAGTACACTTCTATACTCCGCCTACTACACTAATGAGTACACTTCTATACTTCTCCTACTACACTAATGAGTACACTTCTATACTCCGCCTACTACACTAATGAGCACACTGCTGTACTTCACTTACTACACTAATGAGCACACTTCTATACTCCACCTACTACACTAATGAGTACACTTCTATACTTCTCCTACTACACTAATGAGTACACTTCTATACTCCGCCTACTACACTAATGAGCACACTGCTGTACTTCACTTACTACACTAATGAGCACACTTCTATACTCCACCTACTACACTAATGAGTACACTTCTATACTCCGCCTACTACACTAATGAGGGCACTTCTATACTTCACCTCCTACACTAATGAGTACACTTTTATACTCTGCCTACTACACTAATGAGTACACTTCTATACTCCGCCTACTACACTAATGAGTACACTTCTATACTTCACCTCCTACACTAATGAGGACACTTTTATACTCCGCCTATTACACTAATGAGTACACTTACTTCACCTACTACACTAATGAGTACACTTCAATACTTCACCTCCTACACTAATGAGGACACTTTAATACTCCGCCTATTACACTAATGAGTACACTTACTTCACCTACTACACTAATGAGTACACTTCAATACTTCACCTACTACACTAATGAGTATACTTCTATACTCCACCTACTACACTAATGAGTCCACTTCTATACTCTGCCTACTACACTAATGAGTACACTTCTATACTCCGCCTACTACACTAATGAGTACACTTCTATACTTCTCCTACTACACTAATGAGTACACTTCTATACTCCGCCTACTACACTAATGAGCACACTGCTGTACTTCACTTACTACACTAATGAGCACACTTCTATACTCCACCTACTACACTAATGAGCACACTGCTGTACTTCACTTACTACACTAATGAGGGCACTTCTATACTTCACCTCCTACGCTAATGAGTACATTTCTATATTCCGCCTACTACATTGATGAGTACACTTCTATATTCCTCCTACTACACTAATGAGGGCACTTCTATACTCCACCTACTACACTAATGAGCACACTGCTGTACTTACTACACTAATGAGCACACTTCTATACTCCACCTACTACACTAATGAGGGCACTTCTATACTCCACCTACTACACTAATGAGGGCACTTCTATACTCCACCTACTACACTAATGAGCACACTGCTGTACTTCACTTACTACACTAATGAAGGTACTTCTATGCTCCGCCTACTACACTAATGAGCACACTTCTATACTTCACCTACTACAGTAAAGAGTACACTTCTATACTCCGCCTACTACACTAATGAGTACACTTCTATACTCCACCTACTACACTAATGAGTACACTTCTATACTCCACCTACTACACTAATGAGTACACTTCTATACTCCACCTACTACACTAATGAGTACACTTCTATACTCCACCTACTACACTAATGAGTACACTTCTATACTCCACCTACTACACTAATGAGTACACTTCTATACTCCACCTACTACACTAATGAGTACACTTCTATACTCCGCCTACTACACTAATGAGTACACTTCTATACTCCGCCTACTACACTAATGAGTACACTTCTATACTCCACCTACTACACTAATGAGTACACTTCTATACTCAACCTACTACACTAATGAGTACACTTCTATACTCCACCTACTACACTACTGAGGACACTTCTATACTTCACCTACTACACTAATGACTACACTTCCATACTCCACCTACTACACTAATGAGTACACTTCTATACTCCACCTACTACACTACTGAGGACACTTCTATACTTCACCTACTACACTAATGACTACACTTCTAAACTCCACCTACTACACTAATGAGGACACTTCTATACTTCACCTATTACACTAATGATTACAGATTTATACTCCGCCTACTGCACTAATGACTACACTTCTATACTTCACCTACTACGCTACCTATGCTCCTGATTGATCACCCAATATGGTGTCTGCGTCATTGCCCGACATCAGCAGTATAGTATCACTAGTCCTGTATTGCCCAGGTTTAGGCGGAGCACAGCCAGGCCTGATTGTGCGTGAGAGCAGGCCTCTTATTTACCTGTTCGATTGATTTCCTCATTTTTGCTATTCTCTTTATTAATGTATTCCTGTCTTCTCATCTCCACCGGAGAGCGTGAACTCCCCTCGGCCAGCTGGACGGATGAATTCTCTTTGCGGCTAGTTGTGAACCGTATTTGTAATCTAAATTGGCTTTGTGCTTTCAATTCATCGATGATGGACCTGAGAGGCAGGGGCGGGCGTTTTGTAATGGAAAGAGCATATTTTCCTGCTTTACAGATGAATTATTTATCAGCCAGACACAACTGCTGACTCGGAACTTCAAAGAGCACATTTTAGGAAGGGAGAGCCGTTCTGCTTAACTAATTAATTAGGCATAAACGAGCTTCTCTTCTGAAGGTGCAGAGCAGGTCAGAGGAAGCACCGGTTTTTCGTCCTGATCAATACCGGCCGTGGTATTGATTTTCTGGGGGTAAAAACTGTGTGATGAGTTAATAGGTGATGGTTTTTTTACCAACACGTCTGTCGAACCTGTTTCGTTTGTTTGGCACCAATTAAGGAAAAGAGCCACTAATAATGCACTGAATGCATGTCTAATATTGTATCGCTTTAATTAGAAATGTTTGCTTATGAGTCACGTTGAAGTTAATGTGGTTAAAACTGAGTTTATTTACAGAGCTATTATTACAGTTAGCTCTTTCCTATAAGAGATTCAAGATTCAAGAGATTCAAGAGTTTTGTTGAATCTCTAATAGGAAAGGGCTAACTGTAATATTAGCTAATGACCAAATTACCAAACACAAAACCGAGCCACACACATGCAATACCTTCCACACTGAAAAGCTGAAAATGTCATTTTGCAATAAGTAAATTTATTATATTACTCATAAAGGTTTTCTCTCGAAGAGTTAATCTGGAACACATAACCATCATCAAAAGAACAGCTTCACAAACAGCTGCACCCAGATGGAATCGGGTGCATGAAACTTGGTGGGTAGGTTTGATGCCATGAGACGCACAAATGACTTAAGATTTAGACAAGGATGGGCCTTATCTCTGTACCTGACTGACCCAACAGCCACAATTACGACATTCAGCGAGCAGTGGTGTCCTCCATGAGTCATCCTGTTAGTGCAGCACCATTGGCAGACGGCTGCACCGCGCAGGACTACATGCACACAGACCGTTACCACGACTGTCCTTAACACCACGTCACCGTCACCAAAGACTGCAGTGGTGTCGTACCAGACTGTCATGGAGTGACTCAGAATGGCAGCGGGTCATCTTCAGTGACGAGTCCCGCTTTAGTCTTGGTGGAGACGCCCAACGAATCCATGTGGAGGCACCGTGGTCAGCACCGAGATGAGTGGTTTGTTGTCACACGTCCAGAAGGCCTGGTGTACCTCCACCTCCACCCCTACCGCACCATCTGCAGGAACTGTGTGAGGATGTTCAAGCTGCATGGGATGGATTATCACAGGACACCATTAGGAACCTCTACAGCTCCATACCGAGACGTCTGGCGTGTTGGGTTAGCAAACACGGCGGCCCGACGCCATACTGAGAGACAGACTTCTGGATGTGTAGCTCAATAAATATTGATCTTATCAGTCTAAATTTATCATCAGTTATTGATCCTGGTCACCTTCATCTTCCTTCCCAACAGCACCGCAATCCCTCCTTCTGGGTGCAGCTGTTCTTTTAATCATGAGTGTATAATGTTAGAGATATATCGTGTCAGACGGACCCTCAGGCCTGGGCCACCGGGTTGGTGGGTCCGAGCGAGAAGCTTTGGTGGCAGTCACAGGCTGTTGTTTTAAGTGCAGTGTGAATGGCTAACTGCTACTGCTTCTACCACTGAGAGGGGCACACCGAAATGGCAAGCAAGTGACCATCGTCCAGCGCTGGAGTCATTAGGCTTCAAGAGCATCACACCCATTAACCTGATCACCTTTCAGAAAAGGGTAAAGGTTGTTTACATCTAAATTGGGATAACTGTGCAAGAATTCCCTGTAGACTGGGATTTTAGCCACTGCTGGTAGACCCGTATAAGCGCACACTTCCATACACCTGCAGATTCAGCTACTTCCTTCACACTATGGTCTTTGGCCACGCCCACATGCAGTCACTCCTTTTAGCCAATCATTAACATCTGCTCTGGAGCGTTTTCCACACATGGAAGGAGACATTCCCTGCACTGTAGCACCTCTTCCCAATCTATGGATCCCGTCACTCACACCCCACAGCTATTCATAGCCCCATCATCCTCATGCAGTGCCATCTGCAGGAGCCTGAAGTTACCAACACCTTAAAAAGGAAGGGTATTTTTCTACCGTGTAAGCTTGTTTAGCCCCCTTATTTTTAAGCTCCAAAGGGGACCTTTCCAGGCAGTGACAGTCGGAGGCAACCTGTAGACTTTTCCTCCATGGTAATTCTCTGCCAGAGCTTTACTTCAGCTGTCCTCAGTTCCTGCATGTTCTCAGGATGTGTTACCTTGAGTGTAGCCTTCAGTAGGTAAAACTGCTTTATGGGACTGGGGGTCAGGTCATTGACTTTGCCATTGCAGAACATTCCTATTATTTGCCTTACAAAAGTCTTGGACCCTTAGTCTAGGACCCTTAGGGGCATTGTCATCTGCACTGTGAAGGTCTGTTGAACCATTTGTCTGAGCATAGAGCATAATAGTACACACTTCAGAGTCCATCTTGCTGTTTCAATCACATCATCAATAAATACAAAGGAGCTATTTCCCCTGGCAGCAGTACAAGCCCACGTCATAACTCTGGCTCCAGATGAGGAGGCATGCTTTGGATCATGAGCAGTTCTTTTCCTTCTCCATGTACAGATATATGTTTCATCTGTCCACTCTCCTTTAATATCCTCACCAAAAAACAAAAAATAGATTTTTTGATTTTTTATTTGTTTGGGGCGAAAATAATGAAGCAAGTAGACAATTGTAATTATATTAGCTTAGCATAGACACCTTTAGCACTAATAAAGTATTAGAGGATTTGGTAGCTTATTATTTTACCCTTATTAGAGTTCTTTTGGTTGCATGATGTGATGTACATTTCTGAAACTATAACATGTTGAAAAAAACAATATCATCGCTATCCAAAGACAAAATGTCCATGTTTGGTTGACGGTTAATTTTATGCATAATTTGAACATAGCAGTTTTTATTTACATGGTGTGGAAATTTCAAATGAGGAATGAATTGACAGAAATGGCCCAAAATATGGCCCCAAAAAGTCTGGTTCCATTGACTTACATTAAAATGGTAAAGTTGCTTTGGTTGCATTTTGGTGATACTTGTTTTTCTTTGGACAGTGATAATATACTTGCCTATGAAAACCAATTCACATGTGTGGAGTGATTTACTGGTTGTTAGCTTCCTTTATGGACAAGTACAGTTGTATGTATTGCAAGACACTGTAACCTCTAGTGGATATTTAAACTCTGCCGATTGGTAGAGATGGCACCTTCAGCCTAATTTCAAGACCTTCTTCATTAAGACATCTTCATTCGTGCTCTACCAAAAAAAATGACATTAAATAGACATTAAAGGGATAAGATGTTGTTCCAGAAATGTGCAAGCCTGTTTAGAAGGGGTTTTTTTTCTAAAGGGTTTTTTAGAAAAAGTTTTTTTTTTAACACTGAATGGCAGAATGAGAATGTACCATATGGTTAGTCAGCCAAGCCCAGTGTTTTCACCGTCTCTCTCTGATGGGTTGATTATTAAGGCTTTCTTCACTGGCACTGAAGCTCTTTGGACTTCATATTGGAAATTAACAGCAACAGCGGCACTTAAAATCAGCTCCAGACCTTTTACCTGGTAGGTAAAATAATGAGGGAATAACCCATTAACCTGGACATGGAGCAGCTTAGCAGCCAACTGTCCAATTATTTTTGAGCCTGCAAAAATGGAGGGCCAAATACGGAAATTAATGTAACTCCCACATCGGTCACCCAAATTGGGAGCAAGTACCTGAAAGTCTCATTATCTAATTTCACCTCCACCATGCTGGGCTAGACAGCTAAAGTAACCCTCGCTGTTTAAGGATATGGGGTTAAAGAACCGTGGTTATCCAGTGGAACTGCTTCATTATTCCAAAGGCATGTGGCGTGAATATAGGCCTGGAAATGGTGAGCTTTCGAAGAATTACAGTTTCAGAGATTTGAATGGTCAGCATGCAGCTCTCCAGTGTTGCAAAACAGAGCCGGGCTGCATGGAAACCTACTTGGATTAGTGCAGTAAGAAGCTAAGCTAAGCAGCTATGCAGATAGCCTTGGAGTTCCCTTAGGCGGGGTGTGTGGTGTCTGTGCGTGTGTGTGTGTGTGTGTGTGTGTGTGTGTGTGGTAAAGGCAGTAGGGTGGAGGGCGTACACTTAAAGACTGTATCTCAGAGGGAAAAGGAAAGGACTGTGCACTGGTGGTATCTGCGAGCATTGTGACTGAGCACAAACTGCTGAATCAGCATAATTACTCATACGTGAGGGACTACAAATCTGTGAAAAGCATTTTTAAGCTGAGGGCAAGCATCACTTCCCCATATCTGCTGAGCTGAGGTACAAAACCATGTACTGTATGACAGCAACAATGCAAACCAGCATATTGTATTACATACCATCTGCCAGCTCTGATGAACACTTAAGCCGGTTCATGTTTGCACAGCAAGTATGAATTTACTGTGCCGTACATGAAGTTTATCTCACTAATTTACATACACAGTGATTTTCTGTTCATTCGTTGCTACTGGTGAATAAATAAACACTGACACTATTATCTTAACCATGATTTCGTGATCATCGATTTTCGATATTTTCTGTTATCGTATTCTTAATAAGCTTATGGACAAATGAAATGAGTCACCTTGTGTGTTTAAGATGGTAGTAACCTCAGGCTCCTGCAGATGGCGCTCCATGAGGATGATGGGGCTATAAATCCCTGCGGGGTGTGAGTGACAGGATCCATAGATTGGAAAGGGGTGCTACAGTGCAGGGAATGTCTCGTTCCATGTGTGGAAAACGCTCCAGAGCAGATGTTAATGATTGGCTAAAAGGAGTGACTGCATGTGGGCGTGGCCAAAGACCATAGTGTGATGGTTGTGGGCGTGGCCAAAGACCATAGTGTGAAGGAAGTAGCTGAATCTGCAGGTGTATGGAAGCGTACGGTCATGCAGGTCTGCCAGCAGTGGCTAAAATCCCAGTCTACAGGGAATTCTCCTCGGAACTGTGCCAGGGAAGGTCTCCACCAAATCTGGACCACCTGACCAATTCTTGTTGTGTCTGAACATTGTGGCATCTAGAAACTTGTCCAGTCCATGCCAAATCCAGTCCCAGCTGTTATTGGTGTTTGTAGAGGTATTATAAGCTATTAGGTAGGTATCAGTCACAGGGCACTCATTTTTTTGTCCAGCTTATATTCGTAATTAAACGGTATGAATTATTTTATAATGATACATTTTTGTTACAATTATGTTATTAATGTTGTTTTGTCTTATGTGTAGGCATGTATGTAATTAAACCAGCTGTATAAAATCTAGGTTAAAAAGAAACCACCAGATTTCAGATAACAGCTACTGTGTACTGAATGCCAAATGTGTATATATATATATATATATATATATATATATATATATATATATATATATATATATATATATATAACACAACTGATATGTCACTAAGAATTATTTCATATGTCGCTCACTTTGTGCAAATATTTGCTAACTCTAAATATATTCATTATTCTTACCTTTATGGAATATTGCAGGACCATGATTTCATGTGGTGCCTATTTTTGCAGTATTATTAGGTGGCCACCTCAGTCAATAACGCAAACTGTATTTGCTCACATAAACCAAACCATAATATACTGCTACTACTACTGCTACTACTACTACTACTACTACTACTACTACTAATAATAATAATAATAATAACCGGTATGAATTATTCCCAAACCATTATATCATATGATATCCATCTTGGAAATATTTGATTTGTCTTATTCCTATATTCAATTCAATTCCATTCCATTCAATTCAATTCAACTGTATTGTCATTATACCAATACAGGGTTGTACAGTATAACGAAACACTGTCAGGCTTCTTCTCCAGTGCAGTTGAAGAATATATGTGTTTATAACTATAGTCATAATCATAATTAAACCAGTCCCTGAAATATAGTTTTGGTCAACCTATATAAATAATGATTACCAGTTGCCATGCTTTTATAGAACATCTATTTTGTCAGTATTTGATCAGTTTTGATCTTGTATT
The DNA here is from genome assembly GCA_024036415.1 of Prochilodus magdalenae. NCBI lineage: Eukaryota > Metazoa > Chordata > Actinopteri > Characiformes > Prochilodontidae > Prochilodus > Prochilodus magdalenae. The sequence continues at coordinate 207,282 of JAMWET010004515.1, forward strand.
ATTATTTTTTCCATGTCTTGTTTTATTTCATGATGAATGGACTAACAGAAATGGTCCCAAAAATATCTAGTTCCATTGACTTTAAGATTAAATCTAAATCCGGTTTTTGCCCTCTCTGGTAAAGTTGCCATTTTGGGGACACTTGTTTTTCTTTGGACAGCGATAATATGCTTGCCTCCGAAAACCAATCCACTCATGTGGGCGGGATTTACTTGTTACCTGCGTCCTTTATGGACAGGTACAGTATAGGTGTATCTGTAGTTACTGTATTGTGGTGTGTTTAGTATCTGCGAAGGCCTATTATAAATATGTCCATATAGACGCCAGTTCATTAGCTGTTCAAATGTTTGGAGCATCTCCTCTAAAAGAAGCCCATTCCCAGTATGAATTCTCCCACATCCGGAATTCATCTGACGACCCACACCTTCTTCTAAATATAGCTGTGTAAAACAGATGTGACCATTTCCAATTAAGTTCATCCATTCGAACAAGCCCACACAGTGACCTGGACGTTTGCACCACGTTGCTTTTAAACCCACATGAGGATCGTTGAGCAGACTGACAGCCCACATGAGAACAGCAGCAGATCCAGTGCCCAACATCCATTTGACTCAAACCTATCCAGCTATTTTGTAACGTGGCCAAGTGCTGGCTTTGGGCACCACTTATGAACAGCTCTGCGGCAAAGCGGAGTGTGAGTACAGCTTCACTCCAGCGCGGCACAATTCCTGCTCCATCATTTTACACCATATAGCAAATTAAAACTCTCACAGCGCTGGTAATGGAGCCAATGCATCCGTCAGTTAGAACCCACTTCAGAGTTACATGGGTGGGAATGAGGGGGTGCATGAGAGTCATATGTGAACCATAGTCATCATCTATATTTTCTACTGTGTTGTATGGAGTCACACATTTCAGGATTTCTAACTCTAGACTAAAATCATTTAGCATGGAGTGACATTAACTGGGCTAATTTTATCCATGCTAATTATTGGATATTCAATTTTATCATTACCCAAACCGTCATCGCACTAACAGAAACTTTCCCAAGTGTTTCCGTATGTAGGTTTAGTTTTAAGTTTTAGCTCATTTGAAGCATTGCTAAAAGGCTAGCCAGTACATCACTTCCAAGCATAGCTGTTAACAGCTGTACACGTAAGATCAAAACACTTCTGTTACAACATGAAACATCTGGAATAACTCAGAAATGGAAGCCTGTATGTCACTTGCAAACACAGCTTTGGTACACCCATAATATTTTTCATCCATTTTTATAGCAGAAAAATAGCAGAAAATGTTTTGGTAGTGACAATGTTAGCTTATTTTAAGCATAAAGCTGGTCAGTACATCTGCAAACATAGCTTTAAACAGGTGTAAAAACATTATTTATTTTGTAATATTAATTTTTATTTTCATTACAGCACAATAAAAATCGCAAATCGCTGTTCCGGAACTGACAGTTTTGGCTAACTTTAAGCATAACTCAAAAATGGTAAAATATATAACATTATGTCATGTCATGTTATGTCATGTTATGTACATAGCATATATCGTCGCTGTCCAAAAAAAAACAGGTATCTCCAAAATCACAACTTTACAGGAGAGGCCAAAAACCTAATTTAATTTGAATGGAAGTCAATGGAACCAGACGTCTTTCCAAGCAGCTTTGGGACATTTCTGTTGGTCCGTTGTTTATGAAATTTTCACATAGTGTAGACAGCAGCTCATGTGACCAAATGAGACATAAAAGTAAAAATCACCAAAAATGGACATGTTTTTCTTTGGACAGCGACGATATACACATAATATTTACATATACTATTTAATATATAAACATAACATTTATGTAACATATTATAACATGTTATGGACCTATATACTTGATATGATGTACGGGTGTATTTGGTTTGCATGTAGTCTAAAAATGACTGTTAATATGCAATTTTTTGTTATTATAGGTAGTTGAACACAATTATTCATGACTTTTAATATAGAATTTATTTACATCTTTTTTTTATTTACAACTTTTATTCATATGTAGATATTGCTGTAGGTATGTTCCAGTGCTCTTTGGGCTCCTACCACTGAATATAAGCTGAAAAAGGAGGCAATAATAATAAAGTTAATAATAATAATAATAATAATAATAATAATAGGAGGTTGAAGTCACTTTTCATGCTCTTTACTCCAACTTCCCAAGAAGGTTTTACTGAATGTGAAGAAACCTATAGAGCGTTTTAACACAGGGACAAGGATCGCCATTAATAATGCCCAGTCGTTCAAATCACAGACTTTATATAACTGCCTGAAAAACTGATACGACCTTGAGCATCTCACTCTACAGTTCTTCCAGAATAGACACGGCAGTGCACCAGCTCCATGTGAAGAGAATGTATGAGTGCTATGTTTCATAACATGCTTTATCCCAGGAAAGTAAAGTTTTAATGTCTCCTATACTGAACACATTAGAAATCGATTTAGCCTGACAGTGTTGGTAATATGCAGACAGTACAGAGTTGTAGATTTAGAGCCCTACACAAGGATTGTCCAGTGTGACAATCAGAATGATGCTGAAGTCATCTTCAGATCACTAATGTCATGTGCAGTTTGATTAGCTGCTGGGATAAAGAGACCACCCCCCAATCCCAAACCCACCCACAATTAAAATGGTAGCTATGAGGCTAATGCTGCTAACAAACACTGGACATCACTCACTCATCTTCTAAACCGCTTAACCCTTACCAGTTCACTGCCTATGATAGCTTTCAAAGAGCGTCCATCAGGTCCATTTGGTCAATGGTCACCCAAATCTTTTCCATAAATGCACACCCTTTAAAAATCAGCAAAGCTAACTGAACCCTGTGGGCAGCCACTTTAGACAGAGGCCGTTGCCCGTTGTTTGTCCTTATCCCTGAATGACATGTGGACATGAAGACATGAGACGGACTCTACGAAAGGCACAACAGCATGGCTGACCGTTTACGTACCGAAAGCGTCATGTGGGACCTTTTCCCACCATTGTTTTCCTGGCCAGTTCCAGAGCCGCCAGCATTACATCACTCACATCACTCGTCTTCTGAACTGCTTATCTTTCTGGGTCATGGGGTTCACTGGAGCCTTCTATCCCTGTGCTCAATGAGCGGGGGGACGGGCAGGGGAACCCATCACTGCCTATATCACTCACCATCAAAACAATAGTTGAACAAACATCTGCACCCAGAAGAAATCAACCATCAGGAATGAAGCTTAGTGGGTGGGTTTGACATGTGAGACATCGTGAATGACGTTAGCAAGGACGAGCCTTATCACTGTACTTGCCTGACCCAACACAAGCCATTGTGGACAGTCAGCAAGGCCATTAACACCACGTCACCGTCACCACAAGACTGCGGTGGTGTCGTACCAGACTGTCATGTAGTGACTCAGAATGGCAGCGGGTCATCTTCAGTGACGAGTCCCGCTTTAGTCTTGGTGGAGACGACCAACGAATCCGTGTGTGGAGGCACCGTGGTCAGCACCAAGATGAACAGTTTGTTGTCACTGCTACATGTCCAGAAGGCCTGGTGTCCCTCCACCTCCACCCCTACTGCACCATCTGCAGGAACTGTGTGAGGATATTCAAGCTGCATGGGATGGATTATCACAGGACACCATTAGGAACCTCTACAGCTCCATACCGAGACGTGTGGCGTGTTGGGTTAGCAAACACATTTCCTTGTTGGTTGTTTTCATATTCCTGTTCAGTATTTCTCAGTTTGCCAGTTCCTTTCCTTGGTTTGTTGTCTTTTGTTATTCTTCATTAAAACACTTGCACTTGCAACCCATCTCCTCGTCCTGTCCCCGGGTAACACCTTCTATGCCGCTCTGGATAAATGCGTTAGCTTAATGCTGTACATATAATATTAATAGAGCTAATGAAGCTCTAGGTAGGTGGAGGGAAGCTTTGGAAACAGAAAACATTTGGATGGCTATTGACTATTAATGTTTGTTTGCAACGTGAGTCTCACAGCTCCCAAACCTGGACATCAAGCATGTACTGGTCTGATCAACATCAGTGAAGGAATGTGTAGCCACATCTGCTTTGCTGCCGAACCGTTCCTTTAAAGCTCTGAACGATAGAAGCCCCACTGCAGCCCTGTTCAATGATTAAAACACAGTGTTTCAAGATGTAGTACAACTCAGCACGCGGCAGACTATTCGGTGCACCACCAGGCTTCAACCGTTTCCTTTCCTCACAAGAACCTTGTTCTAATAGAGGGAAAATTTGGTTCATTACGTGAATGAATGCAAATAACGCTCCCCTGAATTGGCTAAACACCTCTCCTCCAATATCCACTTCGCCTCAATGAGTCAAATGGTTTTGCTAATAGCTCTGCTAATCAGAGGGAATGAATAGGAGGCAGGATTTTAGCGCTGTCGCTCAATTAATGAAATGCTGTGCAGAACAAATCACATTCCACTTCACTAAACCCCAGAGTGGAAGTGCAGCAGAGGGAGGTGTATTTGTGAAGGCCCCTCGTCCTGCAAGGAAATGGTTGCCAGAATAAGTTTTTTGGAGTGATGCCATTGAAGAAAAACTTTCGGTTCCACATAGAAACTTCAATTGGACATTTACGTTTATGACATTGAGCACACAGTCTAATCCACGCATCTCTTTTTTTCCCAAAGGTACTTGGAAAATTTATCTGTTAGCCAGAACATATAGGCTAGAGTTCAAAAAGAGACCCCTGGGCAAAGACACTGGCGAAGAGATAGGTCAGTGCTGATGCCTACATATATCGAATATGTGCGCACTCAGCACAAACGGTTCTATATGCGCTGTATTGCCAAAAGTGTTCGCTTGTCTACCTTCACATGCATATGAGTGGCGTCCCATCCTTAACCTATAGGGTTTAATATGATGTCAGACCACCGTTTGCAGCTATGACAGCTTCAACTCCTCTGGGAAGGCTTTTTCACCATCCTTCCAGAAGTGGATTTGTGGGGTCAGGCACTGACGTTGGACAAGAAGGCCTGGCTTTCACTCTCCACTCCAAATTATCCCAAAGGTGCTCTTTAGGGTTGGGGTCAGGACCACACCAAACTTGCTCATCCATGTCTTTATGGAGCTTGCTTTAGGTACTGGTGTGCGGTCATGTTGGAACAGGAAGGGTCCGTCCCCAAACTGTCCCCACAAAGTTGTAGTCTCTTGGTCTGCTGAAGCATCAAGACTTCCTTTCACTGGAACTAAGGGGCGGAGCCCAACTCCTGAACACTACACCCACACCATAATCCCCCCTCCACCAAACTTTACACTCGGCACAGTGCAGTCAGACAAGTACCGTTCTCCTGGCAACCGCCAAACCCAGACTCATGCATCAGATTGACAGATGGAGAACCGTGATTGGTCACTCCAGAGAACACGTCTCCACTGCTCTAGAGTCTGATGGGGCTGCTTTACACCACTGCATTCGAAACTTTGCACTGCGCTTGGTGGTGTCAGGCTTGAATGCAGCTGCTCGGCCATGGAAACCCGTTCCATGAAGCTCTACACACTGTTCCTGAGCTGATCTGAAGGAAACAATAGCTGAAGAGCATACGCATGTCTGTGCTTTTTTGCAATGGTGCTATAGGTTAGTGTTGGTTCCCTAAAGAATCTTTCAATGGGCATGTTTTTGAAGAATCATTTTTGCAAATGATCTGCAAGCACCAAGGTTCATGTCGGCACTTTTCATTTCATATTTCGGCTGCTAGTCAATTTAAGGTGGAATGAAAAATTTGCAAAACAAGCTGGTAACCTTATCTTGAACAGCATTTTTAACCCAGACTGCATTTAGCCATGCCAAAGACCATAATGGGAAGGAAGCTGTCTTAGAAAATTATGTCTTAGAATGTTACGTCTTAGTTAGAATGTTATGTCTTAGTTAGAATGTTATGTCTTAGTTAGAATGCTATGTCTTAGTTAGAACGTTATGTCTTAGTTAGAATGTTATGTCTTAGTTAGAATGTTATGTCTTAGTTAGAATGTTATGTCTTAGTTAGAACATTATGTCTTAGTTAGAACATTATGTCTTAGTTAGAACGTTATGTCTTAGTTAGAATGTTATGTCTTAGTTAGAATGTTATGTCTTAGTTAGAATGTTATGTCTTAGTTAGAACGTTATGTCTTAGTTAGAATGTTATGTCTTAGTTAGAATGTTATGTCTTAGTTAGAAAGTTATGTCTTTGTTAGGACGGTATGTCTTCATTAGTATCTAACCTTATAGGAACATTATCTTATACTAAATACTACTGGGTACGTTTCTGTCAAAAGAAACACAGTTTTTTCATCTGATGAGCTTATCTTTTTAGGAATGCTGTAAAGGGTCAAACTGAAACTTCCTGAACTGCCAGCACCGCCAGGGATATTAGTTATATCACTGAAACATAGAGTTTTGGAGGAGTAGACAGGCTGTTCAAATGGACGACCAACAGAAACTTAGTGTGTGGTTGATATAAGGCTCTACATCCTAAATGAGAGACAGAGACAGAGAGAGAAAGAGAGAGCAAAAGAGTAAAAGAGAGAGAGAGAGTACACGAGTGAGAGAGAGAGAGAGTAAGAGAGCTAAAGAGAGAGTAAGTAAAAGAGAGAGAGAGTAAAAGAGAGAGTAAAAGAGAGAGTAAGAGAGAGAGTAAAAGAGAGAGTAAGTAAAAGAGAGTAAAACAGAGAGTGTAAAAGAAAGAGTAAGTAAAAGAGAGAAAGTAGGTAAAAGAGAGTAAAAGAGAGAGAGAGTAAAAGATAGAGTGAGTAAAAGAAAGAGAATAAAAGAGAGAGAGTAAAAGAGAGAGAGAGTAAAAGAGAGAGTGAGTAAAAGAGAGAGAGTAAAAGAGAGAGTAAGTAAAAGAGAGAGAGTAAAAGAGAGAGTAAGTAAAAGTGAGAGAGTAAAAGAGAGAGTAAGTAAAAGAGAGAGTGAGTAAAAGAGAGAGAGTAAAAGAGAGAGAGTAAAAGAGAGAGTAAGTAAAAGAGAGAGAGTAAAAGAGAAAGAGTAGGTAAAAGAGAGAGAGTAGGTAAAAGTGAGAGAGTAAAAGAGAGAGTGAGTAAAAGAGAGAGAGTGGGTAAAAGAGAGAGTAGGTAAAAGAGAGTAAAAGAGAGAGAGTAAAAGAGAGAGTAAGTAAAAGAGAGAGAGTAGGTAAAAGAGAGAAAAAGAGAGAGAGTAAAAGAGAGAGTAGGTAAAAGAGAGTAAAAGAGAGAGAGAGTAAAAGAGAGAGAGTAGGTAAAAGAGAGAGTGAGTAAATAAGGGTGAGAGAGATAGTTGAGAAGAGATATCAATATTTCATACAGTTTCTCGAATCATGAAATTTATGATGCCCTGTTTGAACTGGTGACTTTTGATTTACAAGGCTGGTCAGGTTATCAGATAAAAGGGGAAACGTCTGCTGACAGAATCAAAAGAGCCGAGTGTTTGGTTTTGGCTTCCTCCTTCGCTCGGTCAGACATCGGTGGGGTTATTGGAGAGAACCTGCTGGGCATGCTTGTCTTGGCTTACATGTATCAGTGGCATTTCCTTCCCTTTATGTATTTCCACTCAAAAGCAGCTGGACCCATGCCATGCACTCCTATGGACCCGTAGTGACCCACAGGATGATGTGAACTAAAGCTAATGGATTCTGCCCCAGATATATATATATATGTGTTCCTACGTGTTCTGCTGGAGAACGAAGGTTACGGAACGAGTTTCCTCATGTTTCAGGGTTAACAGACCGGCACTCTCATAAGAAAACCTGAAACATATTTTTCATTATCGACCTGGTACACCCACCAACACTGTCTTCACCAGACAAACAACACCTATAGCTTTCATCTCTAAGAGAGGGGAGAACATCAAGCTCCTCTCCTGAATCTGAGAACATCCACAGGTGTTTCTCTCCATCCCTCTACTGTGAAAAGACCCCTCAATGCTATGGAGGTCTGAAAGGAGGTGTAGCTGTTTAAGAAGCTCCTCATTGAGAAAAGGAGACACACACATCCGACAAAGAAGCTGAAGGTGTTCTCAGAACAAAAGACTGACAACCCCAGACTCCAGAACCTGAACACTACGAAAGTTGTTGTAGTATTTGGAATATACCCAGCTGAAAAATAATTCTGAGAATATGCAATGCAACATTCCCTCAATGTTTTCATCGGGGGAGTGTTCTTTTTTCATGGTGGGATAAGGTTCTCTAAAAACAATCCGCCATCTCAGGTCTCAGGAACATCCATTTTCCAAATGTTGCACTGAGAATAAATTCTCATGTAGCATCACCTGTGGCCCTGAGAACATCCTCAAAACATCCTCTGAATAATGCCGATAGAATGTCATGTTTTAGTTAGCATCTAATCTTAAAGGGAGTTATATGACACCACAAACATCTTTAAGAACGTTCAATTCAAACATTTCCATTAAAACTTCATTAGAACTTGTAGGTAACGTTCACTAAAGTTCTGGGAATGTTTTCGTTATGTCTTTATTAGAACATTGTCTTAGTTAGAACGTTATGTCTTAGTTAGAACGTTATGTCTTCATTAAAACGTTATGTCTTAGTTAGAACGTTATGTCTTCATTAGAACGTTATGTCTTAGTTAGAATGTTATGTCTTAGTTAGAACGTTATGTCTTAGTTAGAACATTGTCTTCATTAGGATGTTATGTCTTAGTTAGAACGTTATGTCTTTATTAGAACGTTATGTCTTAGTTAGAACGTTATGTCTTAGTTAGAACGTTATGTCTTCATTAGAATAACGTCTTAGTTAGAACGTTATGTCTTTATTAGAACGTTATGTCTTAGTTAGAACGTTATGTCTTAGTTAGAACGTTATGTCTTCATTAGAACGTTATGTCTTAGTTAGAATGTTATGTCTTCATTAGAACGTTATGTCTTAGAACGTTATGTCTTAGTTAGAAAGTTATGTCTTAGTTAGAACATTATGTCTTCATTAGGATGTTATGTCTTAGTTAGAACGTGATTTTCTTAGAAGGTTATGTCTTAGTTAGTACATTATGTCTTAGTTAGAATGTTATGTCTTTGTTAGGATGTTATGTCTTAGTTAGAATGTTATGTCTTAGTTAGAACGTTATGTCTTAGGTAGAACATTATGTCTTCATTAGGATGTTATGTCTTAGTTAGAATGTTATGTCTTAGAACGTTATGTCTTAGAACGTTATGTCTTAGTTAGAATGTTATGTCTTAGAATGTTATGTCTTAGTTAGAAAGTTATGTCTTAGAAAGTTATGTCTTTATTAGGATGTTATGTCTTAGAACGTTATATCTTTGTTAGGACATTATGTCTTAGTTAGAACGTGATTTTCTTAGAAGGTTATGTCTTAGTTAGAAGGTTATGTCTTAGTTAGTACATTATGTCTTAGTTAGAATGTTATGTCTTCATTAGGACGTTATGTCTTCGTTAGGATGTTATGTCTTAGTTATAACATTATATCTTAGTTAGAATGTTATGTCTTCATTAGAACATTATTTCTTAGAACGTTATGTCTTCGTTAAGACGTTATGTCTTTGTTATGATGTTATGTCTTTATAATGTTATGTCTTAGTTAGTATGTTATGTCTTCATTAGGATGTTATGTCTTAGTTAGAACGTTATGTCTTAGTTATAATATTATATCATTGTTAGAACATTGTCTTAGAATGTTATGTCTTAGAACATTATGTCTTCGTTATGACGTCATGTCTTCGTTAGAATGTTATGTCTTCATTAGGACGTTATGTTTTTGTTAGTATCTAACCTTATAGGAACATTATCTGACATTATAAACATTCTTTGAACATTAGATCAAAACATTTCCTTTAAAATTTTATTCAAACTTGTAGGCAACATTCAGCAAGGTTCCGGGAACGTTTCCTACTAGCTGGGATAAGAACTGCAAAAATCAATCAGCTTCCAAGACTAAACTTTGCAGATGTGAAAAAATGTCCCTGCAGATTTCTACCAAGAGCTGAATGCCAGTCCACTGAAAAGAACGGAACCAAGTAGTGCAGACACCAAAGGCCGTGAGTCTGCCATAGTACCCTTCACCCAGTCTCTACATTGCATCACATGTTGAGTCATACAGCGCCAGTCAAAGCTTTAGACAAGGCTACTCCTAGAAGGTTCTCCTAATATCTAACTTAAAGACAGCAGACTATAAAATGGCACTCGTGGAATCATGCAGTCCACCTTAAAAACCCAGAACAGAACTTCACAGGAAGATAAAATATCTAATTATCTTTAAAAACATTAATTATTCATAAGCTTACCAAACACGGGAAAGAAGCTCATTTCATCCTAGCACCAAATCATAGGTGTGTGGAACCACAATAATGCTGAATAAATACATTTCGAAGACATTCAAAAACATTTAAAGAACTTTCACCTAAAGGTTCTATTCCAAGTGAAGGTTCTTCCCAGAATTCTCTTTCAAGACTCTTCACACCCACACCTTTAGGTGCCAGAGAGAGTTCTTTGGAGCAGTGCTATAGAAAAAAAAAACTTTCGGTTCCACATAGAACATTTGAATGGACATTTACTTTCATGGCATTAACCAGACAATCTTATCCAATCCTTTACTTTCCCAACGGTACTGGGGAAAGGTATCTTTTAGCTAGAACATATAGGCTCGACTTCAGAGTTACTCCTGAGCAAAGACACTGCGGATGCCTACATATATCAAATATGAGCATACTCTTACCAAATATGGTTCTATAGACAGTAGAATATCAAAGTTTCAACAACAACTGAAGACAACACATGCCTATGCTGTTCCTGGTTTCTTTGTAGTGGTACCATAGGAAGGCTAGTTTGGGTTCCCTAAAGAACCTTCCACGGTACAGATCTTTGAAGAAGGTTTAAAGAGCCCCTACATAATGTAAAAGTTCAAAAAGCTGCCATAAAGGGTTCTTTGGTTCCCTAAGGAGCCATGTTTAAAAAAGGGTTTGGGATCTAAGGCAGTTTTTTAAACATGCAGCTTGAATGTCCTCACACAGTTCCTACAGATGGTGTGGTAGGGGTGAAGGTGGAGTGACACCAGGCCTTCTGGACGTGTGACGTTCGAGCCATTCATCTCTGTGCTGACCTCGGTGCCTCCACACACGGACTCGTTGGCCGTCCTTACCAAGACAAAAGCGGGATTCATCACTGAAGATGACCCGCTGCCATTCTGAGGCACTCCATGACAGTCTGGTACGACACCATGCCACCAGTGGTGCTGGCACTAACAAGACGACTCATGAAGGTCGTGGCTGTTGGGTCAGTCAGGTACAGCAATAAGACCCGTCCTTACTTACGTCACATGCTTGGGGGAGTGTGAAACTTGACTGATCTGCATGTCTCGCGATGTCAAACCCACCCACCAAGTTTCAGTACTGTCGGTTGATTCCTTCTGGGTGTAGCTATTCTTTGGGGATGAGTGTAATACATTGAGGGTATATTGTCGCTGTCCAAGGAACAACAGGTGTCTCCAAAACGGCAACTTTACAGTAGAGGCCAAAACCTAATTGAATTTGAATGGAAGTCAATGGAACCAGACATCTTTCCATGTGGTTTTGGGCCATTTCTGTTGGTCCATTCTTTATGAAATTCACACACAGTGTAACCGCAGGTGATGTGATCAAATGAGACAAAAAAACGCAAAAAACAAAAATAGAGATACATGTTTTTCTTTGGATAGCAACAATATGTATATGGAACTGTTGGGTGTAAGCCTGTAGAATCTTCAAGAGAACCACAACATCCATTTAGTTGGCTGTTTCTAATCTTTGGACTGGTAGTGTGCATCTGTTTTCTGATGTACACCAATAAAACTTCCTCAGTTAACTTCAGATTTGAATTAAAAACACATTTATCTTCTTTACAGTCGTTATTTCAGCGCTCAGAGTTGGAAGGTGTTCCTACCAAAGCTACAACCTTCTACTTTGGTCTCTTCTAATGAGCCTCTATCTGATACAGACCTTTTTTCCACCAGTTCATGCACATTTCATGTGAAGCCCTTGTAAAATAGCTGTGCAAATGCTTTCCGTCTCACTTATCACACATGAAAGGAGAGGAGGAATCCGGTAAAGTGTATGCTCTGTTAGTAATGAGACACTTTTTGGCATAAAACATGAGAATCATATATGCCGCCGCATGCGGCGAAAGGTGCTGGAACAGCTACGCATGCATATAAGGGCTTGCAAATGAATGCAAAGGAAGATGAATGATCGGAAGAGCAAGGCCGGCTCGAATTACGTCCCGGCGACGACACTAGCTGTATGTAACCATAACACTGCTGCGCTCATTCACATTAATAAGCCGCTAATGAAAGGCCTCAGCAACTCAAACTCCGCAATCCCTGACACAAAATGATAAATTTACTTTACCAGGCTTCGTGTTTTGTCATTTGGCATCCCGCTAACAGCCGTGCAACAGCAAAGAGCCATGCTCCTCATGGCCAAATGAGTTTGAATCCCTGTAAGGTTAATGTGTAATAATTACGCCATGCGGGACCGCTTGTCGGGGATTTTGCCCTGCCTGTCCCACTCTCGGCTCTTTTGGGGCTTGATTAAAACTCACCAAACGTTGCATCCCGAGGCTGTTCACATCTTTTAGTCAAGGGCCTGCGGTCGAGAGATAGAAAAGGAAATACGTGACGTGTGTTGCTTCTCTGTGAGTCTGAAGAAGTAGCGCGAGTTTAGCTCAGCTAAATAAATAAATATTTCATTAAGAGCTGCCTGGAAAGTGGCCCTCTCACTGGGCTGCTGGTTGAGGGTAATTGACTCTAGGGTCGAATGGTAGGCAAGATAAGATCATATATATATGTATATATATATCAATTAGCAAAAAGGTGCACCCAGGCGAAATCAGCTGACAGGAACGAAACCTGGTGGGTAAATTTGACGTAATGAGACAAATACAAATGATTCAGGTTTCATGCTCAGCCAGGACGGGCCTTGTCTTACGTTATGTCTGAGTTACAATGTTATGTCTTAGTTAGAATGTTATGTCTCAGTTAGAATGTTATGTCTTAGTTAGAACTTTATGTCTTAGTTAGAACATTATGTCTTAGTTAGAATGTTATGTCTCAGTTAGAATGTTATGTCTTAGGTAGAACGTTATGTCTTAGTTGGAATGTTATGTCTTAGTTAGAACTTTATGTCTTAGTTAGAACATTGTCTTAGTTAGAACGTTATGTCTTAGGTAGAACATTATGTCTTAGTTAGAACATTGTCTTAGTTAGAACGTTATGTCTTAGGTAGAACATTATGTCTTAGTTAGAACATTGTCTTAGTTAGAACGTTATGTCTTAGGTAGAACGTTATGTCTTAGTTGAAATGTTATGTCTTAAAACTTTGTCTTAGTTAGAACGCTATGTCTTAGTAGAACGTTATGTCTTAGTTAGAAAGTTATGTCTTAGCTAGAATGTTATGTCTTAGTTAGAACTTTATGTCTTAGTTAGAAAGTTATGTCTTAGCTAGAACATTATGTCTTAGAACGTTATGTCTTAGGTAGAACGTTATGTCTTAGTTGGAATGTTATGTCTTAGAACTTTATGTCTTAGTTAGAACGCTGTCTTAGTAGAACATTATGTCTTAGTTAAAATGTCATGTCTTAGTTGGCATGTTATGTCTTAGTTAGAACTTTATGTCTTAGAACGTTATGTCTTAGGTAGAACGTTATGTCTTAGTTGGAATGTTATGTCTTAGTTGGAATGTTATGTCTTAGAACTTTGTCTTAGTTAGAATGCTGTCTTAGTAGAACATTATGTCTTAGTTAAAATGTCATGTCTTAGTTGGCATGTTATGTCTTAGAACTTTATGTCTTAGTTAGAAAGTTATGTCTTAGCTAGAACGTTATGTCTTAGTTGGAATGTTATGTCTTAGAACTTTATGTCTTAGTTAGAACGCTGTCTTAGTAGAACGTTATGTCTTAGTTAAAATGTCATGTCTTAGTTGGCATGTTATGTCTCAGTTAGAATGTTATGTCTCAGTTAGAACGTGATGTCTTAGGTAGAACGTGATGTCTTAGTTAGAATGTTATGTCTTAGGTCCAGGTCACCTAACCCTGGTGTCACTCCACCTCCACCCCAACCGCACCATCTGCAGGAACTGTGTGAGGATGGATTATCACAGGACACCATTAGGAACCTCTACAGCTCCATACCGAGACGTCTGGCCTGTTTAGTTAGCAAACCTACCCACCAAGTTTCATTCCAGTTGGCTGATTCCTTCTGCGGGCAACCGTTCTTTTGCCGATGAGAGTATCCATCCTCCAAAGGAAGACATACTCATTTTGTGTACCACAGAGATCTAGAGCAGTGTGTACCTCTTTCTTGTTTTTTTCTTGGTCTGTCTTTCAGATCCAATTCAGCAGATCATCAAAAATGAAGAGCTATCTGATCATCTGGTCCTCAGGGTGGGAACACATTAAGAGGGGGGCCGCGGTAATAAGAATGTTTCATAACTTGAACAAGTGGATAGCAAGTTCACAGAGCCGGGCTTAATTAATTAGTAATAGAAACAATCTGGGAAGCTTCAGCTTACTCGCCACTTCACCGCAGGGAACTACCGCTTATATAAGGCTTTCGGTATTGTAGCACCAAGTTAAAACAGCGCCGGCTCGGTTGGAGAAGCGGATCAGAAACTGCACACAAAACATCAGATCTAATGCGCCGTAAAATGGCCTTGGTTTAAAAACCAGAGAAACACCAATCAAAACCAACCGTGCATTCGTAACGACGAGAACGAGGACCAAACCGCACGTGTTTCATCAGTGCAGGGGAAAAACACAGTTGTGAATTATTTATTTCCCCTTGTTGTTTTTTCACCAGACACACGCTCCGTCCTCCTGCCTTCAAAGAAAGTTTGATCCCGTTGAACCGTAGCTGGTCTCCTCGCGAGCGCCTAGGCGGCCTGGTTTAGCAGGGCCGCATACTAATCCCGGGATCTGCATCTGCACCCCGGCGTTGCCTCTTGACATTTGAGGCTGATTAAAAATTGGATTCGGACCTAACCTTTGCGTTGCGCGAACCTCTATGTCATTGCATTAGCACTTCCATTATCATTCAGTCAGATCTAATAAGAGCAGTTTAACTGTGGCCCATGCTGGAATTATTAAGCTTCTTAATACATGTACGGCATAATTCGAGTAAAGCTCATGCAATTCCCTGAGTGGGATCAGGCATTTGGCCAGGATCTCAACTGAATCAATCTAATGGTTTATAAGATCTAAACGAATTTAATAGGCCGCCATCAGTCATGCGGCGCAGGGCGAGGCTAGAAACTAATAACTCAATTTAGTCTCCAAACAGGATAAATGTCTTTACCCAATATGAGGAATCACCTAAAAAAGACGGATCAGGCCCGAGGTTGGCGGAAGACGACTCAGAGCCATGCTCTGTTTCTCCGTCCCCCCGGCCCCACCCCAATCTCTTCAGACCGTATTGTCTGTCAAGAGTCACTAATGGCTTTGATCCCAAAGCCGGGGTTTAGATGGGGTGTCGTCCCGCGAACACTGAGGGACGTGGAGGTTGAACCCCGCTGCCCGGAGATGAAACCCTCTTCAAAGTTTCCATCTGCCGACTGAAAATAACACCCGTCCACCCAACCATCTGTGACCTTTGCAAGCAGGGGGGCTCACCTCACTCTCGTAACAGCAGTGTCCGCTGTGTGTATTTATTCGGTTCCTGCTTTGAAATTGTCCCACAAAGTCCTGCACTAGGTCTCGTATGATGGATAATGACCCCCACTGAGAGCGAGATTCGCCCTTGGACATATTGTTTTCCTCAGGACTGACTTCTCCGGCCAGCAGAATAGCAACTCTGAGACCAACTTCCTGTCCACTTCCTTGGAGAGCCAGTCTATTAGGCGAGGCCTCGGCTCGATCAGATGTTAAATCTGAATGTTAAGGCCTTCCATTAAATGTACAATCGTTTTCTTTGCAGACGAAGCCCGAACATGTCGCTGTAGCTCTAATGCTATTCCAGTTAAGTCGTTTGATGAAGAGATGACCCCATATTCGGAATGCTCCAGCCGTTATTGCTCTAATATTCACACTTTCTATTTTCCCTGTACCGCCTGACTCGGAGGTTTTCAGACAGAATAGTAATCTGTGAATACATTACCGAACTGTAATCCCTCATGATGGACTTTCCGCTCCTGTGTGTGACCTGACTCGAGAAGCTGGCATTTCCTTAATGCTTCCAGGGCGCATAGTGAAATTTCCCCACTCGAGATAGACCGCGCTCTTAAGAGAGGAGGTGGATCACACCGTTTGGCTCTACAAATGTGTCAGACGGCGGAGACGTCCAAGAAGGTTTGCCGACTTAAGATCAGTTTAACTTTTCCAGACAGTGCTCCAGTGACGTTCCCTGTGGCACTGTATGTTCATTAGTCTATTTTAAATGCCAGTACATTAATCAACGCTCCAGTTAACGCACTCATTCTCTACGCTTTTCTTTTTCTCTTTATCTCTTAGAATCACAATGGCCATGCTTTCAGACTGATATGTGCACATGAGCTCTGGATGGCCTGTATTACATCTCTTTCAGTCCCGCTGAAAACACTCTTGGCCTGTGGCTTCATTGTGAATGGGTGGTCAATTCAAAACACTGATCAGCCATAACATTAAAACCACCTCCTACTTTCTACACTGCTTGTTCATTCTGTCAGGTCTATTGACCATATAGGACACTCTATAGGTGTACAGGTCCAGACTGTAGTCCATCTGTTTCTCTGTATACTGTATTACCCTGTTCTTCAATGGTCAGGACGCCCCCAAGGGACCACCACAGAGCAGGTTTGATGTGGGTGGTGGATCATTCTCAGCACTGCAGTGACACTGACGTGGTGGTGGTGGTGGTGTGGTAGTGTGTGTGGTGCTGGTGTGAGTGGATCAGACACAGCAGTGCTGCTGGAGTGTTTAGACACTGTGTCCACTCACTGTCCACTCTATTAGACACTCCTACCTTGCTGGTCCACCTTGTAGATGGACAGTCAGAGACGATAGCTCATGTGCTGCTGCACAGTGCAGTGTTGGTCATCCTCTAGTCCTTCATCAGTGGTCATAAGTTGCTGCCCACAGGACATTGCCCAAAGGATGCTGCCCAGAGGACGCTGTTGGCTGGATTGTTTGGTTGGTGGACGATTCTTGGTCCAGCAGTGACACTAAGGTGTCCAGCGGGACTGTTGTGTCTGATCCACTCACACCACACTAGTCAGGCACCTTGTCAGTGTCACTGCAGTGCTGAGAATGATCCACCACCCACATAATGCAGGGTAATAGAGTATACAGAGAAACAGATGGACTACAGTCTGTAACTGTAGAACTACAGCGTGTCCTATATGGTCAGTGGAGCTGATAAAATGGACAGTGTGTGTAGATACAAGGAGGTGGTTTTAATGTTACTGCTGATCAGTGTATATAATTATATATTAAGGAATATTCTAACAGTGTTTACACAGCACAGTAAACTCTTTATAACAACATGAACGGAACATTCATACTGTATATAGACACATATGAAAATCTCTTGGAATAATCAATAAATCTAAAAAAAGGTCCCAAAACTATAACTCCCTGAAGTCCCCTCCACCCCTTTCCCAGTCCTGGTAACATTCTCTATTCACTATGATCAAGTGATTAATTCAATATTGGCCATTTTATTTTTCGCTGTTCTGGCCTCAGTCATGAACCCTGGTATGGTCCCCTGGTATGGTCAGTTTCACTGTTTTCTTTGGTTTCCAAATCAGACCACTTTCACTGCAGGAGGTATCATGTAAACATGACATATGCATTTCAATCAGTCATTGAAACACCAAATCAGTTAGTCAGTCAGTCAGAATATTGAGCAGTAGATCAGTCTGTAAACCAACCAGGTTATACTGGTTTACACTCAGTGAATCATTTAGTATGTTAGCCTGTAAATCAGAGAATCAGTCACTGAATCAGTTAGTGAATCTGTAAGTCTGTAAATCAGACAATGAAATAGTTAGTAAATCTATAAGTCTGTAAATCAGACAGTCAGTGAATCAGTTAGTAAATCAGACACTCAGTGAATCAATTAGTAAATCTCTAAGTCTGTAAATCAGTCAGTCAGTGAATCAGACACTCAGTGAATCAATTAGTAAATCTCTAAGTCTGTAAATCAGTCAGTCAGTGAATCAGACACTCAGTGAATCAGTTAGTAAATCTGTAAATCAGACACTCAGTGAATCAGTTAGTATATTAGCCTGTAAATCAGAGAATCAGTGAATCAGTCAATGAATCAGTCAGTCTGTAAATCAAACAGTCAGTGAATCAGTCAGTCAACCAGACACTCAGTGACTCAGTTAGTAAATTAGTCTGTCAATCAGAGAATCAGTGAATCAGTCAGTGAATCAGTTAACAAGTCAGTCTGTAAATCAGGCAGTCAGTAAATCAATCACTGAGTCAGTTAACCAGTTAACCGTTCAGTGAGCAGATCAGTAAATAAGTCAGTCAGCGGGTCTATCAGGTTACATTCCAGTTTTAATGGACATTCCAGACCACGGGGAGTGGAAATGTTATTGTGAGAGGAATTCCTGACTGTACAGGGAATAGTGAAAATGGCCCATCGATATGCAGGATGTTGATAATATCAAATTCTAAATTACTAAAGATGAGATTTCATCTCCCTAACGAGACAGTGGTCTCCTACCCTGGTCCTGGAGGACCCCCTCCTCTGCTCCACAGATCCTACTAATCCACTAATTAACAACGCCTTCCTGAGTTGGAGTGGGTGTTTGGGCCGGAAATCACTAAACTGTTCAGGCCAAAGGGTCCTCAAGGACCAGGCTTGGGAGCCACTGGTGTAAGGTCACATAAGGTCACTGCTAGGGGACCCAGTGGAACAGAACGCTGTGAGTAATTGAATCAGTCTGCAACTCAGTGAGTCAGGCAGTGATTCAGTCTTTGAGTCAAAGAGTCAGTCAGTAAGCAAGTCAGTGAGTTTGATGACTTGAGGACAAGGGTCTTCGTTCACCAGCCATTCTCTAATACCCACCAACGTTTTCGTGTTTGGGATTTGTTCTCAGGTGAGAACAGAATCTTTGCATGCTCAAGATCACAACGGTAGACGTTCTACCAGGACCTTCCTCAAGAACAAGTTCAAGAAAAAAGATTCTGGTGAATGGGGCGCATTGCCTATTCTCGGCCAGCTCCCTGAGCCTGGTGAGCAGCCCTACAAAGACATACCCTAAATATACATACTTCAAAGTGTATATGATGGCCATAGCGGTACAAAGCCTTTGGGAGCGCGCTCTGAAAGCTCAGCGAATTGCACGCGATGTGTGTCCTTGCTGTGGGACAGGACACGAGGCAGAAGTGAGGACGAGCATGTGTAGTGCAGCCCGGCTGGCACAGAGGAGCACGCTCACATTAGACAGATGAACAGCAGTCATATTAACGTCAGCGACTCAGACAGAAGCAAATACGGGGGTCGATAGGCTGAGCATGTAAACGAGCGCTGTCATTTACGAGTCGGGAAGCTGAGGTCTGTTGTTTGGTTGTCTAAGGACGATCTAGAAAACCTTTACTGCACCGCTTGAGCAAAGTCTGGCATGTGCAGCACGGTTAATGTATTATGGGTCATTAAAATTGTAATGTCTTAAACATATAGAAATGTGAGGTGACCTTTTAGCGGGGGAAGTTAAGGGCCTTGGATTAGGCACATGGGCACCAGAGTGTACAGTGAGAGAGAGAGAGTGAGTGGGTGAGAGAGTACACAAGGTGGTTAGCTCTGGGTTGCAGCCTGTATGTTCCATCCCACTGCTGCCATCCTGGATTGCAGTGAAGGACGTTGTGGGTGCTCCCCTGCCCAATAGATGGTCTCCACTACACCGCAATGTGTCTCTTCCCCATGGGTTCTATATGGAGGACAGGGTAAGTACTAGCTATCCACCATGTTGCACCTCTCTCGCCGGGAGCATTTCCCCAGAAACCTATTTGTTACGACCTGGCCAAAAAATAAACACCTGTGACTAAAGGATACCTCCACCAGCACCAATAACAGCTGGGACTGGACTGGACATGGACTAGACAAGTTTCTTGATGTAGGCCGTCAATGTTCAGACAATTTTCCACCAAAGAATTCCTTAGATGAGCCAGATTTGGTGGATGCCTTCCCTGGCACAATTCCGAGGAGAATTCCCTGTAGACTTGAAGTTTAGCCACTGCTGGTAGACCCGTATGAGCGTCCGCTACTTCCATACACCTGCAGATTCAGCTACTTCCTTCACACTGGTCTTTGGCCACGCCCACATGCTCAGTCACTCCTTTTAGCCAATCATTAACGTCTGCTCTGGAGCCACTTTCCACACATGGAACAAAACATTCCCTGCCTTGTAGCAACTCTTCCCAATCTATGGATCCCGTCACACACACTCCACAGGTATTCTTAGCCCCATCATACCATGCAGCGCCATCTGCAGGAGCCTGAAATTACTACCTCCTTAAACACACAAGGTGAGGCGAGTCGAGGTAAGGTAAGGGACTATGAAACTGTCAGGGAGAAGGACCAAGATGTGGTTCTCATACGGCTCTCATGAAGCCTTGTAATTAGTCCCGGACTGTGATTCCACAACAACGTTTACATCACAGGAGGATACAGTAATGCGGGGAACCAGCGCTACGGGTTTCTAAGTTCTGCTGTTGCGACCCTACGGGATGGTCTCATCATCATAGGGAAGACTGGCCTGTTGACACGGGCCCAGTGACAGTCCAAACACACTGGCTGACATTCAAGAGCTGCCTCGGGAGCCAGGCCTCTGAAAAGAGAAAAATTAATAATTCAAGGTGATCTTAATCTCGGCGGGTCACGGGGTCATTTCCCGGTTGACAGAGGCTCAAATGATTATCCAGGCAGATGAGATTACTTTCTGCGTGAAAAGGGACCGAGGCGCACAAAAGGAAACCCTTTAAACTTCTCTTGCTTCTTAACCGCTGTCCTTGGGGGATATAGAGTCCGTCACTCCTCTACGGGGGATAAATTGCTGTCAGGGCTTTGGAAGTGGGCAGAATATATAGCACCTTATTGCAATGTTTGGATAATGAGTTTCTTTCTCCCTGTGGCATTCCATTCAGGTTTCTTAAAGAAAGGCAGAAGGTCAAGGAGAACATGTATGACCAGGACTAGTAGATAGCATATAGATACACTGCTGTGTGTACCAGTGACAAAGGAACGTCGGGAATGCACCCATATTCCCAGTTATAGAAGATGCAAACCGACACATTAACCTTTTCTAAGGAAGGAGTTACTGCTCGAGTGCCATGCTAAGAATGCAGGAGCTCGTGTGCTCACCGGGAGAGGAATGTTGAAGTGCATTGCTACAATGTCTTGCTTATGACATTTAAAGCTCTTAATGGCTCCAGCATAGCTTTCAATCTCAGCTAGCATTATAGCCCACCAATAACACTTCAGACGGGACCACTTTACTATAAGGCATCTCTATAGGAATGGTCTGAAACGCATTTATAGCTATTAATGGATATTAGTTAGGTTGTAAACCATTAAGAAACAGTTACAACACATACATAGAAAGGCCAGCAAATACCTTTCGGCCCTTCTCTGAGGTCAAATGATGTACTTCGAGATTGAAGTGAAAATAAGGTAGCACAAATTTTTGGTAATAAATTTGGCATCTTGCAAATTTTAGGGCATGATTTCTATTTATTTGCTGAGTTTAACAAATTTGGAACTAGTTTCCGACTTACAGACATATACAAATGTCAGCCAATCAGAAGATGTGCTCCTGACTTGTCGATCAATTAAAAGGCAGTGTTCTTAAATTGAGGTCCAATCAGAGACTGTGTTGCTGACTTATCAAGAAATCAGGGGCTGTGTTTGTGATGTGTTAACCAATCAGAGGCTTTGTTCCTGACTTGTTGACCAATTAGAGTCTGTGTCCTTAGTTTGTTGGCCAATTAAAGACTGCATTCCTGATTTGCTAACCAATCAAAGGCTGCATTCCTAATTTGAAGTCCAATCAGAGGCTTAGCTCCTGGCTTGTTGACCAATCAGAGGCTGCGTCCCTAATTTAAAGTCCAATCAGAGGCTGTGGGTCTGATTTGTTAACCAATCAGAGACTGCCTTCCTAACATGCCAACCAATTAGAGACAGTGGTCCTCACTTTTTGACCATTTAGAGGCAGTGTTCTTAACTTCTTGAGTAATCTGAGGCTGTGTTTCTGATTTGTTATCCAATCAGAGGCTGTGTTCTTGACTGGTTAACCAATCAGAGTCTGTGTCCTTAGGTCCTTAGGTTGTCGAGCAATTAAAGACTGCATTCCTGATTTGCTAATCAATCAGAGGTTGCTTTCCTGACTTGTTGACCAATCAGAGACTGTGTTCTTAATTGAGGTCCAATCAGAGGCTGGGTTTCTGATTTGTTAACCAATCAAATGCTGCCTTCCTAACATGCTAACCAATTAGAGGCTGTGGTCTTCACTTTTTGACCAATCAGAGGCTGTGTTCCTGAAATGACGACCCATTAGAGACAGCATTCCTGATTTGTTAACCAATCAGAGACTGCATTCCTGATTTGTTAACCAATCAGAGGCTGTGTTGCTGATTTGTTAACCAATCAGAGGCTGTGTTGCTGATTCATTGACCAATCAGAGGCTGTGTTGCTGACTTATTGACCAATCAGAGACTGTGTTGCTGACTTGTTGACCAATCAGAGACTGTGTTGCTGACTTGTTGACCAATCAGAGACTGTGTTGCTGACTTGTTGACCAATCAGAGGCTGTGTGCTGACTTGTTGACCAGGTGACCAGTTCCGGAGCTCCGTACTCTGTTAAGGTAGTTGGTTATACAGGGTCCATCTGGAATTCAACAATGAGGCATTTGGTGTCCATGACTCCCAAATAAACGAGATCTGATTTGTCCCACCATGGCAAAAGTTGGGAAAATTGAACGTGTGAAATCCTTCCTGTATTCCAGGATCAAACTAATTCAACAGCTTCCCATTTAATCCATTCACAGACAGCACTTCAGGAATTCAGTGGTTCTGCGTCTGGTGGCTACATAACACCTTTCCTCGTGCTCATCAGTGCAGATGGCGACTTTCACCGTCTATCAGAACACGCCAGAATAGCTCTTCCAGCCAGAAAGCCGGAGGCTGAGTCACTGATTGAGATTCAAAGCTAGCCGGCCTCCGGAGTGAAGAAAGAATCCTGGAGGGAAAGGTTAGTTAAAGGTGCGTAACCTGAATTAGATAAAAGAGGCATAACCTGAAGATCAAACAAAGCATCAGCACAGGGTCACCAAGAAGGAATACTAATCCCCGGAATTCAGCAGGGCTGTAGAAAGATGAGGTACGTGTGAAAGGCTCGGGATGAAGGGCCTTCAGAAGGAAAGGAACGTGTCCAGCTTTAAACGATCCCGGCTCCTGCTGCAGGATGACCACAGCTCTATCATCACAGCCATGTCTCTGGCACCGCCATACTCATCCAGCTCTACGGAACAGACTCCTCTCCTACCTTCCTTTCTTCCCCTCTTCCCTCCTTTCTTCATTTATTCATTTAGTCACTTCAGTCACTTCCTTTTCTCTTTCTTTCTCTTTCATTCTCTTTTCTTTCTTTATCTTTTTCTTTTCTTCGTTATTTTTTTCCTTCTTTCTCTTCCTTTATCTCTTGTTTCTTTCATTCTTTCTTTCATTCTTTGTTTATCTCTTTTCTTCCCCTCTTTTTCTCTTTTTTATTTATTTTCCTACTTCTCCTTTTTCTCTTTCGTTCTTTCTTTCTCTTGTTCTTTTGTTTTTTCTCTGTCTTTATCTCTGTCCTCTTTTTTTCTTTGTTTATTTCATTCATTCTTTCCTTCATCTTTCTTTCTTTTTCTTTCTCTCTTTCTATATCTCTTTATTGCTTTTCTTCTTTTCCTTTTTCTCTTTTTCTTTTTTCTTTCTCTTTTTCTTTCATTTTGTTCTCTATGTCTTTATCTCTGTCTTTCTTTCTTTTTTTAAGTGTTTATTTCATTCATTCTTTCTTTCTGTTTCTTTTTTTTCTTTTGTTCTTTGTCTTTATCTCTGTCTTTCCTAATTCCTTTATTTCTTTTAAGTGTTCTTTTCATTCATTCTTTCTTTTTCTTTCAGTCTTTCTTTTCATCTCTTTCTTTCTTCCTCTTTTTCTTTAAGTGTTGTTTCTTTTGTTTGTTTGTTTGCTTTGTTTTTCTTCATCTAATTATTTCTTTCTCTCTTTATCTTTTTCCTTCTTTTTCTCTTTTTTCTTATTTTCTTATTTTCTTCTTTTTCTTTTTATGTCTATATCTCTTTATGTCTCTCTTTCTTTTTTCTTTAAGTGTTCTTTGTTAGCTTTCTTTCATTCTTTCTTTTTATTTATTTTTTCTCTCTCGTTCTTTTTGTATTTCTTTCTTTATCTCTCTTTTCTTTCTTTTTTCTTTGTATTTATCTCTTTATGCCTTTCTTTATTTCTTTGTTTTTCTTTAAGTGTTCATTTATTCTTTCTTCATCTCTCTTGTTCTTTATTTCTTTCTTTTTTTCTGTGTTCTTTGTTTATTTATTTATTTATTTATTTAACATATCTCAGCCCTGTACACTTACCAGTGAGCATGTGATGAATGACACTCTCTGATGTGTGTGTTGTGAAGTGTTATCTATTTAAGGTGGATTGTACTCTATTTAAGGTGGAATGGGAACATCCTAACGAGAAGCTGGAAAACAGGAAGCTGACCTCAGGCTGTCTGTTGTCTGTGTTCTGGTTTTGTTGTTACTGAGGAGCACATTAATGTGGAGTCGAGCAGGAGTATGATTACTGAGGGAGCTGCAAGTTCAGCCTATTACAGTCAGTAACTCACTCCGGAATTATCACTTAGCAGACGGAAAACTGTGGACAAGGCACATTAATACTGGATCTAAATCATGGAGCTCGTCAGTAATCACTCAAATTACAGCACAGCCCATCTATAGCTAATCCCTGCTCTAACGGTGTCTGGAAGTGTCTGGAAATAAAGACTCGCTGTGTCCAGTAATGACTTACTATCCAGGGAATTTTCACCAACGCACCAATTATCAACATCTCAGTCCCATCCCGATAACTCAGACCTTATTTTATGAATGCTATTCTGATGATGTCATTATTTCAGCATAGTAAGTCTGTGTGAATTTGAGTGAATGATGTAATCATCTCCAGATTCCACAGTTTACCTAAATTTCCCAGTTTGGAAAGTCTTCCTCCCTGCAGGACGGAGCTTCCACACATATCCGTGTGCTGTTTTAATGGTGTGTCCTGGTCATGAATGCTGCACTAAAGCTATAAGACTGGCTCTCTTAATTACAGCACAGAACTGTCCCAGATCCAGATCCTGATCCAGATGTGACAGCAGAATTCCTGAGTTGGAGACCTGGCTGCGTGGAGTAAAACTGGAGTGCTCGGAGAATGAAAGGGAATTTATGGGAACTGTGTCCGCAGTACTGGAGCGGGCTTTTTTACATGTTGGCTTCTTTTGTCTCGGAATAAGAACACGTCCCGAGCGTGCGAGGGGAGATGGGATTGTTTGGAATGGCAGCGTGTGGTGTGAACTGATCAGCTGTGTCAGCTCGGAGAGGTAAAGACTACAGGATCTTAATGAGTTCCTCATGACTTTCCTGGGACCAGTACGGATGAGGAATGACCCTACTAGGATTCCGAGGGGGAAGAACATGCGCATTTTCTCTTTTCTTTTCTTTACCTCTGTCCTTCAGTTCTTTCTGTTCTATCTGTTCTTCTTTTTTAACTTCTTTCACTTTCATTTCATCTCTTTGTTCTTTATTTATTTTTCTTCCTTTAATGCATTTTTTAAATTTAGCTTTCCCCTTTCTCTTTTCTTCATATATTCACTTGTTCTTTTTCTTTCCTTCCCTCCATCTCTCTTATGTTCTTTCTTTTTAGTGTTCCTCTTTCTTTCTTTTTTCCTATATTTTGTGTTTCTTCATTTTTTCTTTCTTTCTTTATATTCTCTCTTGTTCTTTTTCTTTCCTTCCTTCCATCTTTCTTATTTTCTTTCTT
Organism: Prochilodus magdalenae; assembly: GCA_024036415.1. NCBI lineage: Eukaryota > Metazoa > Chordata > Actinopteri > Characiformes > Prochilodontidae > Prochilodus > Prochilodus magdalenae. Next base: position 233,261 of record JAMWET010004515.1, read on the forward strand.
TTTAGTGCTCCTCTTTCTTTTCTCTTCTCTTTTTTGCTCTGCCATCCTTCCTTTCTCTCTTCTTTTTTTCTCTTTCCTTCTCTTGTTTTTTTTCTTTCACTCTTTTTTCCGTTTTTATTTTTAATGTTTTTAAATTTTATTTTTACTTTACTTGTTTTTTTTCTCTTATCTTCGTTTTTGCCCTTCCATCTTTCTTACGTTCCTCTTTTTTTCCTTTGTCTTCCTTCCTTACTTACTTACTACTTTTATTCATTCATTCATTCATTCATTCTTTCTTTATTTATATATTTTGTTCTTTCTGTTTTCTTTCTTTGATTCCTTTATTTTATATTTATTTTAGTCTTTCTTTCATTACATATTTTATTTTGATTCCTTCGCTTTTCTCTTGTTCTTTCTTAATAATTTAAACTAATTTCTTTAGTTTTTTTTTCTTTATTTATTTTATTCTTTATTTTATTTCATCTTCCTTTCTTCCATCCATTCTTTCTTAATTTATTCTCTTATTCTCTTTTTATGCGTCCATCTTTCTTTCTTTCTTTCCTTCTTTCTTTCTTTCTTTCTTTCTTTCTTTCTTTCTGTCTTTCTTTCTTTCATTCTTTCTTTCTGTCTTTTTATATATATTTTGTTCTTTATTTGTTCTATCTTTCTTCCTTTATTCTCTTTCTTTCATTTGTCATTCATTCTTTCTTCTATTCTTGGTAGTGTTATTTTCTCTTTATTTATTTATTTATTACATTATGTTTATTTTCCAGTATGTACACATAGTGACATCATAAGCATGTGACGCAGTTTTATGAGGGGTATAGTAAATTCAAAGTCTCCTGCCTCCCTGGTTTGGACAGTGGTCACCCTCATGGTCACCAAACGGCTGAGAAGGATAATATCGATCTGTAGTACAATTGAACTCAGTTCTTTCAACTCCTGCCCTCAGCACCGGGCCTAGCAAACCTCCATTGCCTCACTCTGTTCTTCTCACAAGTGCAGAGCTGGAGCCCTACAGCAATTCCCAACCATTCCAGCGCCTCGTTCTGGGGAGGAGATAAAAGCGAGGGATTAAATATTAATGTGAATCAAGCTTGCCAGGTTCGGGGCTGCCATAAATCTCTGGTGTGCCCTTGCAAGAAAAGGCCAAAATTTAAGGTGGGCGAAATGACCATGGGAGATCACTGTCAGCAGCACAGATACGTTTACCGGATAACAGGGTTAAGTCAACAGAAGACTGAAGGCTGTGTGTGAGAGAGAGCGCAGCCGAATGTGAGCTGTTCTGACCATCATAAGCCCTGGCAGTGCATCTAAAATTAACATCCAGTTTAATAAGGAAGCATCATGAAAACGGCATCCACCTACTCGTAAAGCATAGTGGTGTTATTAAATAACATACAATAATATAATACAAAATACAATATGTTAAACAACAGCCCTGTCTGGGCCGGACTGCTTCATCAGGGGAGGTCATCTGAAAAACAAAGTCTGCTTACTGATAAAACATCCAGATGGTGGACATCACCACAGGATATGCAGCGTTCCAGAGAGTTAGAGTTTCACTGAATAACACTGAATAAGACCCTTCATAATAGATACTGAATAATTCATAATAGATACTGAATAATTCATAGAGGAAGCTGAATAATTCATAGTAGATGCTGAATAATTCATAGTGGATGCTGAATAATTCATAGTAGATGCTGAATAATTCATACTCAACGCTGAATAATTCATAATAGATGCTGAATAATCCATAGAAGATGCTGAATAATTCATAGAAGATGCTGAATAATTCATAGAAGATGCTGAATAATTCATAGTATATGCTGAATAATCCATAGAAGATGCTGAATAATTCATAGTAGATGCTGAATAATCCATAGAAGATGCTGAATAATTCATAGTGGATTCTGAATAATCCATAGTAGATACTGAATAATTCATAGTAGATGCTGAATAATCCATAGAAGATGCTGAATAATTCATAGTAGATGCTGAATAATTCATAGTGGATTCTGAATAATCCATAGTAGATGCTGAATAATTCATAGTGGATGCTGAATAATTCATAGTGGATGCTGAAAATCTTTCAAACTAATGGTGTACGTGTAGCTGCCATTATTTAACGAGCCAGCAGGATCTCACTCTCTTCATTGATATGTTCACTCTCCTCATCGTGATGCTCTTCCTGGAAGTTTATGGAGTCAAAAGTTTTACCACCCAGCCCAAGCGCATGGTTGCGTCATGCTTTAAAGCCTTCCTTGACTGTTTCCAAAACTTTCGCTCTGATGCGAGGTGACATCTGCCTGCTTAAGACTTGTAGATGTGTATCCGGATGGGACTAAAATTATCAGAGCTTCTCCGAGTTTGGTGAAAAACAGGAGCCAATTTGGCTTTTAAATTTCTCAGGGAGGAAAACGTTGACATGGCCAATCTGGGCAGCAGCGAAATCACAGAGGAGCACCTGTAAACGACCCCATGTACCTTAACACCCTATCCAAAAAGAGCCTAAGAGACAATATCACTAATGTAGACCACTAATGTGACATGGATGTATGATCAGATATAGAATACAATATACCAAACCATGTTTTCATCAATGTATAATTACCTATATCTACAAATCATTGTGTTTTTGATTATTACAGAATAAGCTTATTTATGTGGGCAGGGCTTGCATTCCAACAGAGACTGCCACCGCCATGTTTCTACAGTAGCCCAGAGCAGAAAAACCATACACTGGCTGTAGAGAATAATTTACACTGAGGCAGCATTAAATCAGGTGACCCTATAGCTCTGACCGGACGACTAAGAAGGCTGAAGAGCCCTTGTGGAAATGCTCTACCATAGGGACTAGAAATATCAAAGCATCTTGGTGAAAACAGGAGGCTTGTATATTCCTCAGTGGGAAGAGCTTTGGCATGGCCAATCTGCAAGGCGGTAAAATCGTAGAGGAGCAGCTTTAAAAGACCCCATGTACATTCAGTGCTGTCCAAACAGGACCTGTAAGACAACATCACTAATTCATACCATGTTTTTAAAAGTCTATACTGTCCAGTAAAGTCCTATTATGTATGTTTATTATCAATGCTCACATTTGAGCCCCAAACACAGCCACACTGGGTCAGATCAGAAGTAGAATATGATATACAAAGCTATTTTAATTAATGTACACAGTCGAGTCACATGATTATGACCACTATTATGACTGCTGTTACATTAATGGCTTTTAGCTGACGCCCTTATTCAGAGTGACTTACAAGGTTAACTGTATTCAAGGTGGACCAGTGTAGTGTTAGGAGTCTTGCCCCAGGACTCTTATTGGTGTAGCACAGCATAGTGACCCATACCCATGTGGTGGTGGCTCCCTGGCGAGTAGTGGTGCTATCCTCTGAGCTAAACCAAGCGTCAGCATTTGTCCTGCTTCCTGGCACTCTCCCACTCATCCATGTGGAAGGCACTCTCAACCGAGTTGGGTATGAACCCATCCTTGCAGATCATGTACACCCATCATATCTTCCCTAGGACCTTCCAGCAAAATAATGCAACATGCCACACAGCTAGAAATATCCGACACTGGTTGTAAGAGTACCACCAAGACTTCCATGTACCACCCTGGGCCCCCATTGCTCTATGGAAGGCACACTCCAGCAACTGTGGGATGCACTGCGGTCAGCATGGCCCCAGATACCTGTACCAATTTACCAGGACCTTCACCAGCCAGTCATGTCCAGTTGCTGTCCGTGTTGAACACTGTGGTTATTCTAGATATTAGCTTGTGGTCATAATAATGTGACACAACTCTGTATGTTTTATGTATTATCACCAGTAACTCCAAATGATTGTGTTTCCTCTAGTTTAGAATGAGTCTGCCCAGGAGTGGCTGCCACCGCCATGCTTCTACAGTAGCCAAGAACAGACACACAAAGTTTCTATAATGTTGCTGTTGTGCATTGCAAAGCGACTAAGCGAGCAGCTTTCGAGATATCGACTCCATTCCAACTCCAGATTGTCCAGCAGGATACGCTGATGTGGGCTTGTATACAGCTTTTTGATCGGATGCATGGATTCAGAGTAAGAAGGAATTTTTTTACCATAGAGAATGAATAGGATCGAAAAACACGTGCCTATCTAACCTACTTCCGCTTGACCTAGAGACACCAAATCAGATACACTAGCTCGGTTTGCAGCCTTGAGCAGGAATTCAGTGTTGGATTGACCCGCACTCGTTCGTTTCTCCTTTTTGTTTCACATCCCTCGTTCCTCCCATAGAGTCCCAGTCATTTTTGGACCCCTCTAAAGCCAGCTGTTTCGTTCGGCCTAGAGGCGCGAAACTTCACATACACACTAAGGGCAGGTCCCCAGGCACTAATCCACAGCCATACTGACCCAAACTCCTCTATTTGTCGTTTATTCATCCCTCGTTCCTCCCATAGAGTCCCAGTCATTTTCGACCCAAACCAAACCCGGCTGTTTCCTTCGCTCGAGAACCAGGAAACGCCACATACTCACTAAGGGGAGGTCCCCAAGCACTAGTGCACAGCCATACTGACCCACACTCCTATGTTTTTCGTTTATTCATCCCTCGATCCTCCCATAGTGTCCCAGTCATTTTCAACCCAAACCCAACCCGGCTGTTTCTTTTGCTCAAGAACCAGGAAATGCCACATACTCACTAAGGGGAGGTCCCCAAGCACTAATGCACAGCCATACTCACCCGCACTCCTCTATCTGTCGTTTATTCATCCCTCATTCTTCCCATAGAGTCCCAGTCATTTTCGACCCAAACCAAGCAGTAATGCTTTTGTTCGCCCGAGAGCCATCAAACTTCATGTACTCACTAAGGACAGGTCCCCAAGCACCAATCCACAGTCAAACCGACCCGCACTTGTTTACTTATTCCTTGTTCCTTACTGAGCAAGCTGTGCAACCATCCCACGTTTCCTACATGAAAATGCACTTTTCTAGTTATTATCATTATTACTTTTATTTGGGTTCCAAAAAGCGCCAGGCTTAGTTAACATGGCCGTTTTCCACCCTCTTTTTATCCCCTCAGACTGAATTTTAGCACACTGAACAGAATGAACCATCAGCCTCACTTCTAATTGCTTCTTATCTCTCATATGCCAGTTTTGCACATAACCGGCAGGAAGAGCGCGTCCGATTTGAAACTGCAGCAAAAGGCTTAGTACATCTGGCCCTGAGTGCGAGCCAGTCTGGCTTTTAGAGCAGAGCAGTAGCAGAGGCGTTAGGATGGACTGCCAGCTCTGATGTCGGGCAAATGATGAAAACACCTCTGATGTTTTATTTCAATCATGTATCTTGCACCATCCCGGAGCACGACTGGCCTTTCACACCTGACTTCCTTCCTATTGTGCTGTCTACTGGAGCAGGATCCTGTGCTTTTCACCTGCGCTCTGTCTTCACCTCTCCATTTTTCCTTCTCCCCCCACCTCTCTCTTTCTTTCTCTCTCTCTCTTTTTTTGCCTCCAAGAATAAACCAGAGCCTTGTGTGCCGCCTGCGATTACGCATGGCACATTTATCAGTTTCCAAGGGTATCATTATCCCCCCAGGAACTTCTGTATTCAGCGAACGGTGACAGGTGCAGGGCAATTTTGAGATTATTTATAATGACGGCTCCGAGCCGGAGTGGAGCATCATCCCCAGCTGTCCTGGGGAATAAGTTACAGGCGATACGCTCAGCCCTAACATAAGGTTTCATGGTTAACGACCACACTCTAACAACTACTCGAGGTAAAAGGAGGTGGGGGGGTGGGTAAGAAAGGAGGGGCAGTGTTCTGACAAGAATGAGTTGAGAAGGAGAAACTAATTCAAAGATTTTATTATGCAATAATCTGCAAGTGATATGTAAAAGTGAATATATCCACTGGGCCCTTAGTAGAGGAAAGTGACCGGTAATGAGTGTTGAAAAGGTGACCTCCCCCGTGAAGTCCCGAGAGAGTGTACAGGATGTACAGCATGACTAGAGCAGGAGCCCGTGGAGTATTACAACTGAACTTCAGCCAAGCGTATGCAGCAGTGAGAATCGGTAGACTGTGAATTGGCAAGGTGTGAGATTTCAGAGGGATTCTGTTATATCTATCATCAGAAATAGAATATAATATAGAAATATATATTTATTAGTGTATTATCATCTGGGACTACGAATCATTGTGCCTTCGTTTAGCTCAGAACGAGCCCTTCTATTTACTTAGGAGCGGCTCTTCTTCAATCAGAGACTGCCACCGCCATGCTTCTGCAGTAGTCCAGAAAAGACCAACCACACACTTTTGACTTGCTTGAATTTTCATATTCCACCTTAAATAGTGCAGCATATACATGTAGACACTCACATTCAGCTTCTACTTCATCAGTTTCTTCTTTCCCATTCCACCTTAACAGCTGCAGTATATACCTTTTGGTTGTTCAAATGTTAGGGTTCCACCTTAAATGATGATGCATATACATTCAGAGGCTGACCTTCAGCATTTTATTCACCAGCTACTTGTTTAAACTTTCCCATTCCACCTTAAAAGCTGCAGCATATACGTCCTGGGATTGACATTTAGCTTCTTATTTACCAGGTTCTTGTTCAAATGTAAGGGTTCCACCTTAAATGGTGCAGCATATGTATTCAGATGCTGATATTCAGGGTCTTATTCACCAGCTACTTGTTTAAATGTTAGGGTTCCACCATAAATGGTGAAACATAAATTTTCAGAGGCTGTCATTCAGCATCTTATTATCCCATTCCACCTTAAATGGTGCAGCATACACATGCAGTGTCTTAGTCACCGGATATTTGTTTGCATTTTTCCGTTCCACCTTAAATGGTGCGGCATATACATTCTGGAACTGACATACAGTTTCTTAAGCACCAGCTTCCTGTTTGAATTTACCCAATCCACTTTAAATGGTGATGCAGGTTTTATTACAACACCTTAGGCACCAGAATGAAATCACATCGTCCTTTTTAAGGTGGAACATGAAGAAACTGGGGAATGCCCTTATCAGAAAACGATTCCAAGACTAGTAGGATGTTCTGAAGGTCTGAATCTGCTGATCTGGGGAAGTAGTGATTATTAATCTAGACTCTATTAATCTGAGTTTAACTGAAATAATATTAAGAATTTGAATGTTATTTGGAATGTCAGAATGGAATGTTGAAATGGAATGTCCCATCTGTCTGCCACACTCTACCATGCCTCGTTTAAACTCCAATAATTCATGTGGCCTTGCAATGAGCATGCTTGGCCACTGTTTAACCTCCATCAGAAAATAACAACTCAAGTTATACAGGTGTGGGAATTCCTAAATCGTCCCCAGAGGGAACCCTGCTCCATAACCGGCTTACATACTGATACCACATGACTTTATGCTGGTGATGTCAGGTTGTTATTATACACCTTAGACCAGTGTAAAATCACATCACATGTGGGAGACTGGGGTTCCAATCCCGGTCTGGGTGAATATGCTGTGCTACACCAATAAGAGTCCTTGGGTAAGGCTCCTAACACTACACTGGCCCACCTGTAATATGATTAACTGTGTAAATCACTCTGGATAAGAGCGACAGCTAAATGCCATAAATGTAAAATGTAAATACATTAAGAAAGAGGATTCTACAAATGGATGTTAAAATGGAATGTTATATTGAAATTAAATGCCGCATTCGTCTGGCACCTACTACCATGCCTGGTTTGAAATCTGATAATTCATTTTCATTCATTAGTATCCTTGTAATGAGCAGGCTTGGCCAGTGTTCAGTCTCAGTCATAAGATAAAACCTCACAACTCATACAGGTGTGGCCGTTTCCAAGGCATCCCTTGAGGTAACATCACTCCGTAATCAGTTTACAATCTGATATCTCATAACTAGTGGCCTGTCAGTATGAAATACAACTAGGACGAGGATTCTACAAGTGGATGTTTAAATGGAATGTTTAATTGGAATGTTAAAAGGGAATGTCCCATTCATCTGGCACCCACTAACATGCCTTGTTCGAAATCTGATAATTCATGTATCCTTGTAATGAGCACGCTTGGCCAGTGTTCAGTCTCACTCACAAGATAACACCTCACAACTCATACAGGTGTGGGCGTTTCCAAGGCATCTCTTGAGGTAACACCGCTCCATAATCAGTTTACATTCTGATATCTCATAACTAATGCTATGTCAATGTGAAATACATTAGACATGGTGTAACTTATCAACTGTGTAAACACCAGGCTTGCCGTGGGGATTCAGTCTCAGTCCATGGGATAAAACCTCCACAACCCATACTGGTGTGACGTATTCTGTGCTACATCCCAATATGAGTCCTGTAACATCGCTCTGTATAAGAGTTTACAATCTGAAATGCTGTAAATGTGGCCTGTCAGTATGTAAATACAGTAAGAAAGAGGATTCTACAAATGGATGTTTAAATGGAATGTTTAATCGGAATGTTAAAAGGGAATGTTCCATTCGTCTGGCACCCACTACCATGCCTTGTTCAAAATCTGATAATTCATGTATCCTTGTAATGAGCACTCTTGGCCAGTGTTCAGTCTCACTCCCAAGATAACACCTCACAACTCATACAGGTGTGGGAGTTCCCAAGCCGTCCCCAAAGGAAGACCACTCCATAACCAGTTTACATACGGATACCACACAACTAATAGTACGTCAATGTGAAATACATTAAGCATGAGGATTCTACAAATTACAGGTTTAAATCGAGTATTATATGGAATATTGAAATGGAATGTTGAAATTAAATGCCCCATTTGTCTGGCACCCACTTCCATGCCCTGTACGAAATCCGATAATTCATGTGGCCTTCAATGAGCACGCCTGGCCAGTGTTCAGTCTCACTCACAAGATAAAACCTCACAACTCATACAGGTGTGGGCGTTTCCAAGGCATCCCTTGAGGTAACACCACTCCAAATATCACATGGATATCACACGGCTAATGGTACGGATGAGCCTGAGCATGTATCCTAAAGACATCCTGACGCTTCCCCATGAACATCACCCACTTCAAGACCTTCCACTAACACCACAGCAGGGAAGCATACACAGGAAGGTGAGCTTGCACCCAAGTGGATGCACGGAGTGTACCAGACCAGGAAAACTGGAAAACTGATTGGAGAGAGCCTATAGGCTTCTTTAATGAGTGCTGAACGCAGATCAAACAGACGAATGCGGAAAATCCGCAGGCGTCTGGAGCTGTTTTTTTTTTTTTAGGGACAGAAGTTGTTTTCCTGGCTCGGGTTCTTGCTGACCCATCGCTCAGTTCTAACTTCAGAGAGGAGGTGAGCAGACGGCAGCTTATTAAACAGAGCGCTCCATCTCCTCAATAACGGCGGATTCATCATCACACAGCTGAGGTTTGTCCTACAGTAAAAACACACCTCGCCTCTCGGAGCCGTGTCAGAGCCGCAGTCAATGAAAGAATCAAATATTCCCGCTCCTCTGGGAGTGTCACGGCAAGTTCACGAGCGTCCCCGGTGTATAAAACATGCCTTCAAGGGTACGGAAAGCTCCGGCGTGAATGATAAATTACGAGCAAATTCCACTGTCGATTAGTATCGCGGTCGTACAGCTGCTCGCAACGTGCTCCAACAAAGTGCTGGCCTCAGCGTCTCACTGTCGCTCTCGTAACTGTCTCTAAATCCCCGTGATCAAATATTACTCATTCCCCAAATCCTCGCCAACCCTTACTGAACTTCTCCATGGCTGTTATTGTCTATGTACCATCCCGGATGGGACCCCAAAGGACTTCGGCAATGAGGACCCCGTTTTGTGTCCTGTCAGAGAAATGATAGATGACCACACTTTCTTCAGGACATCAGAACAAACAAGGAGCGTCCCCTGCCTCTCCAGCCCCGCCGCCTTAATGTGAAATCAATGGACTTACGCAACAGGACCTGAACAGTTTAACTGTTATGACTGGAGCACCGCTGTTCACACTGTTTTCCAATTCTCTCCGAACGTTGCACTTGCCAGCTTCCATTGACCTGTCCAGGGTTAGAGGGGCCTTTCATTAAACTTAAATGGGCGGTTTATGCTGAACATAAAGGGGAAATTCATGGTGGGGGGGTCCCAAGACGAGCCCACTACCTGGCCTATAGGAATGGATTTTAAAGAGTGAACACTTCTAGTTCACGAGTTGGTGTGTAATTCTGAAAAAAATACCTGAACCGGTAAAATGGGGTACTTTAAAAGGAAACAGAGGTCTCCCAAAGTACATGCTATATGTATGTGGTATATATCAGTCAGGGGACGCTCCTTGTTTGTTCTGATGTGCTAAAGAAAGTGTGGTCATCTATCATTTCTCTGACAGGACACAAAACGGGGTCCTCATTGCCAAAGTCCTTTGGGGTCCCGCCGCCCATCCGGGACGGTACATAGACAATAACAGCCATGGAGAAGTATATATATATATATATATACATGTATTTGGATTTTTTTTTTGATGTAAAGATTTTCACTGATATATGATAAATAATATATATTATATATATATATACCTTTTATCAGCTCCACTGACCATATAGGACACTCTGTAGTTGTACATCTGTTTCTCTGTGTACTGTATTACCCTGTTCTTCAATGATCAGAACCCCCACAGGACCACCACAGAGCAGGTATGATGTGGGTGATGGATCATTCTCAGTACTGCAGTGACAATGCAGCGGTAGTGGTGTGTTAGTGTGATCAGACACAGCAGTGCTGCTGGACAACTCCGAGTTGCTGAGACTGAGAATCGTCCACCAACGTATAGTATCCAGTGGGCGTTCTGTGGGCATCTTCCTGTGGGCAGTGTCCTGTGGGCAGTGTCCTGTGTCCACTGATGAAGGACTAGAGGATGACCAACGCTGCACTGCGCAGCAGCAGATGAGCTATCGTCTCTGACTGTCCATCTCCAAGGTGGAGCAGCAAGGTAGGAGTGTCTAATAGAGTGGACAGTGAGTGGACACAGTGTCTCAACACTCCAGCAGCACTGCTGTGTCTGATCCACTCACACCAGCACCACCCACACTAACACACCACCATCACGTCAGTGTCACTGCAGTGCTGAGAATGATCCACCACCCACATCATACCTGCTCTGTGGTGGTCCTGTGGGGGTCCTGACCATTGAAGAACAGGGTAATACAGTATACAGAGAAACAAATGGACTACAGTCTGGAACTGTACACCTACAGAGTGCTCTGTCATGTTATGGCTGATCGCTCTATGTATATATGTATATATACACACTGACGCCTCCACGAATACGACAGGTGAGCAGTTTCAGGTTCTGTATTTCTGGTTCCCTAAAGGCTAGCGATACGATCCAGGGCTCTCTGGAAAGGCCACATCATGGCTTTGTCACTGATCTTTAGTCTGATTTTACAGTCACCTGTTCCAAAACATTCCTGTCTCCAGTGGTTTCATCGGTGACGTCATTCGTTAACACCGACTTCCATCCCACAGCTGTCGACTTGGATAAATCTGAAGCCCTGCCGAGCCCCTGCTCGCTGGTCACCAGCCGCTCTGCAGCTTTGTCAGTTTTGTCAGGTTATTTCTGCACACTGGAAATGATTCCTCTTGGTACATGTAACTCACACTCTCTGCGCGGCCTCGTCTAATGAATCACCGCATTGTCATTTGCTAAAAATACAGGGCTACCGATCAAGCTCGTTTTCAACACTGAAAGCAGAAAACGCATTATAGTAATTAGACGGGGTAATGCATATAGATTTCATGAAGTGGATCTCATCAAGCACAGAACCAATTCCACCCTAATTGACACGGCAAACAAGAGATAATCTATGATTTGATTAGAAGCACTACTAGCATACTTTAACGCGATTAAAGGGAAAGATATCTCTCAGGAACAACAATAACATTTTACCCAATCCGGATCAGCATGTCCGCGTCCAGTCCGAATGGCTTAACCTGTAAAAATATCAAATGTTAAAAGTGATTGCGTTATTGATTCGGGCACTTGAGGAGGATTTGCTCATGTGTAGAGGAGATTATGCCTGCCCAGTTTTTCCGGTATAGCAGTGGGTACAACAAGGAATGGTGGCATTTACAGGAGTGCGCCGCTGCTGCACCTTATTGATCAAAGCTACATAAATACATAAATACACGGAGGAACAAGCTCAGGGCCTTGAACATCTCCAGCAAAAACAGGTTAGGCTGTGGATTTACTGGGGATATTAGCCGTGTAATAAATACTGAGAAGACCCAGGTTGGCAAACGAGACACTGATTACATTGGGAGTCATCCAGCATCCTTGTTCTCCAGAACACGGGAAAAACGTCTGTGGGAATTCTAATAGAATGGAGTCATAGAGGAAAAATACAAACGACAGCATAACCAATAAAAGCACCAGTTTTAACGGGTAACCAGAGAGCTTTGTCGTTGGACTCCATACCTTGTATTTGAACAGACAGTCAGAATTAAATCTCTCAATGTAAAAACATAAATAAATTAAAAATAAAAAATGTATTGTGTTTCAGATTTGCTGGTGACGAGAACTCTCTGGAGCAGCATGACGGTTAGCTTGCTAGTGGACGATGCTAACGCCTCACATCAAGTAAGGCATGGGTTTGATTCCAAGCTGGGGCGGCTGGAGTGAGTTTGCATGTTCAGTGTGCAGAAATAGGATGCTTTAGGATGTTTCAGGCAGGGTTGAGTGGTTTTTTTTTGGTGAGCTTATTAATATTTAGCATTTTAATGCACTAGTTTTTGCATCATGCTCAATGTGTTACAGCCTTAACAATTTGCTTGAAGTCAAAGTCACATCCTGGACCATCAACCCTGCACTAGGGCTGTCACAGTCATGAAACTCCAGCAGGTGATTAGTCAAGGCAACATTCATCTATAAATCGCTGTTTACAGCAGATGTTGTTACAAGGCAGCTTTACAAAGAATATGGTGTCTGAGACCCCAATGAGCCCCCCAGTTCAGAAGGAAGAAACCAGTTTTTATTCCCAGTTATTTTCCACACAGTACAAACACATTGGGAATAAACATGCAGATATTACAGAAACATTGGAATAACTGCTCAAAGATACAAAGTCTTTACAGTAACTCAGTAAGTGTAATGTGTTAGTTTACTGTAAGTAGCGTGTTGGTGTACAGTAACTCAGTAAGTGTAATGTGTTAGTTTACTGTAAGTAGCGTGTTGGTGTACAGTAACTCAGTAAGTGTAATGTGTTAGTTTACTGTAAGTAGTGTGTTGGTGTACAGTAACTCGGTAAGTGTAATGTGTAGCGTTGGTGTATGGTACCCCAGTAAGTTTAGTGTGTTAGTGTGCTGTAATAGTGTAGTGTTGGTGTACAGTAACTCGGTAAGTGTAATGTGTTAGTGTACTGTAAGTAGCGTGTTGATGTACAGTAACTCAGTAAGTGTAATGCGTTAGTGTGCTGTAAGTAGCGTGTTGGTGTACAGTAACTCAGTAAGTGTAATGTGTTAGTGTACTGTAAGTAGTGTGTCGGTGTACAGTAACTCAGTAAGTGTAATGTGTTAGTGTGCTGTAAGTAGTGTGTTGGTGTACAGTAACTCAGTAAGTGTAATGTGTTAGTGTGCTGTAAGTAGTGTGTTGGTGTACAGTAACTCAGTAAGTGTAATGTGTTAGTGTGCTGTAAGTAGCGTGTTGGTGTACAGTAACTTAGTAAGTGTAATGTGTTAGTGAACTGTAAGTAGTGTGTTGGTGTACAGTAACTCAGTAAGCATAATGTGTTAGTGTACTGTAAGTAGTGTGTTGGTGTACAGTAACTCAGTAAGTGTAATGTGTTAGATTACTGTAAGTAGTGTGTAGGTGTACAGTAACTCAGTAAATGTAATGTGTTAGTGAACTGTAAGTAGTGTGTTGTGTATAGTAACTCGGTAAGTGTAATGTGTTAGTGTGCTGTAAGTAGCGTGTTGGTGTACAGTAACTCGGTAAGTGAAATGTGTTAGTTTACTGTAAGTAGTGTGTTGGTGTACAGTAACTCAGTAAGTGTAATGTGTTAGTGTGCTGTAAGTAGCGTGTTGGTGTACAGTAACTCAGTAAGTGTAATGTGTTAGTGTGCTGTAAGTAGTGTGTTGGTGTACAGTAACTCAGTAGGTGTAATGTGTTAGTGTACTGTAAGTAGTGTGTTGGTGTACAGTAACTCAGTAAGTGTAATGCGTTAGTGCGCTGTAAGTAGCGTGTCGGTGTACAGTAACTCAGTAAGTGTAATACGTTAGTGCGCTGTAAGTAGCGTGTCGGTGTACAGTAACTCAGTAAGTGTAATGTGTTAGTGTGCTGTAAGTAGCGTGTCGGTGTACAGTAACTCAGTAAGTGTAATACATTAGTGCGCTGTAAGTAGCGTGTCGGTGTACAGTAACTCAGTAAGTGTAATGTGTTAGTGTACTGTAAGTAGCGTGTTGGTGCACAGTAACTCAGTAAGTGTAATGTGTTAGTGTACTGTAAGTAGCGTGTTGGTGCACAGTAACTCAGTAAGTGTAATGTTTTAGTGTACTGTAAGTAGTGTGTCGTGTACAGTAACTCAGTAAGTGTAATGTGTTAGTGTACTGTAAGTAGCGTGTTGGTGTACAGTAACTCAGTAAGTGTAATGTGTTAGTTTACTGTAAGTAGTGTGTTGGTGTACAGTAACTCGGTAAGTGTAATGTGTAGCGTTGGTGTATGGTACCCCAGTAAGTTTAGTGCGTTAGTGTGCTGTAATAGTGTAGTGTTGGTGTACAGTAACTCGGTAAATGTAATGTGTTAGTGTACTGTAAGTAGCGTGTTGCTGTACAGTAACTCAGTAAGTGTAATGTGTTAGTGTGCTGTAAGTAGCGTGTTGGTGTACAGTAACTCAGTAAGTGTAATGCGTTAGTGTGCTGTAAGTAGTGTGTTTGTGTACAGTAACTCAGTAAGTGTAATGCGTTAGTGTGCTGTAAGTAGTGTGTCGGTGTACAGTAACTCAGTAAGTGTAATGTGTTAGTGTGCTGTAAGTAGTGTGTCGGTGTACGGTAACTCAGTAAGTGTAATGTGTTAGTGTCCTGTAAGTAGCGTGTCGGTGTACAGTAACTCAGTAAGTGTAATGTGTTAGTGTGCTGTAAGTAGTGTGTTGGTGTACAGTAACTCAGTAAGTGTAATGCGTTAGTGTACTGTAAGTAGTGTGTTGGTGTACAGTAACTCAGTAAGTGTAATGTGTTAGTGTGCTGTAAGTAGCGTGTCGGTGTACAGTAACTCAGTAAGTGTAATGTGTTAGTGTGCTGTAAGTAGTGTGTTGGTGTACAGTAACTCAGTAAGTGTAATGTGTTAGTGTACTGTAAGTAGTGTGTTGGTGTACAGTAACTCAGTAAGTGTAATGTGTTAGTGTACTGTAAGTAGTGTGTTGGTGTACAGTAACTCAGTAAGTGTAATGTGTTAGTGTGCTGTAAGTAGCGTGTTGGTGTACAGTAACTCAGTAAGTGTAATGTGTTAGTGTGCTGTAAGTAGCGTGTTGGTGTACAGCAACTCATGAGAGCTCTATGAATGCACTTATGATGCACTATGAGTAGCTGATTCATAGAGAGATGGCGTTCTCCTAGTTTCCATTATTCATGTTGACTCAAGTTCTTGCAGGTTTCTATATGTGCTCCTCCGCTGTTGGAGGTGCAGTATCCGTGGATACTGTATCTGAATCTGTAGTTTGTTTATATTTCACTCAGAAATCCTCGTAGTTCACCAGGTGTCACCCGTATAAATCACATGATGTGGCCGCATTAATTACAGACTAAAGGCGCTTAAGGAGAATCTACACGATAAGCCTCTGTTACAATTCATAAGAGATCCAAATAAGCTGATTACTAACTCACAACTCAACCGAAATCGGCTTTTTGCGTTGGAGATTTTACATAAATAAAGTGATATCCAGTCTGATATGAAAGACGTCCCTCATTTCAAACCCCCCTCTACGCATCCCTTATGAATCCATGAATAAAACTGTGGCATTATGCAACCCTTCCCGACGCGCTATGTCAGGATCCTGCTTGTTTATGATGGCTTGACCTTGAAAACATCTGGATACACTGCTTGATTAATGCAGCAGTTCTATCAGATCACACTCCCCCCCATCTCCCCCCACCCCACCTTTAAACACAGACGACAGATTGATGTAAAAAGTAGCTGCCTCGTTTGTCCCCGCAGAATTCCGGGGGAAGAAGAAAAAAGGTATCCGACTCAGGAGCTCATGTTAAACAAACAGCGTATCTTCAGGGAGAGGCTGTAAGGTCACCGCTGCCTTTCTCAGCAATGAGAAACTGTTAATTATCCTCTCTTCACCGATTGTGTGGAAGCAGCAGTGGGGGTGCCCGGCGCTTCTGAATTATTAACTACAATAAGAAACAACTACTGTACAGACTTTCAGCGGTTCTCCAAGGGCAGAGAACACGTTACCAAGAAAAATCACACGCTTCTTTATTATGTACCGAGGTCTTACATCTCCAAACCTCCGAAGCGTCCGCCCTCTCTCACTTCTTCTTGCGCTTTTTGTGCTAAATAAGAACTGTGATGTTGCGTTTGTCCAAATTTGGGTTCTCAAACTCGAAGCTATCCAGGATTGGCTTTCTAAATTTTTATTTTTATAGCATTATATAATTTAAAAGTAGTTTTAAATGTTTTACTGTGTTTTAAATGTTACTGTGTTTTAACTTAGCTGAATAATTACTACCCCTCCTATTTTATATATATATATATATATTTCGCCACTGTCCAACAGGTATCTCCAAAATGGCCAAATTTAATTTGAATGGAAGTGGTTGGTGTGGCGTAGCGGATAACACCACTACCCACCAGAAAGTTACCGTCCCATGTGGGAGACTGGGGTTCGATTCCCGGTCTGGGTGACGCTGTGCTACACCAACAAGAGTCCTTGGGCAAGACTCCTAACACTACATTAGCCTACCTGTAATCTGATTAACCTTGTAAGTCGCTCTGGATAAGAGCATCAGCTAAATGCCATAAATGTAAATAATTGTCAATGGAACCAGACGTCTTTCCAAGCACTTTTGGGCCATTTCTGATAAAATTCACACCCAGCGTAATTGGCAGCTTATGTAATCAAATGAGACAAGGTAAAAACGACAAAAATGGAGATACATGTTTTTCTTTGGACAACGATGGACCACATCTACTCCTGATGTACACAGTATGATACTCCTCCATATCTCCACCTCTAATATATATTTAGTGGTGTATAAACTTTGATCTCTTTTTCTGCACAGTGTAAAAGCTCTAGCTCTCCTTTCAGGTTAGTGAATATTCATGATGGACCGACCAATAGAATCACTCCAAACCTGCTTAGTAATAAACCTTGTACTATCAGCTCCACTGCAGATTGTTGCCCTTATGCCCCATGCGCACACACACACAAACTCAGCACCCTGACACCCCACCCCCCAGTAAATACCGAACTGTGACTTTTCAAGAACTGCTCTGCACCCATCACTTTAAACAGCCTCAATGCATTTCAACCTGCACTCCTGTTTATACTGCTGCTGTCATACCACTTTAATCCTACATCTTAAATCTGCTAGTGCACGTCACTTTATTTCCCTTACTGTCTTCAGTTATTGTTTTACTGTCTCATTATGTCTATCTCAGGGCCCTTATTTTATTCTATCATATGTCTTGTGTTTGTCTATGTTTACCTGTTTAATATATTCTATATATTCATGTTCTTGTTTCTAGTTGTAATCTATTCATCATAAAATGTTTATGTGCTGCAACTGGGGTCAGAGTGTAATGCAGTTTCCTCTGTATCTCTGTATGTCTTGTACATATTGAAGTATTGACAAAAAATGACTTGACTTGAAAGCTGGTTCATCCTCCTGTAAAGTTCCATTTTGGGGGGTTTTAAGGTGGACTGTAAAGGGTTATTTTATAGTTTGGTGTGTTATTTTTTATTTTATTCATACACATATGTGTGTATGTGTGTATATATATATGTTTTATATATATAAAACAACTTTTTAAATATATATATAATATACATATATATATATATATATATATATATATATATATATATATATATATATATATATATATATATATACACACACACACACTGTATATATCGTCGTTGTCCAATGACATACATGTATCTCTTTTTTGACAATTTTCAATTTTATGTATCATTTGAACACATAAGCTGCTGTTTACACTGTGCGTGAATTTTATGACGAATGAACCAACAGAAATGGCCCAAAGATCTCTTGGAAAAAGTCTGGTTCGATTGACTTGCATTAGAATTAAATTGGGTTTTGGCCTCTCCTGTAAAGTTGCTAATTTGGAGATGCTTGTTTTTCTTTGGACGGCGACGCTATATTGTTGGTGTTTCAGGTGGTAGTAACTTCAGAGAGGGCATCCATCAAATCTGGCCCTATTGCCCATTTCTCATGTCTGAACATTGATGTGGCTTGTCCAGTCCATGCCAAATCCAGTCACAGCTGTTATTGGCACTTGTGGAGGTCTTACAGGCTATTAGGTACGTTTGAGTCACAGGTCATTGTTTTTTAATCAGATTTTGAATTCCCCAGGTAATAAATAAACACACCCCCCTGTAAAATCCACCTGCAGGTCACATCATCATCATGTTTATCATTAGAATCTCCCACTCTAACTACTACAGTCCTGCGGTAGGATGAAGTTGGGCATGTAGCCGTAGTGAAATTACCACTGACCTTTTAACAACAGTAGCAGAAATGAACTTAACATACATACAGTATGAAGCAAACCACATTTAACGAACGTTCAGATGCTTTGCTAACAGGTCATTAACCATACAGAAATATTTCCCCGCGTCTGCTACCTTAATATCTGGCAGTCGCTGCCTAATGATTCGCTGCCTAATCTATCAGGAATAATGCACGGCCCTTAATGGCAATTCAGGAGTTCGTATGATCATCGCTCATAGTCTGACATCATTAAGAAAGTGTAATTGAACAGAAAATAGGATTGTAATTGGACAAACAGACATGGCTGTGTTAATTGTAAAACACAGATATAAATGATGTTAATGGCTTTACAGCACATATAATGAATACGAAGGGAGATCTAGGAGGATCTACAAACTCCAGATGAGGCTGTGTTACTGTACCAGTACACTAACACATTACACTTACTGAGTTAATGTGCACCAACACACTACTTACAGTACACTAACACATTACACTTACTGAGTTAATGTGCACCAACACACTACTTACAGTACACTAACACATTACACTTACTGAGTTACTGTACACCAACACACTACTTACAGCACACTAACGCATTACACTTACTGAGTTACTGTACACCGACACGCTACTTACAGCACACTAACGCATTACACTTACTGAGTTACTGTACACCAACACACTACTTACAGCACACTAACACATTACACTTACTGAGTTACTGTACACCAACACACTACTTACAGTACACTAACACATTACACTTACTGAGTTACTGTACACCAACACACTACTTACAGTACACTAACACATTACACTTACTGAGTTACTGTACACCAACACACTACTTACAGCACACTAACACATTACACTTACTGAGTTACTGTACACCAACACACTACTTACAGCACACTAACACATTACACTTACTGAGTTACTGTACACCAACACACTACTTACAGCACACTAACGCAATACACTTACTGAGTTACTGTACACCAACACACTACTTACAGCACACTAACACATTACATTTACTGAGTTACTGTACACCAATACACTACTTACAGCACACTAACACATTACACTTACTGAGTTAATGTGCACCAACACACTACTTACAGTACACTAACACATTACACTTACTGAGTTACTGTACACCAACACACTACTTACAGCACACTAACACATTACACTTACTGAGTTACTGTACACCAACACACTACTTACAGTACACTAACACATTACACTTACTGAGTTACTGTACACCAACACACTACTTACAGCACACTAACGCATTACACTTACTGAGTTACTGTACACCAACACACTACTTACAGCACACTAACACATTACACTTACTGAGTTACTGTACACCAACACACTACTTACAGCACACTAACGCAATACACTTACTGAGTTACTGTACACCAACACGCTACTTACAGCACACTAACACATTACACTTACTGAGTTACTGTACACCAATACACTACTTACAGCACACTAACACATTACACTTACTGAGTTACTGTACACCGACACACTACTTACAGTACACTAACACATTACACTTACTGAGTTACTGTACACCGACACACTACTTACAGCACACTAACACATTACACTTACTGAGTTAATGTGCACCAACACACTACTTACAGTACACTAACACATTACACTTACTGAGTTACTGTACACCAACACACTACTTACAGCACACTAACACATTACACTTACTGAGTTACTGTAGGGAGTAGAGTGCAGCAAACCCGCACAGACACAGGAAGAACATCCGAAGTCCACACAGCAAGGACCCTGGACAGGCCGCCAGGGATCAAACCTTTCTGCTGTGACGTGACAGTGCTGCTCACTCGCCACCCATCATTCACCACACTAATATTATGGAAGGATGCAAAATATCACCCACACGTCTTCACCAACAAAATC
Source organism: Prochilodus magdalenae (assembly GCA_024036415.1). NCBI lineage: Eukaryota > Metazoa > Chordata > Actinopteri > Characiformes > Prochilodontidae > Prochilodus > Prochilodus magdalenae. The sequence continues at coordinate 253,875 of JAMWET010004515.1, forward strand.
CCAGACAATATTGAAATACTGTTGTGACCCATAACCAGGTATTATTTATTTATTTGAATTATTCATTTATTTTCATTATTAAGAATAGCCAGACTTATCTGAGCTCTAGGCTCAACTCTTTCCATCTCTCTCACTTATCAAGACACCACTCACATCAAAACACCCTTATCAAACAGAGTGGTTTGAAGTGACATGCTCCGTTCCTGTAAACCTTTTGAGTCTGAATTGTTCACAGTGGTGGTGATAGGAAGCAGACAGCCACCTCTAAAAGCTCCCTCACATCAAATGGTAATGACTACACTGCCTGATATCTGGGACGGTGTTTATTTGATTGTTGTTTTTGGCCCTAAACACTTTTTTTTCAATTCCATAGATGAGCTTGAGATACAGATGGAGCGTGTTGTAAGGCTAACAAACCTTTTTTATTTCAGATTCATGATTATTTTTTATCATCACTATTAAATATTATGGCTGTCTAAAAAACAATAGTTTTTCCAAAATGGTAACTTTACAGTAGAGCTTAAAAACTGGCACCCAGAAGGAGGTGTGGGAGTGCGGTGCTGTTGGGAAGGAAGATAAAGGTGACCAGGATCAATAACTGATGATAAATTTAGACTGATATGATCAATATTTATTGAGCTACACATACAGAAGTCTGTCTCTCAGTATGGCAGAGTCGGGCCGCCGTGTTTGCTAACCCAACACGCCAGACGTCTCGGTATGGAGCTGTAGAGGTTCCTAATGGTGTCCTGTGATAATCCATCCCATGCAGCTCGAACATCCTCACACAGTTCCTGCAGATGGTGCGGTAGGGGTGGAGGTGGAGTAATACCAAATCTTCTGGAAGTGTGATGATAAACCATTCATCTCGGTGCTGACCACGGTGCCTCCACACACGGATTCGTTGGGCGTCTCCACCAAGACTAAAGCGGGACTCGTCACTGAAGATGACCCGCTGCCATTCTGAGTCACTCCATGACAGTCTGGTACGACACCACTGCAGTCTTTGGTGACGGTGACGTGGTGTTAAGGACAACTATTGCAATGGTCTGTGTGCATGTAGTCCTGCATGGTGCAGCCAATGCAACCACTAATAGGACGACTCATGGAGGACGACACTGCTTGCTGAATGTCTGCATTCGGGCTGTTGGGTCAGTCAGGTACAGAGATAAGGCCCATCCTTGCTTACATCACATGTGCAGCTGAGCGTGAAATTTGAATCATTTGCATATCTCACCAGGTCAAACCTACCCACCAGGTTTCATTACTGTTGGTTGATTCGTTCTGTTTTTGGACAACGAGTGTATTCATGATACAAGTCAATGGAACCAGACTGATTTCCAAGCAATAGTGGTGGTTGTGATGGTAAACAAAATGCCTATACTTGTGTTGTAGACATGGTGACACCTGGTTCAAGTCAAGTCAACATTTATTTATATAGCTCTTTTTACAACAGATGTTGTCACAAAGCAGCTTTACAAAAAACCTGGTGTTCGAGTCCCCAATAAGCAAGCCAAGGGCAAGAGTGGCAAGGAGAAACTCCCTTAGGTAGGAAGAAACCTTGAGATGAACCAAGACTCAAAAGGGGAACCCATCCTCCTCGGGTCAACACCAGAAAGGAGCACAAAAAAAGAGCGTATAATGTAATGTTTGTAGGGAAGAATAATAAATGTCTGATTAGTCTGTATTTAAGTAGCTGGGTCATCGGATGGGTCTGCCGGACACAGGCCCAGCTTTCACAGTGCAGGACAGCCAGGAGCTCCGTGGTGGTTAAAGGCATCAGTGGCTCCCAGTCAGTGCAGATGTAGCACCAGCATCAGACTGCACAGGATGGGCAGCAGTTCAGCTCAGACAGAGAGATCGGACGGTTAGCTCTGACAGAAGACCTGAACACACTATACGGTGTTAACAGGGTCGTGACTCCGGCAGGCCTGGCTCTTACAGCTGGACTAACAGGGAGAGCCAGAAGGTCACACAGACATGAGGACAGACATTCCCTGAGAATCCAGTGCCCCAAACCTGGGTGAACATGAAGAGCAGGGGGATGACAGCACCAACATTCCCAACTTACCCAACACTTTCACCCCTAGACCTGCACCTTTTATCTAGCAGAAAGAAAAAAAATCTGTTCACCAAAAGCTTGACGAAACAGGTAGGTTCCCTCCCCCAAACTCACATTACAGACATCAGTCTCTCTACAATGAAACATCTTCCACCAACCCACTCGGAATAGCTTTGTTTACATCTCAACCACTTGCTCCTCATTCTCTCAATAGCAAGAGTCGGGGGCTAGCATGGTCTTCCTGGAACCTTTCCTGTAGCTCCTCTTCTCAATCTCAGCATTTTAAGAACGGTGACCACGACCTCAGGGTCGTGTCCACCACTTCAGAATGAGCTTTTACAAACATAGGGCCGAGGCAAAGCTAACTCCCAGCTTCTAGTCAAGGCTATTGTGGAGGAAAAAAAGAGTCTTTAAATCAGAATTGATCTCCTGCTGCTCTTTAAAAAAGTAAGGCTTAATCATTTCCTTGTAATCAGCAGTCTGAGGGTAAAAACTCTCTCAGGAAGGTCTTTTATATTTATGGAGAGTGAGTGTAGCAGCATGAGTCCCAGTACTGCTCATAAACTTACTCGTAAGCTTAAAGAAATGTAGTGAAGGTTGAAAATGAATAGGAGTTCCTATGGGAGGAATGAGTGAGGGTCAATATGACTGTGGATTGGACATATAGAGGAGTGAGGGTCAGTACGACTGTAGATTAGACCCATAGAGGAGTGAGGGTCAGTATGACTGTGGATTAGACATATAGAGGAGTGGGGGTCAGTACGACTGTAGATTAGACCCATAGAGAAGTGAGGGTCACTATGACTGTGGATTAGACATATAGAGGAGTGATGGTCTGTACGACTGTAGATTAGACTCATAGAGAAGTGAAGGTCAGCACGACTGTGGATTAGACACATAGATGAGTGAGGGTCAGTATGACTGGATTAGACACATAGAGGAGTAAGGGTCAATACGACTGTGGATTAGAGACATAGATGAGTGAGGGTCAGTATGGCTGTAGATTAGATCCATAGAGGAGTGTGGGTCTCTATGACTGGATTAGACACACAGAGGAGTGAGAGTCAGTATGGCTGTAGATTAGACCCATAGAGGAGTGTGGGTCTGTATGACTGGATTAGACCCATAGAGGAGTGTGAGTCTCTATGACTGGATTAGACACACAGAGGAGTGAGAGTCAGTATGGCTGTAGATTAGACCCATAGAGGAGTGTGGGTCTGTATGACTGGATTAGACCCATAGAGGAGTGTGAGTCTCTATGACTGGATTAGACACATAGAGGAGTGAGGGTCAGTATGACTGTGGATTAGACATATAGAGGAGTGAGGGTCAGTATGACTGTGGATTAGACACATAGAGGGGTGAGGGTCAGTATGACTGTGGATTAGACCCATAGAGGGGTGAGGGTCAGTATGACTGTAGATTAGACCCATAGAGGGGTGAGGGTCAGTACAGACAGTGTTGGTGGATCTCCCAGGTCTTCCAGGTAGTTGCTAGGAGTCCCGTTTTCTCTGTAGCTTTCACTCATTTCTAGAACTCCAGATTTTATAACCTGAATTCCCTGAAACACAACATCTTTCCTCAGGCTGTTCCTTAGGGCACGCTTCCCTCCCTTATCCACAAGAATAATCTTATACCTTCATGAGAACCGATACGTATTAGTTACTTTAACTATCATAAAGAAGTATTGCACGTCTTCTGGCATTTCTGTCAGACTGAATTGATTTATTGACTTTTGTCTTCCAGTGTATCCTATCAACGTTAGCTCCAAGGCTAACACTAAAAAAAAAAGACATTTGGACACCAAGCATGTCTCGGCTAATCGGCTACATCTTGGATAAGGGGAAATTGTGCAAACTTGACTTTTTGCTGAACCATTCTATAAAAGCCAAGTGTTGGAACACGAGGACCCAACATTGTTATTGCTGTAGAGATGGAAACTCAACCAAGTGCTAATATTAAAGACAAAGCAAACCTTATCCTTCACGGCGCAGTAAAACCAGCGATGAGTGTTCTCTTAGTGCGGTAAAAGACTGATAGAAACCAGAACAGCGGGGAAGCCCACAATAAGGTACATGTAACATGTCACTGGCACTCAAACCCAACAGCAACAGGCCGGCGGCAACAGCGCTCCTTTGAATTTCATGAGCATATGAGGTTGCGTGGCAAGGTCAAGCGATAATTCAAAGTTAATTGCAGTTGAGACAAGAAATTAACACGCCAAATTGCTTTTATTAATGACGTGGAAATCAAAATGCGTATTGTTTCTCTCTCTCCGCCGCTCCCCGGCGCTAAACGGGGACGGATAAACATAGCGTGGTGCCAAGCGGCGCTTAACCTCTTTGTGCCTGGTGAGCTCAGCCTGATGTCCCTGGAAACCTAACTGAAAATCATCTGTGCGGAATGCCTGGGCCGCTTCCGCGGGACTAGCGCTGTCGATAAGGGCGCAGTGTAAGCACTTATAGCCCCAGCAGATGGAAATACACCGACTGGGGGATTTGTAACTGAGAGATAAGAGACAGGTCCAAGAGCGAGATAGCAACGCTCGCATGGAACTGCTTCATTTACCATTTCTGCTTTCTGCTTGTGCTCCGGGAATTAGGTCAAAGTTTCCGCGGTTGCGCAAGAATCTCAATCTACTCCTAGGAGGGCTCGCCTTAAGGCGGCCAAGAACAGCTCCTGCTTAAAGTCACTAGGTGTTCCTGCTCCACTTGAACGCTAAATCTCCTGCAGTCAATAAAACCCTGTGGATTGCAGCCGGTACAGGAGTGCTGCATGAGAGGAATCCGCTCGGAACTCTGCTCCAACCAAAGTTGCACTGCAGGCCGACAGCCTAAATAAGACACTGCTCACATTTGCATGGCACCTGACATGGCATGAATAATATATGCGCTCTATTAATGGAGCCGAGGTGTCATGGAAACCGGCATCTTCCGCATGCGATAGATAATAACACGTAATCAAGTTTCAATTCATAAATATTTAAGCAAATCAAATCTCCGTCACGTATCCACATATCTAGCAGCGCTGGGGGAGTCAGGCCACACGGCTCAGTGTAGCTTCACTGTCACAGTGGAAGCTCTCAGTTGATAACTTTATAGGAGTGCAGAGCTCCACTGTGCAAAACTCAGAGACCACTCTTTCTCTCTTTCATGTGATTTCAAGCCAGACTGGTCAGTTAGCATTAATTCAGCATCAGAAACAAACAGGAACCATGTGACCTCCTTGAGCACTACTAACAGCTGTGACTGGATGGACTGTAGGCCACATCAATGTTCTGACACTCTTGCCTCAAAGAATTGGTCTATTTGGTGGATGCCTTCCCTGGCACAATTCCAAGATGAATTTCCCATAGCCTGGGATTTTATCCACTGCTGGTAGACCCGTATGAGCTACACTTCCATACACCTGCACATTCAGCTACTTCCTTCACACTATGGTCTTTGGCCACGCCCACATGCAGTCAATCATTTAAGCCAATCATTATCATCTGCTCTGGAGCCATTTCCCACACATGGATCGAGACATTCCCTGCACTGTAGCACCTCTCCCCAATCGATGTATCCCATCACTCACACCCTGTAGGTATTTATAGCTACATCATCCTTGTGCAGCGCCATCTGCAGGAGCCTGAAGTTACTACCACCTTAAACACACAAGGTGACTCATTTCGTCTAGTAACCCTGTACAGAAAATTATACAGTAGCATTCAGCGCTCATCATGGACTGGAGGTCAGAGAAGCACACTTGTGAATCCACAGTTGAATCCACTGTCCCAACAGGATGTAAGGACCCTTGAGCAAGGCACCTAAACCCCAACTGCTTCCTGGGAGCTGTGGATACAGTTGACCACTACTCTGGGCTACGTGTGCTCACTGCCCCCTTAGTGTATATATGTGGGTGTTTCACTGCACAGTTCAATGCAGAGGTCAAATTCTTTTTGTTCAAGCACAATGACCAATAACTGGTTCATGAATTCACCTTATATTAAGTGTATATTAAGATTATTCATTTATTCGTTTAGTAATTTATTCCATTTGTCTCTTTATTAGTGATACAACTTTAACTCACCCACCCTTTCAACGATCAATTCAATTCAATTCAACTTTATTGTCATTATACCAATACAGGGTTGTACAGTATAACGAAACACGGTCAGGCTCCTTCTCCAGTGCAGTTGAAGAATGTGTGTATATATATATATATATATATATATATATATATATATATATATATATATATACATATAGTGTAGTGCAAAGACAAAAACAATGTGTGCAAACAGTACAGTACATGTGCAGGACATGTGCAAGGAGTAAGCGCAGTATCAGTAAGTATGTGGTTTAAACAGTATGGATATGTAAAGTGTACAGTGCAGGTGGGAAAATAGCAGCTTAATGTTCAGTTACATTCAGCCCTGTAACCGTGTTACAGCCAAGCCCTTCACGGCTCCCAGAAGACTACCTGACATTATATTTCCCACTCAAAGAGACACAGAGAGCCTGTTTACACCTCGCATCAACATGTGTTTTTGGTGATTGGATCACGGTGGCTTTAAAAAGGCTGGTGTAAATGCCCCCAGGATTCATTCTGAGAGGATTGCAATGGAATCACTCACACCACATTGGACAGAGAGACGGATACTGACAACATTTAACACAAGTGTAACCTGAAGGCAGAACCATTACATATGCATCTGCTAAGAACAGACTAGCACAACCACAGAGAAATAACAATGAAACCAAGGATGATTTCTCCAAACCTAAAACTAGCACTCCAGGCTGATGAAGGAGTCCGAACTTGTCCACTCATATCGTAACGGGTAATGAGTTGAAACTAAAGTACAAAAGAAGCAACAAATGTGTTACCATGCTTTATATGTGGGTGAAAATACAGCGGGATCTCATTTGGCCAAGCTAAAAACTGCAGTGGAATCCAGCCAGAGGTATCCAGACACGATCCGGATATGAAACACATGTTTGTACCGCTCTGGGTGTTCAAAACCAGCCAAAGCTAGTGCTCCTTTTTTGACGGCTATAGAGAAGACGTCCTCAGTACTGATTGGTCAGGTGTGATGCTGTATGGAGCTGCGTATGATTTAATGGTTAAGCTGCGAACAGAGTCATTCAGAGTGAAACTTACCGAGTCAGAACAGTTCACAGAGGTGGTGAATGGAACCAGACGTCCTCCTCTAAAAGTTCTCTCAGAGAAATGAATTAGATGAAATGGTTATGGATATGAGGCCTGAGACTTTCTTTGATGATGGTTTTGTGATTGAGATTTGGCTTACATGTATTGGAATCCGTTTACTTCAAACCATTCAAGGCCAAGGGGTATGTGCAGGCTGTTGTGAGGCAAATAGGGCAGATATTTCACTACACAGTAAAAGATCATTATAGCTCATAGGACACAAACAGACACTTCACATCTAACTATTCTGAATGGCTCTGTTTACATCTAACGGACTAAATTATTCAGAAAGTTTCTAAATATTATAGGAAGTAAAAAATGCAACCAACTTCCAAATATTATAAGCAGCGGAAAATGCAACAACTTCCAAATATCATGGATAGTGGAAAATGCAACCAACCTCCGAATATTATGAGTAGTGGAAAATGCAACCAACTTCCAAATAACATGAGTAGTGGAAAATGCAACCAACTTCCAAATATCATGAGTAGTGGAAAATGCAACCAACTTCCAAATAACATGAGTAGAGGAAAATGCAACCAACTTCCAAATATCATGAGTAGTGGAAAATGCAACCAACTTCCAAATAACATGATTAGTGGAAAATGCAACCAACTTCCAAATATCATGAGTAGTGGAAAATGCAACCAATCTCCGAATATCATGAGTAGTGGAAAATGCAACCAACTTCCAAATAACATGAGTAGTGGAAAATGCTACCAACTTCCAAATAACATAGTAGTGGAAAATGCAACCAACTTCCAAATATTATAAGCAGCAGAAAATCCAACCAACTTCCAAATAACATGAGTAGAAGAAAATGCAACCAACTTCCAAATATCATGAGTAGTGGAAAATGCAACCAACTTCCAAATATTATAAGCAGCAGAAAATCCAACCAACTTCCAAATAACATGAGTAGAAGAAAATGCAACCAACTTCCAAATATCATGAGTAGAGGAAAATGCAACCAACTTCCAAATAACATGAGTAGTGGAAAATGCAACCAACTTCCAAATAACATGAGTAGAGGAAAATGCAACCAACTTCCAAATATCATGAGTAGAGGAAAATGCAACCAACTTCCAAATAACATGAGTAGAGGAAAATGCAACCAACTTCCAAATATCATGAGTAGTGGAAAATGCAACCAACTTCCAAATAACATGAGTAGTGGAAAATGCAACCAACTTCCAAATAACATGAGTAGAGGAAAATGCAACCAACTTCCAAATAACATGAGTAGAGAAAAATGCAACCAACTTCCAAATATTAAGCAGCAGAAAATGCAACCAACTTCCAAATATCATGAGTAGAGGAAAATGCAACCAACTTCCAAATATTAAGCAGCAGAAAATGCAACCAACTTCCAAATATCATGAGTAGAGGAAAATGCAACCAACTTCCAAATATCATGATTAGAGGAAAATGCAACAAACTTCCAAATATTAAGCAGCAGAAAATGCAACCAACTTCCAAATATCATGAGTAGAGGAAAATGCAACCAACTTTCAAATATCATGAGTAGAGGAAAATGCAACCAACTTCCAAATATCATGAGTAGAGGAAAATGCAACCAACTTCCAAATATCATGATTAGTGGAAAATGCAACCAACTTCCAAATATCATGAGTAGAGGAAAATGCAACCAACTTCCAAATAACATGAGTAGAGGAAAATGCAACCAACTTCCAAATATCATGAGTAGAGGAAAATGCAACCAACTTCCAATAATCATGAGTAGTGGAAAATGCAACCAACTTCCAAATATCATGAGTAGAGGAAAATGCAACCAACTTCCAAATAACATGAGTAGAGGAAAATGCAACCAACTTCCAAATATCATGATTAGTGGAAAATGCAACCAACTTCCAAATAACATGATTAGTGGAAAATGCAACCAACTTCCAAATATCATGAGTAGAGGAAATGCAACCAACTTCCAAATAACATGAGTAGTGGAAAATGCAACCAAAAAAATGAGCAGGAAAATGCAAACCAACTTCCAAATATCATGAGTAGAGGAAAATGCAACTTCCAATAACTTCCAAATAACTTCCAAATACATGAGTAGAAGAAAATGCAACCAACTTCCAAATATCATGAGTAGAGGAAAATGCAACCAACTTTCCAAAAATATAGTGGAAAAATGCAAAGCAAGCAAATAGTAGAGGAAAATGCAACCAACTTCCAAATAACATGAGTAGAGAAAAATGCAACCAACTTCCAAATATCATGAGTAGTGGAAAATGCAACCAACTTCCAAATAACATGAGTAGAGGAAAATGCAACCAACTTCCAAATAACATGAGTAGTGGAAAATGCAACCAACTTCCAAATATTATAAGCAGCAGAAAATGCAACCAACTTCCAAATAACATGAGTAGAGAAGAATGCAACCAACTTCCAAATAACATGAGTAGTGGAAAATGCAACTAACATCTAAGACTGAACTTTGTGGGGGTGGGGTGGGTTTGCAGATTTGTTTCCCCTTGCCTTTACTTACACCCTACAGGTATCTATAACCCCATCATCCTTGTGCTGCACCATCTACAAAAACTCTGACTCATTTTGTTGGTGAGATCAAAACAAATTCTGAAAATACCATTTTATATTTAATTGTTGAGGCATAGTAGAAGTGTACTCAGTGACTTCCACAGCACTGTGATCTTAGGCTATTTCTTTTGGTCCATTCGTCAGGAAATTTACATACAATGTAAACAGCAGCTGAGTATAAAAACAACCACGATGATATACTCGTTATACTAATCTTACGTTCCACATAGTCTGCTGGGGCTACATCGGTACTGTGCAACACAGAGCAGTGAGGTGTTGTGCTAAAACAGCACCATCTCCCCAACCACTCCCAATGAATCCAGAAGAGCAGCTATAAAAGCTATAAGCCATGACAGAGCGTTATGCACCGAATGCATTTGGGAATGGTATTTAGACTCCCTCTTTAGCTCACATTGACTTCTGGCAAAGGCAGAGTTCATGTTTTACAGCCCTCTCCATTCTCCAGGTGCTGCGTTTCACATCGAGGCCTCCTCATAAAGTAATGAAAGTCTAGAGCTTGTAAAATGAGGGTTCTATCAGAACCAAATGATGTAATTACTAACCTTTTCCAAAATACATAAACACGACCCCTCGTCCGAAAACAATGCGCCGGGCAGCCCGGAGCCTACAACAACGTCCCATAAAAAGAGACACTATATCAATATACCGCACACTTCCAATGTAAACACATTAAAAACATGCGCTAAGAGAGCAAAAACAAACTTAACAGGATCAAAGGATAAAGTATACATCTTAATGTTTATCATGGGACATGTGTCACCCTGGCCCTTTGGCTACCCGACCCCTCCACTCTATTTAGATTTTGGTTTGAGAGTTAAGGTATGGTTAGGATTAGAGGCAGGGTTAAGTTTAGGATTAGGTTTTGGGTAGAGAGTTAATCTATTAGGTTGAGATTAGGGGCAGGATGAGAGTTAGGATTAGGATTAAGGTTAGGAATTGGATTAGGATTAGGTTTGGGTTGAGGTTACCGTGTGGGTTGGAATTGAAAAGGTTGAAGGTTGAGATTAGCGGCAGGATGAGAGTTAGGATTAGGATTGAGGTTAGGAATTGGGTTAGGATTAGGTTTGGGTTGAGGTTACCGTGAGGGTTGGAATTGAGAAGGTTGAGATTAGGGGCAGGATGAGAGTTAGGATTAGGATTGAGGTTAGGAATTGGGTTAGGATTAGGTTTGGGTTGAGGTTACCGTGTGGGTTGGAATTGAGAAGGTTGAAGGTTGAGATTAGCGGCAGGATAAGAGTTAGGATTAGGATTGAGGTTAGAAATTGGGTTAGGATTAGGTTTGGGTTGAGGTTACCGTGAGGGTTGGAATTGAGAAGGTTGAGATTAGGGGCAGGATGAGAGTTAGGATTAGGATTGAGGTTAGGAATTGGGTTAGGATTAGGTTTGGGTTGAGGTTACCGTGTGGGTTGGAATTGAGGAGGTTGAAGGTTGAGATTAGGGGCAGGATGAGAGTTAGGATTAGGATTGAGGTTAGGAATTGGGTTAGGATTAGGTTTGGGTTGAGGTTACCGTGTGGGTTGGAATTGAGAATGTTGAAGGTTGAGATTAGGGGCAGGATGAGAGTTAGGATTAGGATTAAGGTTAGGAATTGGGTTAGGATAAGGTTTAAATTGAGGTTAACGTGAAGGTTGGAATTAGGCTCCACACACGGATTCGTTGGGCGTCTCCACCAGGACTAAAGCGGGACTCGTCACTGAAGATGACCCGCTGCCATCCTGAGTCACTCCATGACAGTCTGGTACGACACCACTGCAGTCTTTGGCGACGGTGACGTGGTGTAAATGGTCCTGAGCAGGATGAACAGGATAACTCATGGGGGGCATCTCTACAATTGTGGCTGTTGGGGCATTCAGGTACAGAGATAAGGCCCATCCCTTCTTACGTCACATGTGCAGCCGAGCATCAAACCTGAATCACTGGCATGTCTCACAATGCCAAACCTACCCACCAAGTTTCAGTCCTGTCGGGTTGATTCCATCTGGGTCCATCTTAGGACAATCTTAAAATGAGAAACATAAGACATATCTAGATACGATTTTTCGGTGCAGTGTTCATTTTGATGTGGCGTACATTTTTAATTTTGACTGGTAGTACAGTCAAAACAACTACGTCTTAAATCTCAAAGCTGTAGAGCGACGACAGCCGTCATCACAAACGCTGTTTCATACCACGCGGCCCTGGCATTGTCCTTGTTTGCTGGAGAGGAAGCTCATCATCATCCACCACAGCAAATGCTAAATCTTATTTAGCGTGCTCGGAAATAATGGAAGTTTAATTGTTCATTATCCAGTTGGCTAATGTCACAGCGAGCACAAGGAGATTTCAGATCCTCGCCCACTCATTTAATGATAAATGATCTGTGACAAAATGGACAGGATTGAGATCAGGAGGCTTTTAAGAGGTCTATTACGGGTTATGGTTCCGCACAAAGCCGTTCCGAGCAGCGCAGGGACTGCTTTTTATTTCATCCCCTGCATTTCTTTTCCTAAGGTTATGTTTTCCGAATCCGAACACAGAGGATAAATTCCGGCAGAAAAAACATAGCTCTGCTGATTCCTAAATGGTTTTGAATGAACTCCCCAAGATATTAATCACCATGGCAGAACCACCTTCGTCCAGTCCAAACGCACTTAATCAAATGGAGGATTAATGCTTATTACCATTATCAGTATTAATTCCGTCATCTTTTTGGGCCAACGTCAACACTCGGCGAGCCGGGCCAGCAGTGGGAGCCGAAGCGGGAACTGTTTCTCCAGCCTGAGCATACCAGCACGTTTCTCTACTGAGCCAACAAAACCTTAAAGGCGCTCATTTCCCGTAATCTTCTGTACAAACACCATTTTTCTGTCTGTGTGTAACCAGCGATCAAATGTCAAACGTCCACGGGGAAAAAGAGGGGTCTCCGGAATGTTTGCCTGGATGGCCTCAGCCCCTGGAAGACACAAGATGTCACGGCGGATGCAATTTCACAGCTTACCTCCCCATCTCTGAGGGCTTCAGACGGGCATCGCTGGACCATACTGCCAATACAGTCACTTTGTATCCAGCATCTACCATCCATTCATCAAAGCAGTGCGAGCCCACATCGCAGGATGACCTAAATTAGGAACGACAGTAAATGTAAAGGATTAAAAAGGAAGTGAGCTAAAAGTAGATTCCTTTCCTCCCAGATTTGCATGAGCAAAAGTGTAAGCGTCGTAGGAACCCGCTACTGCTTCGTGCCAGCCTCTAGAATCTTGGGATGTGTCGTGTCAAGTTTATATACAGCTCTGGAAATAAATTAGAGTACTCCAGGTTCTTCATTATTCAGCATCTCCACATGTACAGCAGGTTCTTAGTGAGGAGCAGAAGGTTGGGTTCTAGCTTTACTGGCAGATACAGTGAGCGTCTGGTTCATAAGAGCAAGGTCAAGCAGCAAACACACAGGACAACACAGCTACAGACTGGCAGAGGGTCAAACCCACTCTCTACTGACCGCGATGAGCGCCACCTCATTCCAATGTCCCTTAACCAGGGCTGGTGCAAGAGGGGACTAAGGACAGCAAAGGTGAATGTAGAAGGGTTGGTGATCTACTGTTACTGCAGAGATAGAGGACACCATGCTCTGAGCCGGAGAGTAGATGGATGCAAGCTCAAAGGCTGAGTGGTAGTTGCGGACTCTGTTGTGAGGGCAGCTCACTCCATCCACCAGGTTAGCCAATAGTTAGCCAATATCTCTACTGTGCTCAGGTGTGCCGTGATAAGCGCCACCTCATTCCAGTGTCCCCTGGTGGATGCAAAGATTGTTGTGAGTGCAGCATTGGTGGCAAACAGCTCACTCCATCCATCAGGTTAGCTGATATCTCCACTGTGCACAGGTGTGCTTGCACCAGGAAGGGCACCTTCCTGTGTGGCTGGATGGCGACCATCGTCCAAATTAAATTGATTAAACAAGATGATTCGGTGGATGTGTGTGGGATGGGCGAGTGGGTGTGGTTATATCAGTGCAGGTGGGCATAGTTATTTGAGTAGGGGGGACTGCTAGGCAGCCCTGAGCAGTGCTGTGGAACTGTCTAACTCATAACTCAGTTACAGGACCTCCTGGGATGTAGGCTCTGTGAACGTAGGCAACTCGTCGAGTTTGGAAACAAGTTGAAATATTTATATAAGATGGAGATAATGAAATAAACACAGAGCAGACTGAATGGCACTGCGTGGAACATCAGGGTCACGAAACAGACGAGGCGTTCCGGGCTGAATGTGTCGGAGAAAAGCACATCTCCTTTACTTCCCTGATTCAGAGCCGCAGACTCTGCAGCACGGCACAGGAAGAATGGCTGTCTGTTTAGAGGTTATCAAAGCGCTTTTCATTTGGCCCTTAAATAATGAATACACGCTGATACTTAATCTGTCAATTCCCACAGATCCATTATTAATAAGAACAAACACTGTCTGAGTCGGATGCCCACCTGCACGGCGGGAGTTAAAACTATAGTAGCTCTTACCCTCTTTACAAACATGCATAAGGCTGCTGTGGTTCGGGGAAAGATAATACGGCATTGCAGATGTGCATATTGTTGCTGTCCAATGAAAAACATGTATCTCCACTTTTGTCCTTTTTTACTTTTATGCATCATTTGAACACATCAGCTGCTGTTTACACTGAGTGGGAATCTCATGATGAATGGACCAACAGAAATGGCCCAAAACTAAGATTTCTGGTTCCATTGACTTACATTAAAGTTAAAGAGGTTTTTGGCCTCTCCTGTAAAGTTGCCATTTTTGAGATGCTTATTTTTCTTTGGACAGTGACGATATGTGCAGACATACGCGTGGTGGGAATGTAGCATTAGAAGCTTCCTTGGGCTGGGTTTGACCATGCAACTGACAGTCACCCCGAACTATGGACCTGTAAACATGCTTGAAATGTTTTATAGTCATTATAGTTATTGTACAATACACTGCAAAAATCTGAGAACGTAAAATGATCTTAAATCTAGCTAATATAGTATTTCTTATTTTAAGGCTGTCAGAGGCCTATTATAAGATCATTTAACTTATTGCTAGACATTTATTACTTGTTTTAAGTGACTTTAGTAAGCCAAATTCTTCCACTGTCTTTCGGGTAATTCTAAAATAAAATGTAAAAATGTTTTTTTAATTTTAGAAATAATATAATTATTAAAATAATACAATACATGTAATATAATAATGATAATAATAACAATAACAATAATAATAATAATAATAATAATAATAATAATAATAATAATAATAATATAGTAATCATAATAATAATAATAATGTAGATTTATATAATTTTATAAGTAGAATAATTATAATATGAACATAATCATATAATGATAATATGATTCTATATTGTATGATATTATATACATGATTTTTTTTATATTTTATTTTAATATTTTTTATTTAATTTAAATTTTTGCTTTAAAAGATAATTGTACTTGTGTTTGAAATAGGCCAAAATATCTATCACTGAACTGAAACAATCAGGCTTACTAAAATCCCTGAAAACAAAAGCCTGTCTTGGTGGAGACGAGCAACGAATCCGTGTGTGGAGGCACAGTGGTCAGCACCAAGAACCTCTACAGCTTCATACGGAGACGTCTGGCGTGTCGGGTTAGCAAACACCGCGGACCGATGCCATACTGAGAGACAGACTTCTGTATGTGTAGCTCAATAAATATTGATCATATGAGTAAACAGAGCGCAAATCTACTGCCTCTGTAAGTGTTTTCAAGTGAAAGCTGCATTTTGCGTAAAAAGGGCTCATGGGGACCAGGGGAATGTCATTGTGGGTACATAAAGCTGGGAAGGCTTTCCCATAAGCTTTACACCCATACATATTTATGCACTCACCAATAAACAGAACTCCATGATGTGGGTGGCCTGGGAAGTTTCTTCACTTCGGAAAATGATTACTGTGTGTTAATACACTTAAAGAATTCAGGACTAGCCTTAGCGTTAGTTCATTTGGCTGGTCACATGTAGTTTCAGTCACAAACTGATCAGTCTAAATTTATCTTCATTGATTGTTCCTGGTAACCTTTATCTTCCTTCCCAATACATATATATATACAGGGGTTGGACAATGAAACTGAAACACCTGGTTTTAGACCACAATCATTTATTAGTATGGTGTAGGGCCTCCTTTTGTGGCCAATACAGCGTCAGTTGGTCTTGGGAATGACATATACTGCATCCTGCACAGTGGTCAGAGGGAGTTTAAGCCATTCTTCTTGCAGGATAGTGGCCAGGTCACTACGTGATGCTGGTGGAGGTTCGTCCTTCTTGGTGGTATGCTGACATTACCCTGGATACCGTGGCTCTCGATACATCACAAAGACTTGCTGTCTTGGTCACAGATGCGCCAGCAAGACGTGCACCAACAGTGTGTCCTCTTTTGAACTCTGGTATGTCTCCCATAATGTTGTGTGCATTGCAGTATTTTGAGCAGAACTGTGCTCTTACCTGCTAACTGAAGCTTCACACTCTGCTCTTACTGGTGCAATGTGCAATTAATGAAGATTGGCCACCAGGCTGGTCCAATTTAGCCATGAGACCTCCCACACTAAAATGACAGGTGTTTCAGTTTCATTGTCCAACCCCTGTATATATATATATATATATATACACAAACGCACACAACAAACCTGTTGTTTTAGTGGAAGTCGATCAGCATGTACTAGTAGATCATTTGTAGTTGAAATCAGAGACATCTTTTAGCCAATGCCTTCGCGCTATATCAATTTTTTATTGATAAATGATAAAAAACAAAACTAGTCCAATAGAATTTAAAATATAATTTAAAAATGTCATCGTCCAATGAAAATTGAGGAACCAAAGGTTCAAAACTTTGGAATCAAAGTTCAAAATAAAGTTTCCAGAAATGTCCTGTTTTGGGAAAATTCCTTATTTAAAACTGAATAAGTTGAAACTGGAAAGTTTGAGGTGCACGGTTGCGTTTACACTGTGACGAGGATTCTTAGAGGATTCTCTGTTAGTGTGAATTTGGTATTTCAGCCCAAATGGCTTGACAAACTGTGCTACATGTGACCAGCCAAATGAACTAACGCTAAGACTAGTCCTGAATTCTTTAAGTGTATTAACACACAGTAATCATTTTCCAAAGCGAAGAAACTTCCCAGGCCACCCACATCCATGGAGTTCTGTTTATTGTTGAGTGCATAAATATGTATGGGTGTAAAGCTTATGGGAAAGCCTTCCCAGCTTTATGTACCCACAATGACATTCCCCTGGTCCCCATGAGCCCTTTTTACGCAAAATGCAGCTTTCACTTGAAAACACTAACAGAGGCAGTAGATTTGTGCTCTGTTTACTCAGGCATGGCGGCACTAAACCACAGAAATACGTCAGGCTCTGAAAACCCCCGCAGCGTTATATGTGTTGTGTATTTGGAGCCCTGGCCCCAGAGAGTGACAGACAGTACATACAGTTCTATCACGTCTTTTTCATTGTTTATTAAATTGAGTTTTTTTCCCTCAGTGTTTGAAAATATCAGCTGCCCTTTACATTGTGTGAGCGCGTCTCGATGAATGCACCAACAGAACTGCTCCAAAATGGCTTGGAATAAAATCTCATGTTTTCCTGCCTGCCATTTCAGAAATGCACGGTTCTATTACATCAGCAGCGCATTATAATACACTGCATCGCATTCAGCCTCTGATCAGAATGCATTATATTCTGATTCGCTGTTCCTTTCAATTCTGGTCAGCATTAAAGTTCAGAGTGGTTTTTTTTCCTCTCCCGTACGATGCAAACAATGAAAAGTCAGCTCGAATAGACTTGGGCAGTATGACAGCATTTATCATCATCACCCACAAAATGAATTCGCTATATGCTGTTCTAAGCATAGCATTTAATTCACCAGTAATTAATAACTGTGTGTTTGATAATAAGGACAATATAATTGGTCCTGTTTAATTGGATTTAGTTCAGCACAGTATGTACAATGTTGAATACAAACAACAACTGAATTAATCATTTTTGATAATATTTTGGGCTTCTTTTATCTGTAGCAATTTATCAAATGAATAAATCATCAGATGAATTACAGCCGAAAAAAATATCCAAATAAATAGATTAATAAAAGCAAATATTGTGACACATTGTATCATTAAAAAAACACTTTGATTGTATTTGGTGTATTGTGGTGAAGAAGAATGACCTTTCACCATTTTTCCATACTTCTTGTCAGTACACTTAAGTTAAAGTTATACATGTACCACACAGCTTTTGAGTTAAATCAGTTCATCAATTCATCAATCCACCTTTCACCTATTCAGTCCATCCAACAATCCACCAACCTGTCCTTCCACTAAACAGCTCTTGACTTAACTTAGAATATTGTATGTATATATATATATATATATATATATATATATATATATATATATATATATATATATATATATACACATACAATATTCTATATATATATATATATATATATATATACATATGTATACATATATATATATATATATATATATATTTAAGGACTGAAATGATGGCTGGGTGGATGGATGGTTGGACAGGTTGCTAGATGGTTGGATGGATTGTGAATGGTTAGTTGGGTGGATTGCAGGATGGGTTTTTGGTTGGGTGAACTGATAGGTGAATTGATGTGAATATATGTGTGTGTGTGTGTGTGTGAATGTGTGTACGTGTGTGCGGTGTGTGTGTGGGTGTGTGTATGTGTATTTGTGTGTGAATGTGTGTGCGGGTGTGTGTGTGTGTGTGTGTGTGAATGTGTGTGCGTGTGTGTGTGGTGTTTGTGTGTGTGTGTGTTTGAATGTGTATGCGGGTGGGTGTGTGTGTGTGTGCGGTGTGTGTATGTGTGTGTGTGTGAATATGTGTGCGCGGGTCTGTGTGTGTGTGAATATATGTGTATGTGTGTGTGTGTGAATATGTGTGTGCGGGTGTGTGTGTGTGTGTGTATGTGTGTGTGTGAATGTGTGTGCGTGTGTGTGTGTGTGTGTGTGTGCGTGTGTGTGCGTGTGTGCGTGTGTGCGGTGTGGGTGTGCGGGTGTGTGTGTGCGGGTGTGTGTGTGCTGTGTGTGTGTGTGCGGTGTGTGTGTGTGTGTGTGCGTGTGTGTGTGTGCGGGTGTGTGTGTGTGTGTGTGCGTGTGTGTGTGGGTGTGTGTGTGTGAACACCAGGATATTACTTCTGGGTTTATTTAAAAGTTGAAGCTGACACCTCTGCAGCTCAGATAAACAATATCCAACATTATTACTCAATTATACAATATTACTATGGTACATTGAGAGTTTATGTGGTATATCAGGATATGTACCATTTCGGACTCTCATCAGTGGAAGCTGTGTGTAAGCAAGTGAGTCTAAACCCATGTGTGGACTTAACGCTGGGATTTGAACTACTGATGATAAGAGGCGTATGTTTATTATTCAGACAGTGACAGTAAGTTTAGGTGTATGTATGATTCAGATTGTTTATTTTAACAGTCTAATCTGTATTTTAAGTTACATTTGCAAAACCTGGCCTGTGTAGTCTTTCTAATAGACACTATTCGTTTGGCACGTACTGAGGTTGATTGTGAAGATAAATGTTTCAACGCCATGTTTTTCAGATTCCTTGTCAATCATTTATCTGGTTTTATTCAACTCCAGAATTAGAAAAGCAGAGATCAAACCTTAAAAAGCATTTTTGACTTCCGCCCTGCTCCCCCTTTTTCAGTGAAGGACTAGTTTTGGAATAGTTTTGCATGTAACGTTAATAATTCATGGCTCTGCCGTTTTGTTATCTGTGGTACAGCCAGCATAATGATTTGATCAGTACTTAAAAGTTCAGAATGTTTTATTTTTATCTCCTATAAAGCTACTACTTACCCTCCTTCCACTAATCCATCCATCTATCATCCACCCATCTGTACATCTATTCAGTCATACACCTATCCACCAAATTATTCAGGCATCCATATATTCATCAATCCACCTTCCATCAAACTGTTCAGCCATCCATCCACCCAACCATCAATTCATCTATTCAACACATCCAATAATCCACCTACCTGTCCTTCCACCAAACTGTCCAGCCATCTACCCACCAACAAATCAATCTGTTCACCTATCAGTTCACCCAACCAAAAACCCATCCTGCAATCCACCCAACTAACCATTCACAATCCATCCAACCATCTAGCAACCTGTCCAACCATCCATCCACCCAGCCATCATCTCAGTCCTTCAACCCACCCAGCAATCTGCCCTTTCATCAAACTGTACAGCTATCCATCCGCCAAACTATCAGTCTGTTTACTTATCAATTCACCCATCAAACCGTCCATCCAGAAGTTAACCCACCAATTCATTCACAATCCATCCATCCATTCACCAAACTGCCCATCCATCCATCTATCCACGGACCGAACCATCAATTCACCCATTCAGCCCACCCAGCAATCTGCCCTTTCATCAAACTGTCCAGCTATCCCTCCACCCAAGCAACCCATCCAGAAATCAACCTACCCATCCTTCTATCCTCCCTTTCATCAAACTGTCTATCCATCCATCCACCCACCAATCTATTCATGAATCCACCTATCCAAACATCCATCCAGCACTGCACCAACCTGTTTATTCACAATCCATCCATCCATCATCCATTCATCCACCAAACTGTCCAGCTATCCATCCACCCAAGCAATCCATGCAGAAATCAACCTACCCATCCTTCTATCCTCCCTTTCATCAAACTGTCTATCCATCCATTCACCTCCACCATCCATCTGTCATCCATCCACTAGTCCACCAATTCATCCACCCAACCATTAATTCACCCATTTAACACATCCAGAAATCCACATACCTATCCTTCCATCCATTCCTCTATTAACCCATTCCTCCAAACATCTAATATAAGTTTTATTTTGAGTTTTCTTTTCTTTTCTACTGTAAAGATAATATTTCAGATGACGTGGTTTGGTTATGACGGTAATGATATGTAACACAGAGCCTGACAGTGTGTTCTAATTCTGGTGGTTTTAATGTATCTCTGTAGCTGTGGGCTGTAAGGTGTGCTGTCTGTGCCCTTTGGCTTGTCCTTTTGTTCTCGGGACGCCTCTCGGGGTGTAACGTGACTCCCTCAGCGTGGGGCTGAGCCGAGGGCAGTGCAGGGCAGCGCAGAGCAGTGCGGCGAGCAGGGAGTGCACGGGTTAAACTGCATATGCGGAGGAGAGGAAGAACAGTATGGGAGTGCGCTCACAGAGATATTGTCTTGGCTACAGCTCAATACCTCAGATGTCTTGGCACACAAACTGAGCGAGTCGCCAGTAGATGCCTGTGTCATATCAGCTGCCAGAGTCGGCCCACCAACGGATTCTGGATGGTGGGGGATTTTTTTTTTTTCTCTCTTGTAATTTCAGAGTTGAGTCTAAACATTCACCTGGTAGATGAAAGCAAGGAATCTCACTTTTCTCTTTCTACAATCATCAGTACCCTGATAGAACATGTTTATGCAAATAAAATGCAACGTACATGTAATTACCATGTAATTACCAATGTATTACTATATAATTACTATATAGTTAAAATAAGTGTAAATAAGTCTGTAACATAAATCAAAGTGTGAGAGGTGCCAAGAAAAAGGGAGGGAGAGGGAGAGAGAGAGAGACAGAGGGCAAGAAGAAAATATCTTAAAACGCACATTCTTCATTCATGGCTCGGTTTCCTCCTCATCCATAAAGCAACTTCCTGACTTCCTGAGTCTTTTATGAGTTGTTGTAGCACAAGCAATTTGAGTTTGTATTGATTCACAGTGAAAGCAAAATAACTCTGAACACATCCTGCTTTCTCTTCCTCAGTTAAGCTGTTGCCTCTTCCATTAATATGTATCGATCAATGAATTAAAATATCACAACTCAAATCTCCAGCTTTGTAGACCTCAGACGGAACCTGTAGCTGTAATGGTAAACCTCATAAACACTGAATCAATAAGACATACGTTCATGCCCTCTGGACTCTTGGGGTTCAGACGGCGTTACGTTACAATGCTGGGATATAAACACCAGATTATACCATATGTAAATATTCACTTTAATTCCAACATCCATACATATCCATCCATCCATCTATCCATCTATCTATCTATCCATCCATCCATCCATCAATCTATCCATCCACCAAACTGTCCAGCCATCAAACCAACAAACTGACCACCAATCTTTTTACCAATCCAACCATCCTTCCAGCAATATACCCATTCCTCCTTCCATTTATCGATTCATCCATCCATCCATCCATCCATCCATCCATCCACTCACTCACTCACTCACTCACCCATCCACCCACCCACCCACCCATCCATCCATCCACCCATCTATCTATCTATCTATCTATCTATCTATCTATCTATCTATCTATCCATCCATCCATTTATCTATCCATCCATCTATCTATCCATCCATCCACCAAACTGTCCAGGCATCAAACCAACCAACTGACCACCAATCTTATCAAATGGGTATCAATATACCCATTCATCCTTCCATTTACAATCAATTATTCCATCTATCCGTCCGTCCACCCATCTGTCCATTTAGTCATATATTAATCCACTACATTGTCCAATCACCCATCCTTTCATCCACCCCTCCATTAAATTGTCCAGCCATCCATCCACACTCCCACCAATGTATTTACCTATCAGTTCACCCATTCAACAGTCCATCCAGTAATCTATACACCTGTCCTTACAAAATCCCCCCATCCATCAAACTGCCCAGATATTCATCCACCCAACCCAATTCATCCATTTAACCCGTACAGCAGTCCACCTACCCATACTTCCATCAATTCATCCTCTGAAATCCATCCATACAGCCATCCACCACACTGTCTAGACATCAAGCCAAACAACCAACAATCTATTCACCCACCCTTTCATCCATCCATTCACCCATGTATGCATTTATCAAACTGTTCAGACATTCACCCACCCAACTATCAATTTACCCAATTAGCCCACCCATTCACACATCCATCCATCCGGTAATCTACCCACTGGTCCATTCACGATCCATACATCCACCAAACTATCCAGACATCCATCCACCCAACGATCAATTCACCTCTTCAACCCAGTCCACCTGAACATGCTTCCATCAGTTCATCCATTTTCCTAAAAAATCCATCTATTCATCCACCAAGCTTTCCAGCCACCAAACCAACCAACCAACCAACCAATCTGTTCACCCACCCAACCATTCTTCCATCCATCCAATCATCAATTCACCCATTCAACCTTTCCAGCAATGCATATGCCCCATCTATCATCCATTCAACTCTTCTTCAAGAAATCCATCCATTCATCCAACCATTCATCTATTCATCCATCCATCATTTCACTGACCATCCCATACGTGCTCCCATCCATTCGCCCAGCTATCCACCCACCCATCCATCTATTCGTCTCTCCATCTGTATATATCCATCCATCCACCTGTCTACCTGCTCACCCACCCACCGCTCCGTCCTGTTTACTGTGTAATGGGTCATAACTGCTGCTTGCTGCTGCAGCACCCTGATGTTAATGTAAACCTCAGCAGTGAGCCTGAAGCTGTGGGAAAGTTTCTGCCCCTGGCGTCTCGCCTCGGCGTGTGTCAGAGACGTCATGTCGAATGCAGTGAAGTCGGGGAGTGAGACTGAGGCTGGCATCGGATTGCTGACACTGTATTTTCAGCTCAGTCTAAGTGTGACAGGTGGCTGACGCCACAGAGCCTGCGTGCTGGGGAGGGGGGTGTTGGGGAGAACACGAGTACTACCTTCAGAAAACAGTTGTTGAACATGCCAGTGTGCAATCTTAGGGGCCCCGCTGTTCCTCAGTGCCTGTTCTGATCTCTTCATGTACAACACTATGTGGCTCATCCAAAAAGCGTCTGTGGATGTGAGAACTACGTGTACTGGAAAAGGCAGGTTGCTTTTCCACTGAGGACGTTCATCAAGCCACCGAGTTCTTCACAAGGACGTTAAGGGCACTAGAACTATAGAGTCCTAAAATGACATCCTTCACATATTTGCAACTCTTTTAATATACTGTGAAAACAATGCTGAGATTACGTAACTTCAAAGCAGTGAAACAATCAATTAGTGAACTCCTTGCTGGACTTGACTTTGATTTGTCGAATGTGCCAGACTCCAATTTTAGCTTTAAAATTGAGACAAAATGAGGCCAAATAAACAGAACCGCTACTGCAGAGCTGCACCAAGAGCAGAATACAAGCCTTCCTCTGTACGCTGTACGGTACATTATGGAGGGAGGATTGAAGATTAAGTGTTTCTTCATGGGGAGCTGTAGGGAATGTATTTAGTCATTCGAATGGGAAAATTATTGTTGAAACAACAGCTCATTTATTTCAGCACCTCCCACTGAGAAACATCTTCTGTACAAAGGCAACCATCAGCCTGGCGATACTGTACAGAGGGAATGCAGAGAGAGAGAGAGAGAGAGAGAGAGAGAGAGAGATGTGAATGTCACAGAGAGAAAAAGAAGAAAGAGTAAAATGGATAAAGAGAGGGGAGAAAGAAAATAAGGTGAAAAAGTATACAGGAAAGAGACAAAGAGAAAGAGAAAAAGAAAATGATAGAAGGAAGAGTGTGGTAGAGAAATAGATTGAAATAGATTGAGAAAAGACACTGGGAAAGACAGAAGAGAGAGATAGAGAAGATAGAGAGACAGAGAGAGAGGGAGATAGGGAGTGAGAAAGATAGAGAGAAAGATATAGAGAGAGAACACAGTGAGAGAGAGGGATGTTGTGAGAAAGGGATATATATATATATATATATATAGAGAGAGAGAGAGAGAAAGAGAGAGATGGAAGGAGGGATAGAGAGAAGGATATAAAGGGAGAGGGAGGATAGATAAACAGACAGACAGACAGACGGATAGATAGATAGACAGACAGACAGACAGACAGACAGACAGATAGATAGATAGATAGATAGATAGATAGATAGATAGATAGATAGATAGATAGATAGATAGATAAACAGACAGACAGACAGACAGACAGATAGACAGATAGATAGATAGATAGATAGATAGATAGATAGATAGATAGATAGATAGATAGATAGATAAACAGACAGATAGACAGATAGATAGATAGATAGATAGATAGATAGATAGATAGATAAACAGACAGATAGATAGATAGATAGATAGATAGATAGATAGATAGATAGATAGATAGATAGATAGATAGATACTTTATTGATCCCGAAGGAAATTTAGCAGCTAGTAGCGGTTTCACAAAACCAGCACAGATAAAAATACAAATTAAAAAATATAAACAGGGTTGTGCAGTATGAAAAACCTAAATGGGTCGGTACCGGCAGCAGTATTATTAACTGTTAACTATAAACTATACATAGTACAGGTCACTATCGATAAATATATAAATATATAAATATCTCACCTCGCAAGGAGGCAAGAATATATACAAGAAATACAGATATACCTGTAGACTGTATAGTAGTAATAAACAGATGTGCATGAATGTGCAAGGGACATTAATAAGGAGAGAGAGAGGGGTATAGAGAGATAAAGAGAGAGAGAGAGAGAAAAAGAGAGAGAGAGAGATGATAATAGAACGTCTTCCTGATCTCTACAGTGTTAATGAAAGGTTGCATGTTTCATGTTTCGTGTGCAGTACAGCTCAGCTTTCCCGCTCCGAGTGGGGGACACACTCGGCACTCAGCAGGAAAAACAAATTAGAGCTATTTCAGTTGGAGGAACTCTCATACGTGACTAAACTCACTGGAAGTCTAAAAGCCTGCGGGCTGTCAGAAGAAAACAGTTCGGCTATTAAAATGTTCAGGACAAAAGCAGGTTTGGGTCAGATAAGTAGATTGAATTCAGCCACGCTGAACACAGAAGAACAATGGAAGTCAGCTCAGCTTACAGTTACAGTGTAACTCACTACACCACTTCTCTACAGTGCGGTTACCTGGAGGACACTACTCACGTCCAACTCACGTCCAACTCACATCCAACTTACGTTCAACTCACATCCAACTCACATCCAACTCACGTCCAACACACATCCAACTCACGTCCAACTCACATACAAGTCCTGTCCAACTCACGTCTAACTCACGTCCAACACCCCTCCAACTCACATCCAACTCACGTCCAACTCACGTCCAACTCACATCCAACTCACGTCCAACTCACGTCCAACTCACGTCCAACTCACGTCCAACTCACATCCAACTCACGTCCAACTCACATCCAACTCACGTCCAACTCCCATCAAACTCACGTCCAACTCACGTCCAACTCACATCCAAGTCCTGTCCAACTCATATCCAACTCACGTCCAACTCAGGTCCAACACACGTCCAACTCACGTCCAAGTCCAGTCCAACTCACAACCAACACACGTCCAACTCACATCCAACTTACATCCAACTCACGTCCAACTCCCATCCAAGTCCAGTTCAACTCACAACCAACACACGTCCAACTCACATCCAACTTACATCCAACTCACGTCCAACTCCCATCAAACTCACGTCCAACTCATGTCCAACTCACGTCCAACTCAAACTATTTACAGACCCCACACAATGGAACACTGCGTTCACACTGTGATCGTGTACATCCCCAGCATTTACATACAACCACAACAACAGAGCCACAGCAATCAAAATGATGCACTACATGGAAAGCATCCCAGGCTGTGACGGGAATGTCTTCGTGTTTCATCCCCTTCCCAAGGAACCCAACGGTCATGGCTGATGCTCATCTTTAAACCAGGCTGAAGAAGTTGACTCCTTAGTCACCAGCTTCGTAATCCAAAGTTCCGTTCCTCCCTAAATGCTGCAGCTCGTACATGTGACAGCTGCACTGTGTAAGATGGAATGGAAAATTCCCAAAACAGGATCCTGGACATCTTTAATCCAGCAGTCTGCACATTTCACTGTGGGCAGTTTCTCAAAGCTTGGACAATATGGAGCAGGTGAACTGGGATGACGGCAGCCTGGTTAAAAGACGAACATCATGTCCGCTGACAGTTGGGTTCCTTGGGAAGGGAATGAAATGTGCCGGCACAGTCTGGAACGCCATATTTCTCCACACACTCTACCATTTTGGGAGCTCTTGCTCTTCCATACACCTGGAGATTCAGCTACTTCCTTCACACTATGGTCTTTGGCCACGCCCACATGCTTAGTCACTCCTTTTAGCCAATCACTACCATGTGCTCTGGAGCCATTTTCCACACATGGAACGAGACATTCCCTGCACTGTAGCACCTCTTCCCAATCTATGGATCCCATCACTCACACCCCGCAGGTATTTATAGCCCCATTATTCTTGTGCAGCGCCATCTGCAGGAACCCGAAGGTACTACCACCTTGCTGATTCATTTTTATCCGGTGAGTTTTTATATACGGTACATTTACCTGAAGATCAGGCTTTTAGTTAGTGGTCTGAGCTACTAATGCATCAATCAATTCATCAATAGTCTATTCTATTGGCATTACTGTAATCGTCTACTGATAAAGGCATTGAAGGACATATAAAACAATGCCTGTGAAAATCAGGCTTTAGTTTTGACACCCATTAGTAAAAAACCCAACAACCCAAACACCTGAAACACACACCCCAGCAGAAAATGTAGATGAGTGGCCGGCAAAGCAGAGGAGTGCTGACGAGCGCAGTGGCGACCGTGCTTTCTGCTTTAAAGGCAGGCTGACCCGGGTCAAACTGCAATGCCGTGCTCCGTTAATTACCTGTCTGAAGCTGCTGCTGGCTGAAAGTGGATCCACTAACCTCCTGTCTCTCACATTAGGAGGCCTTGTACTTTGCGGCCGGCAGCCGGGGCCCTGAACAGACCTCACAGCACAAAGAGTCTCCGACTGGAGCTCCGGCACAAACAGTCCGCATCCAACATCACAGCAGCCTCGGTTCATACATATGAAGATGTCAGCATGTGGGCATGTATATGCACCATATGTGTTATATATTAACCAACGCTCTGAAGCTCTGAAACGGAAACCTTATCGGTATATTATAGATACTGTACAGTCAATAGTCACTTCATTCAAACCAGAAGCAAACCAGAAGGGACACTCTGTAGTTCATGACCCTCATAGGACCACCACAGAGCAGGTATGATGTGGCTGGTGGATCATTCTCAGCACTGCAGTGACACTGACGTGGTGGTGGTGTGTTAGTGTGTGTGGTGCTGGTGTGAGTGGATCAGACACAGCAGTGCTGCTGGAGTGTTTAGACACTGTGTCCACTCACTGTCCACTCTATTAGACACTCCTACCTTGCTGGTCCACCTTGTAGATGGACAGTCAGAGACGATAGCTCATCTGCTGCTGCACAGTGCAGTGTTGGTCATCCTCTAGTCCTTCATCAGTGGACATAAAATGCTGCCCACAGGACGCTGCCCATAGGACACTGCCCACGGGGCGCTGCCCACAGGACACTGCCCACAGGACGCTGCCCACAGGACACTGCCCACAGGACGCTGCCCACAGGACACTGCCCACAGGACGCAGCCCACAGGACGCTGCCCACAGGACACTGCCCACAGGACGCTGCCCACAGGACGCTGCTGGCTGGATAGTTTTTGGTTGGCAGAAGATTCTCAGTCCAGCAGTGAAGCTGAGGTGTCCAGCAACACTGCGGTGTCTGATCCACTCACACCAGCACCACGTCAGTGTCACTGCAGTGCTGAGAATAATCCACCACCCACATCATACCTGCTCTGTGGTGGTCCTGACCATTGAAGAACAATGTAATACAGTATACAGAGAAACAGATGGACTACAGTCTGGACCTGTACGCCTACAGAGTGTCCTATATGGTCATTGGAGCTGATACGATGGTCAGTGAGTGTAGATACAAGGAGGTGGATCTAATGGAGGGGCTGGTAGGTGTGAACCTGAACCTGATTCCATCTGAATAAAACAGATATCTCATCAGCACCATATCCCTGCTGTCTATCTGAATCTTATGAGCTCCTTCTTTGGCGAGAGATGTTTTGTTCTGGACCGGTCTTGCGGTTATCAAGATATTGACACCACTCCAACTCTGAATGTTCTATCTGATCAGGAAGGGTGTGCTAACTCCCATTAGGAATCAATGGGGTGGAAAAGTACGCGGCTATCTACTGTACTTCAGCGACACATGGCTTCACATTGACTATCTCAGGGCAAACCCCCAAGCATGAATTCAATGTTGGCCAGACCTGCACTCATCCCTTTGTATTTTTTGCCTCCTCATTTGTTCCCGTCATGGAGTCACATTCACTTTCACCCCCATTCAAACCCTATTGCTTCATTTACCCTACAGCCACCAAACTGCATGTACTCACTCAGGACAGATCCCCAAACTCTAATCCACAGCCATACTGATCTGCACTCCTCTGTGTTGTTTATTCATCCCTCGTTCCTCCCCTAGAGTCTCATTGACGTTTAACAGCACATTAGCAACCAGCTAGCTAGAAGCCCAAGCTGTGCAAGTACTCTTCATCTCCTTCAGAGTTGATGCTCTTCTTCTTTAAGGAGATTTCTTTTCTGTCAACTAGTCCCGCAGTTTTTCAGATACCGTCCCTGCTCCAACTCCAGAATGTTCAGTGTTCTCGGGAATGGTGGGAAAAGTAGTGTACACCAACACACTACTTACAGTACACTAACGCATTACACTTACTGAGTTACTGTACACCAACACACTACTTACAGCACACTAACACTTTACACTTACTGAGTTACTGTACACCAACACACTACTTACACTACACTAACACTTTACACTTACTGAGTTATTGTACACCAACACACTACTTACAGTACACTAACACATTACACTCACTGAGTTACTGTACACCAACACACTACTTACAGTACACTAACACATTACACTTACTGAGTTACTGTACACCAACACACTACTTACAGTACACTAACACATTACACTTACTGAGTTACTGTACACCAACATACTACTTACTAGACTCTCATTGACTTTTAGCAACACATTAGCAACCAGCTAACTAGAAGCTCAAGCTGTGCAAGTACTCTGCATCTTCAGAGTTGAGTCTCTTCTTCTTCTTTAAGGAGATTCCTTTTCTGTCAACTAGTCCCTCTGTTTTTCAGATACCGTCACCGCTCCAACTCCAGAATGTTCAGTCTGATCGGGAATGGTGTGCTTGCATACAGCTTTGGGTGTGACCTGCGGATTTCCGGAAAACTTTGTGAAACTCATTCCTATTAAGAATGAATGGGGTGGAAAAGTACAGCCCCATCTTCTGTACGTCTGCTCGACCAGACACGGCATACACTACCACACACACTCTATACACTTCCCTTGATGCTTGTCAGAGAAGGTTAGTCCTACCTGGTTTTCTTTAAAGTCAAGGCCCTGAAAGTATAGAAAAACAAACACCCCCCCACACACGTTTAGTCATCATCAGGGTGAGAGTCACAGTGAGAATTTCTTCCCGCCTGTGACGAGTTCTTGGCAGAAGTTCGCGGCTGACTGGTGATTAAAGCTCGCTCTGGTGTGGACGATGAGAGAAATAATGGGCTGTAGTTCGGAGTTGTTCTCGCTCTCTATGGCAGAGCGGGTGCGAGGGCCTCTGGTAAACTGCACGCCGTGTTATTGCTGCTAAATACGGCCCGCTCCGCTAGACAAGTGTCGGAAGCTCTCTGCAAGTCCAGCAGCTGCGAGGGCGCTCGGAAAATACAGCAAGAACGCGACTTCACGCCAAATCATCCTGAAAAGCGCATCCGAGGGTTAGATCATGGAGCTGACAGTGCCTGGGCTCAGCAGTATTCCGCCAAGTGGAGTGAGAAAGCTGATTTGACTGTTTGACTTCTGGACTGCTGGCACGGTTTGGCTTGGACTCTGTTATCTTGTTTGTGCTGCAACCATTGAAGCCTTTTACAGGGAACATTCTAGTAAAGCTGTAAAACAAGCCTTCTTCTTACTCAGATCCAAGATTCCTACATGGACAGTTCAGTTTTAGTTTATTTTTGGCATGCTAAGAAAGGGAATGAATATACCATATACATAATACACATAACATGTACTTTAGTTAAAGTAGAGATACCCAAGGTGAACTATTCCTCCAGTGTCAGTAGAAGTTCCTCCCTTTACACCTCCACTGGAGTATCAGTACTAAAGTATGTACCTTCAGATGTACTTAAGTATGGAGAGTACCTGTACTAAAGTATCTACCTTCAGATGTACTGAAGTATGGAGAGTACCAGTACTAAAGTATTTACCTTCAGATGTACTTAAGTATGGAGAGTAACAGTACTAAAGTATTTACCTTCAGATGTACTTAAGTATGGAGAGTAACAGTACTAAAGTATTTACCTTCAGATGTACTTAAGTATGGAGAGTAACAGTACTAAAGTATGTACCTTCAGATGTACTTAAGTATGGAGAGTAACAGTACTAAAGTATGTACCTTCAGATGTACTTAAGTATGGAGAGTAACAGGAGCATGATTTATTATGGCTCTAATGTCCTATTATCATTTCTGGAACAGGACTCTCCATCAGCTCAGTGTAGGTGAAGAGACTCTAGTGTCTCTCCGTCCACCAGTCTTTAATAGAAGCTCATTCATTAGTCTGACCCTGACGTCTATTCACATCATCATCAGCACAGAACACTGAGGGAGAATGGGTTCCATTAGCTAGAACCAAGCTCTGTCCAACAGGTCTAAACCAAGTGAGCACTGTAACCTGATTGGTGGGCTTTCCTTATCAACACACTACTTACAGCACACTAACACATTACACTTACTGAGTTACTGTACACCAGCACGCTACTTACAGCACACTAACACATTACACTTACTGAGTTACTGTACACCAACACACTACTTACAGTACACTAACACATTACACTTACTGAGTTACTGTACACCGACACGCTACTTACAGTACACTACCACATTACACTTACTGAGTTACTGTACACCAACACACTACTTACAGTACACTACCACATTACACTTACTGAGTTACTGCACACCAACACACTACTTACAGTACACTAACACATTACACTTACTGAGTTACTGTACACCAACACACTACTTACAGTACACTAACACATTACACTTACTGAGTTACCTGAGGTCTGTTTCACATATGCTACCTTGTGACATGAGAGGAGCGATGCTGCATGTGTTGGCCATTCACACATACAATGCTTGCACTGCAGAATGCTACAGCATGCACATCGTCCTCCTTCGAATCAACAGATCACAATCCTTCTGCTTCCTCTCTGCAGTTTTCTGACTCGTTATTGTGAAAACATGCCCACCCTGGTAGACCTGCCAGCAAACGTATACGCCGCATAAAGCGCTGGGGTTTCATTTACAAACGGCCATGAAAGCTGTAAGCTGCCAGTCCCATTTACCTGCACTGCACACTCTCTGAACGCAGCATGTGTGAAGCTGTTCACAATCCCTTACTGTATAATTGGTACCAACAAGGCTTTTTATAAAGGGTTAATAAAGAATAAAATAATAATAATAATAAAGTCACTAAAAGGAGTTACAGTACATAAATAAAAAGGCAATACTGAACCGGTGTTAGTCTGACAAGTCTAGTCTGAACCCACATTCATTTACACCGTTCAAGCTCAGATACTGATGTTTACTGGTCTTACTTTGCCTTTTCCATGAGTCAGCATTAAACCTGTCAGCTTTAATACATATTCATATTCATCATACGGAAGCACTCACCTTTAGCCTTTTAATAACGTGTTATAACTGCTCATTACCCCTTAATGTAATGAGTTAATCACCATGTACAACATTAATAAAAGTGTTTATACACTTATACTCTTTATACATGTAGCATTATTTTAAAGTTGCTAATTAACCTAATTAACATACTGAACACTTCCAAATAAATACCTCCATTCAAACACCTAATCTGTAATCTCTCAGTCAGACTAGACATTTATTATAGCACTACATACTACAGTAATAAATCTAGTAATGTGTTTATGCAGAGTTTTTGTATTTACCATCTAGGCACCAGTTGGGTCAGTCATGGGCAGGAGGTTAGGGAACCAGCCTTGTGACCAGAGGGTCACCAGTTCAGTTTCCTGAACTATAGTAGCTCTGAGCAGTGCACCTAACCCCCAGTTGTTTTTCATTGTATCTGTGATGCACATTCTGTATGAATGAAAAATGCCTGTACCGTAAACACAAACTATTTTCGAGATTTATTTTGCTATGTTCACAGC
Source organism: Prochilodus magdalenae (assembly GCA_024036415.1). Classification (NCBI taxonomy): domain Eukaryota; kingdom Metazoa; phylum Chordata; class Actinopteri; order Characiformes; family Prochilodontidae; genus Prochilodus; species Prochilodus magdalenae. The sequence continues at coordinate 286,973 of JAMWET010004515.1, forward strand.
AAAATCACCAATTTTTCAGTTTATCATATCGAGAAAAACACACACATATATAAGAACACAAACATAAAAACATAAAAGGAAAAACAACGATAAGATGTATTGCAACTTTTGCACAGGCCACTTTGTATACATAATTTTACTCCCCAGTTCAATGTAGCAAATTAACTGCACCTGGGCATTAAAAGGTTTAGATGTGTTTATTTATTCACACCTAGAAAATCAACAACATGTCATTAAGTGGCACCAAAGCCTTTCTGTAAAGCTGTGTGCAGGTACATACAGGAAATACAGTCCAGTCATATATCAAATGACTTGGAGTGTCTATAAGCCCCGCCTCCTGATGTCTCCCTGTGCTCTGATTGGTCAGTTTGCCTGTTCCGTTCTCATTATCAGTAATCTACAATGCTCATGTGTCTTTTAGCACAAACTTCTGTTATTCCCTCTGTGCTCTGATTGGTCAGCTTGACTGGTTCTGTCCTTATTATCAATGTTTACAATGCTCATGTGTCTTTAAGCCCCGCCTCCTAA
>JAMWET010004515.1:292500-396621 GCA_024036415.1 Prochilodus magdalenae
TGCAATTGATACTTCTACCAGTACAACCAAGACCCCTCCCAATACAACCCAAACGCCTTCCAGTACAACTAAACCCGCTCTCACTACGATCTAAACCCCTTCCAACACAACTCATGCTCCTGCCAATAGAACTCATATTCAAACTCATACTCCTCCCAGAACAACTCATACTCCTCCCAGTACAACCATAACCCCTCCCAGTACAACTCATACTCCTTCTAGTACAACCATAACCCCTCCCAGTACAACTCATACTCCTTCTAGTACAACCATAACCCCTCCCAGTACAACTCATACTCCTTCTAGTACAACTCATACTCCTTCTAGTACAACCAGTGCAACTGATATTCCTCCCAGTGAAATCTAAAGCCTTTCATAGTACATCTAATACTCCTCCCAGTCCGATCTAAACCCTCCCAATATAATTCATAATCCTCTCAGTCCAATCTAAACCGCTTCCAGTACATCTAATACTCCTCCCATTTCGATCTAAACCCTCCCAATACAATTCATACTCCCTCCAGTCTGGTCTAAACACCTCCCTGTACAACTCATACTCCTCCCAGTACAACCATAACTCTTACCCGGTAGAACTCATACTCCTTCTAGTACAACCACAACCCCTCCCAGTACAACTCACACTCCTTCTAGTACAAACATAACCCCTCCCAGTACAACTCATACTCCTTCTAGTACAACTAAAACCACTCCCAGGACAACCAAAACCTCTCCCAGTACAACTCATACTCCTCCCAGTACAACTCATACTCCTTCTAGTACAACTAAAACCACTCCCAGGACAACCAAAACCTCTCCCAGTACAACTCATACTCCTCCCAGTACAACTCATACTCCTTCTAGTACAACTAAAACCACTCCCAGGACAACCAAAACCTCTCCCAGTACAACTCATACTCCTCCCAGTACAACTCATACTCCTTCTAGTACAAACATAACCCCTCCCAGTACAACTGATATTCCTCCCAGTCCGATCTAAACCCTCACAGTATAATTCATACTCCTCTCAGTCCAATCTAAACCCCTTCCAGTACATCTAATACTCCTCCCATTTCGATCTAAACCCTCTCAATACAATTCATACTCCTTCCAGCCCGGTCTAAACACCTCCCAGTACAACTCATACTCCTTCTAGTACAACTAAAACCCCTCCCAGTACAACTGATACTCCTCCCAGTACAATCTAAACCCCTCCTAGTACATCTCATACACCTCTCAGTCCGATCTAAACCCCTTCCAGTACATCTCATACTCCTCCCAGTCCAATCTAAATCCTCCCAGTACAATTCATACTCCTTCCAGTCCAGTCTAAACACCTCCCAGTACAACTCATACTCCTCCCAGTACAACCAAAACCTCTCCTAGTACAACTCATACTCTTTCCAGTACAATCATACTCCTTCTAGTACAACCATAACCCCTCCCAGTACAACTGATACTCCTCCCAGTGAAATCTAAACCCCTCCTAGTACATCTCACGCTCCTCTCAGTCCGATCTAAACCCTCCCAATATAATTCATACTCCTCCCAGTCCGATCTAAACCCATCCCAACACAACCCATGCTCCTGATAATACAACCAAAACTCCTCCCAGTACAACTAACACCCCTCCCAGTACAACTAACACCCCTCCCAGTATGACTGAACCTCCTCTAACTACAGAAGTGAGAGGGAATTAGACACGACTGAATTATAATAAAAGTCCAAAGTAAATAATAATGATCATAAATCTGCAGTTTAAAGAGGACAAAGAAGCAGAGCTGGAACAAGAGCACGACTGGCATATCTTTAATTGTGAACCAGCACCTCGGAGTCTCCTAATCCCGGCATATGCCGTACTTCCCGAGTGAAAGTGATCACCGCTGAAGCAAGTCTTTTTTATATAAATGTCAGAACATGTGCTGGGGCGCTAGTTATTATCCTGGCGGAATGCTGTGTGCTCGGGGAGTTTCGTGATAAATCTGAGCAGAGTCTGGCACACACCATGGCTTCGCTGCCAGAACCCTGCCACGGGCTGAGGACCAGCGTCTGACACCGGGCTTATTTTTTTGCCCACAGTGCCGTATATCATGCAAACGTTTTTATTCTCCGTCACGGCTCGAGAGCAAACCATGAGCAAGCATTTTATTCATTTATTAAACATAAAAAAACACAGCAAAACAAAACAAAGCAAATGGAATTCCACGGATGGAAACGTCAGAAGTTCAGTCATCATCGGAAGTTACAACAGGTCCTTAAAGCAGGAAGAGGAATGGGGCTCGGGCCGCGTAGGAAGACGGAAGCTTTTATATAACAAAAGGAAAGTAATCTTGCTAATGACATTTGCGTTTTTGGCACTGCCGTTCCATTTGATAGAATGAGCGGACACGGCAGAGTCACCGGCGACGTGATATATGGTCGGCCCATAGGACCTGCACTTTTCAGGGAGAAAGCCCATTAGCTAGACTTTACAGGCCGCGTCATAAATTATGACACAGGGGTTAAGCACTCTCAATTTACCAACAGGTAATGTACACTCACACAAATGAGCTCCTGAGAGGAGCCAAATAAAACTGCCGTAAAAGTCCGAGAACGTCCAGACCGGACTTGGGCAGATGGAAACCCAAATAATAAATAATTAAAGGAAAAGGAAACGGGATACGCAGTAAACAGAATAAGCGCGACTGCTGGAAGACTCTCTCCTAATTAACAGGGGTTTCACTGGATTGCTAGATCGGCAGAGAGAGCCAACCGTCCCACGTCCTCCTCCTTCTCCTCCTTCATGGCTCTTTAGCCGAAAGAAGGAACGAAAGGAGATGTACTCGGAAGAAAAAATGCAGTTTAAAAAGGTCATAATGAGCCGACCGGCATGTCAGCCACGCTCGCTAATGCGGCTAACGCTTCATGTTCTGTCTGCGAGAGGAGATCCGAGTCTTCGGCCTCCGCAGCTCTGAAAACACATACACCAGCCGGCCGAGCGAGAGAGAGCGCGTCCTCTGCATTGAGATGAAACTGTTTTGTCTGGGCCGCGGCACAGCATACAGATGAGCCGTATCCGCTGGCAGGCCTTGGCGTTAGGCCTTGAACTGCTTGGAAGTCTCCCCCAGTGCAGAGTCATTAGGAATTTTCTGGTGCTCTGTAAACACTGTGATTATCTGGCTGTTGTCTGAACTACAACAGGGGCGAACGATCCTCGGCGGGGTTGGGAAAGTGGGTGAGTGCTTTTCCGGGTGCTGAAAGGGGGGCAGGAAAAAAATGGTAATCTAATTGTGCACATACTTCAGGAATATGGAAAAACATGTACAAGATTATATATATATATGACGAATTGAATAGTCCATAGAAAGAATCAGCCAACAGGAATAAAACTTGGTGGGTGGGTTTGACATCGTGAGACATGCAAATGATTCAAGTTTCACACTCGACTGCACATATGACGTAAGCAAGGATGTAACTGATTGATCCAACAGCCTTGAGTGTAGACATCCAGCGAGCAGTGGTGTCCTCCATGAGTCCTCCTGTTAGTGCAGCACCATTGGCAGACGGCTGCATCACGCAGGACTACATGCACACAGACCGTTACCACGCCTGTCCTTAACAACACGTCACCGTCACCAAAGACTGCAGTGGTGTCGTACCAGACTGTCATGGAGTGACTCAGAATGGCAGCGGGTCATCTTCAGTGATGAGTCCCACTTTAGTCTTGGTGGAGACGCCCAACGAATCCGTGTGTGGAGGCACCGTGGTCAGCACCAAGATGAACGGTTTGTTGTCACACGTCCAGAAGGCCTGGTGTCCCTCCACCTCTACCCCTACCGCACCATCTGCAGGAACTGTGTGAGGATGCTCAAGCTGCATGGGATGGATTATCACAGGACTCCATTAGGAACCTCTACAGCTCCATACCGAGACGTCTGGCATGTTGGGTTAGCCAACACGGCGGCCCGACGCCATACTGAGAGACAGACTTCTGCATGTGTAGCTCAATAAATATTGATCATATCAGTCTTTTATTTATCGATCCTGGTCACCTTTATCTTCCTTCCCGACACCACTGCAGTCCCACACCTCCTTCTGGGTGCAGCTGTTCTTTCTGATGATGAGTGTGTATGTATTCCAGCTTTTTGGTTGACACTAAGATGAGTATTCAGTATTTGGCAAGATAATTGGCCATTAAGGCCCGAGTAAGCCGTGAGGTGGTTCCGTGAAGCAATTAGAGAGGAATGAAGAAACAATACGGCTTTGTTGTCCAAAAAAACTTCCTTAACGAGGAAAGTCCTGAAGAAAGGCAAAGAAGCGAGCGCTTTCATTACACGGCCTTGTTTGTAGCGTTCTGCCATAAAAAGAGCAGTTCATTAGCGGACACTGCTGAAAGATTAGCATCGCGAACAGGCATATTATTCTCCTCTCCTGCCAAGAGAGCTCTCTGTGGCAAACGCGGTCCACTCCTTTCATTTCCTCACGGCGCTAACAGCAATATCGGTGCTTGCTGAATGTGCTCGAATTCCTTCGGCCCCCCTGAGCAATAACAACGACGTGCGCACGAGGACGAGGACATTCGAGACCGAAAAAGGCCTCCGACGTGGCTTTGAGGCCCGCTGTGAGAAAACACAAACGCCATGTTCCCGCTCCCCGTGTGCACGTACAAGAAAGAGAGCATTCATTAAAACAAGCCCTGCTTGTTACCAGCCCATCGGTTTGACTGGACACAGGCCAAGCCCTGACCCCTGGGTCATTCAGCAGTCACCAGAACACACACTGGGGGACGTGTTCCGCGGGACGCGTCTGCTTAACTAGAATATACGCAAGACGATTCCGCGCCCTATAAACGGCAACATGCGCCCAGATGCATGTCTGCCGGCTCGGGCGGGCGCTTTGCAGAGGAGCGCCAGGTTTAATGAATGAGACATGTTGTGGAGCTTGATTTACGAGGCCCTATCAATATCGCCCTGCCACATGAAGCCCAGGTTCGGTTGTGTTGAGATATGGTTATTAACCCTGCAGCCTTGAAAGCGTTGTGTCTGAGCGACGCAGCCCACCCTGAGCGCAGCCCACCCTGAGATAAAGAGACACTGAGCCCCAGACGGTACTGTGCAGAAGACGGAGGCATCTGAGTAGTCACTATAGTGGGATGGATGACACCGCTTTAAGCATTACCAAGGAAAGCCCAGTATTTACAGTCACCATCCAATATCGAGTCCATCTAATCAGCTTCCATAACAGATAAATAACACAACACAGGTGAGTCACTTTATTATGACCACCAGAGAAACAGCTAGACGGGCTGGAAGTGACTCAGTATGTTCCTGGTAGGTTATCACAGGTATCTGGAGCCATGCTGACTGCAGTGCATCCCACAGCTGCTGGAGGGGCAACGGAAGTGGTCCCACAGATGCTAAACTGGGTTCAAGGCCTGGCAAATAGGGAGACAGGATAGTATATAGAAAGTCTTGGTCATGCTTTTTCCAACCAATGTGAGACACTTTGAGCCATGTGACATAGTGGCATTGTCTTGCTGGAAGATCCCATCCGCCCCTGGGAAGACAATAAGCATGGATGGATGTACGTGATCTACAAGGAGGGACGCATACCCAATTTGGCTGAGAATCGACATCGATGAGTGGGTCCAGAGGATGCCACAAAATGCCACGAGACTTCCTTCATAAGCTACAGGGTGCTGCTGTCCAAAATAGGAAGTGGTCATAATAATGTGACTCGACTTTGTAATTAGCTTTCCGAGGTTGAAGACAAAATGGTCAAAATGAACCAATGCAAGAGTAGGCATATTAAAAACATAGGCTTAGAAAAAGGCAGGTATGAGTATGTTTTAATTATGTCTGTGCCACAACAACAATAACAACAAAATAATAATAATAAATATAATAATAAAATGATAATAACAAAAATAAAAGTAGATACATATTAAAAATATAAATACTCATAATACAATTAAAATATTGGCATATATATCAGCGTCCTGTGGGCAGCGTCCTGTGGGCAGCGTCCTGTGGGAAGTGTCCTGTTGGCAGCATCCTGTGGGAATTGTCCTGTGGGCAGCATCCTCTGAACACTAATTAAGGCCTAGAGGATGGCCAACACCGTGCAGCATCTACAAGGTGGACCGGCAAGGTAGGAGTGTCTAATAGAGTGGACAGTGAGTGGACACAGTGTTTAACACTCCAGCAGCACTGCTGTGTCTGATCCACTCACACCAGCACCACCCACACTAACCCACCACCACCACGTCAGTGTCACTGCAGTGCTGAGAATGATCAACCACCCACATCATACCTGCTCTGTGGTGGTCCTGTGGGGGTCCTGACCATTGTAGAACAGGGTAATACAGTATTTGATGGACTACAGTCTGGACCTGTACACCTACAGAGTGTCCTATATGGTCAGTGAAGCTGATAATATGGACAGGGAGTGTAGATAGAAGTAGGTGTACCTAATGAAGTAGCTGGCATATACACATGCACATCTCGATGTTGGGAAGCCCTGCTTGCCTTTGACCCATCCATGGCAGTATTAAGACAGCCACCTCTAATGAACGCTCGGTTATGTATTTTGCTGGTAAATAAGATTCTGCTGTTGCTACTACAGATGAACCCGTCTCAAAGATGCAATAGAGAACAAAGCAATTTCTGTCTGTTTCTGTCTTAGAGGCATTTCTGGACCTATAACACAACTCATTACAGCTTTACAGTAAACAGATGTGAGTGCTGTGTGCTCGAAGTGCATCTTATATTCTCATCTTGCTTTAGTGAAGTCGATAATAAACAAAGCAGGGATTAGTCACACTCCTAAAAGCTTTCTCCGTGCGTGTCATGCACGGCTCCAAAACAACTATCAGACACTGGTAAAGACAGGTGCCAACAACTTGGGAGACTGGGGCAACCCCCTCCTTCCTGCCTGGCCAGAGAGACAAAGCTCAAGTTGGACTATCTATGAGGAAAGCCATGGTAGCGAAACTACATCAAGCCATATGACCATCGCTGGGACTGTGGAAGTGCATGCAGCAGTAAACAGCAATGGGTTCAAGCATGCAGGCACAACAGCTACCACATAACCTGTGCTGTTATCTGCAGACACTGGCTCCCCCAGTTGCAGTGCTGTTGGGAAGGAAGATAAAGGTGACCAGGATCAATAACTGATGATACATTTAGACTGATATGATCAATATTTATTGAGCTACACATACAGAAGTCTGTCTTTCAGTATGGCGTCGGGCCGCCGTGTTTGCTAACCCAACACGCCAGACGTCTCGGTATGGAGCTGTAGAGGTTCCTAATGGTGTCCTGGGATAATCCATCCCATGAAGCTTGAACATCCTCACACAGTTCCTGCAGATGGTGCAGTAGGGGTGGAGATGGAGTGACACCAGGCCTTCTAGGATTGTGTGGCGCCAGTAACAACCGCTTTCATCTTGGTGCTGACCACATGGTGCCTCCTGCACAGACACGGATTCGTTGGGCGTCTCCACCAAGACTAAAGCGGGACTCGTCACTGAAGATGACCCGCTGCCATTCTGAGTCACTCCATGACAGTCTGGTACGACACCACTGCAGTCTTTGGTGACGGTGACGTGGTGTTAAGGACAGTCATGGTAACGGTCTGTGTGCATGTAGTCCTGCGTGGTGAAGCCGTCTGCCAATGGTGCTGCACTAACAGGATGGCTCATGGAGGCACCACCGCTCACTCAGTGACCACAGTCGTGGTTTTTGGGTCAGTCAGGAACAGCGATAAGGTCGGTCCTTGCTTATGTCACATGCACGGCAGAGCATGAGACGTGATTCATTCGCATGTCTCATGACGTCAAACCCACCCACCAAGTGTCAGGCCTGTAGGTTGATTCCTACCGGGTGTAGAACATTATGTAAATCTTTAGATCCGTGTGCCAATTACCCCTAATCTATTTGAAGAGCTCTTTTAAACCCCAGCTCGGTTTGGGAACCAAGACTCTGTGAAGAAACTTCGAAGCCATACCATGAGTTTTAATTTAGCCCCCCACCCAGCCACCCACCCAACACCCTCTTAATGCCACTTAGTCCTCTTAAATAAAAGCGGAGCGTGTTCAGGTTAACTGAGGTGGCCTGACTCTGCCGCGGTGGAAGAGTAATGAGAAAGCCGCATCGCATAAGTGCTTAAATAATCCTGAAGGGGTTGAGGCCTCCTGTCAGCCCTCGGAGTGGTTTCCAATGGCTCGGGGCCCTGAGGCTAAAGCTTCACGCATGTACAGGAGCGCCTAGCAGCTTCCCTGCGAGGCTGAAGAGGGGGCTGGATAACTAACGGTCAGCGGGTCTCCCTCCAGTAATGTTGATGTATGGCTGGAAGGAGACAAGTGCAGCGACTTTTGCTGCCTCGGATCACGGCAATTAATCTAAGGTGTCATGCGATGAACCCGGGCGCGGGCTTGGAACCTGGATGGCTTGAATTATACAACACATTAAATGGGGCTTTAACGATTCCGGACCCTAGGAGTAGCGACCCCGGGGTCTTCTTTTTTGTCTCTGTCCAGGTGGAGCGGAGAACAAAGTGAGACGTTTAAGGCAAACATGGCGCAGCTAGCTAAGAGTTGCACTTCCCCGGTGAAGTTGCGAGGACGGATACTGGCCATATGTGATTCATTTGTGAGGGTGTGCTTCGATTAATCAGAGCCCGGTGGCAGACGCTTGTGTTCGGCCGCGTGCCACCTGAGGAAGAATTATCTGCTCCGCTCTGACCCGCTGGTAAATAATTAGAGCAGAAAGTGATCCTCCTCATTAATATAGCTTACATTAGCATCATTCACTGGCCTAGTTACTCTGGCAGCCAGAGGTGCACGAGGCACCGAGACGAGCCGCGAGAAGACGGGCACATCTGCCGATGAGCCGGGGCGGCTTCTTCGCGCGGGCGTGGACTGCCAGAGGCCGACTGCATTAGCAATAAGGCCTGTCCATGAAAGTGCAACAGATTTTTCTGTTTATGCTAAGCCCGGGGTAAGGCGAGGCGGTGCCAGGGGTCAGTGCATCGAATGTTCAGCCCAAATGGCCAGATGGACCTGCAGACTGAGAGGCTCTTTTCTGCCTCGCTGAGGCCATATGGAACTATGAAAAACTTACACAAAAACTAGCGGGTCTGCGGCCCCTTTGACACCGATGATTAAGTCAAAGTGCCCTCCACGCTGCAACACAAACTCCTCCGAGGTAAACAAAGGCGATGATGACAGATGATCGCAATTACAAAGTGGTAAATATTGGGATGCCTCGTGGCTCTCAGCAGATTTCCTCCATGGAATTACTTCAGAAACAATTTAACCCCTTTAAATCTGGATTATTACATGCTAAAGGCTAACATGCACCTGCCTTGCCTAGTGCTGCATAACCGAGTCAGTGAGTCAGTGCTCTCTGATGTTCTACATAGAAGCTGTGTCAATTTAGTCGAAGTGAAAAACGTCTAGTGCTAGCTGTGTTACACCTCCATTTACACCCTATGATCTGGTCCAGGAATGAAACGAGCTGTTTTCCCTTTTCTTGGTGAACTCATTAATATTTAAATGAGCTCCGCTCTGATTGGCTGGGTTACAGTGAGACATTATAATCATCAAAAAGAAGCAACATGTGGAAACAGACTAAATAAAACGAACCTCCGTGTAAACAAGCTCCACACTCATGCTAGGAGTTAGCTCTGCTAGTTACTTGGAGCTAATGCTAGTCGCTAACATTGCCTGTACTAGCTACTGGCTTTCCATCAGGACATCCCCACACGGTAGATTAAAGTTGTTCCTCACTATGGAACTCTCAGTTTAGGATGATCTGCTTCAACCGGCACACACGGATACAATCACACAGCATGGCTGCTACTTATATCCTGCTGTTGGTGTTGTGATGCTAATAAATGTGCTCCTCTCCGGTCTATTCAGGGCTATGCACTGAGCGGAGCTGCTCCATATAGTGCAAGAGTTTGGGAAACTGTCCGGAGTGAAATGTGCAGACTGCTGGATTAAAGTTGGCTGGGATCCCGTTGATGATGTGGGACATGAGGTGAACTTTCTGTTCCAGCTTGTGGAACAATCTGTACAAGCTGTAGCATTTCAGAGGGAACTTTACACTGGATTACGAAGATGGTGAATAGGAATTAACTGCAGCCTGGTTCAACGATGAACATCAACCATGTACCGCTGATAGTCGCATTCCGACATCCCCTTCACAGCCATCGGATTTCTCCACATAGGCCACCATATTGGTGGCCGTAGCTCCGTTGTTGTGGTTGTAAATGTAAATGTCGGGGGTGTAAATATTAATGGGTCTGTTCCGTAACAGTAACATTAGATCTACTTATACCGAAGATAAGAATACCAACCACCTGGGAATGGAGGAGCAACAGAGTAGACACAGGTGGACACGCTAATAATAAGGCAGGAGAACCTGGAAGTGTTGAGCCAGGATCAGGACACCATGTTATACCCAAAACAGATCAGGAGCTACAAATACATATTGTTGCTGTCCAAAGAAAAGCATGTATCTCCATTGTTGTTGATTTTATTTTTATGCCTCATTGGTTCACATGAACTGCTGTTTACACTGGCTGTGAATTTCATGAAGAACGGACCGACAGAAATGGCCCAAAACAGCTTGGAAAGATGTCTGCTTCCATTGACTTCCATTCAAATTAAATGAGGTTTTTGGCCTCTCCTGTAAAGCTGCCATTTTGGAGATACCTGTTTTTCTTTGGACAGCGACGATATGTAAACCACTACCAATGACCATCAGCTCACTGGACAAAGTGAATTCCACAGTTGGGCCAGATTTGTTGGAGGCCTTCCCTGGCACAATTCCGACGAGAATTCCCTGTAGACTGGGATTTTATCCACTGCTGGTAGACCCGTAAGACCGTACGCTTCCATACACCTGCAGATTCAGCTACTTCCTTCACACTATGGTCTTTGGCCACGCCCACATGCAGTCACTCCTTTTAGCCAATCATTAACATCTGCTCTGGAGCCATTTTCCACACATGGAACGAAACATTCCCTGCACTGTAGCACCTCTTCCCAAACTATGGACCCCGTCACTCATACCTTGTAGGTATTTATAACCTCATTATCCTCATGCAGCGCCATCTGCAGGAACCTGAAGGTACTACCACCTTGAACATGCAAGGGGACGAATTTTGTTATAGCATAATATAGTAATACTAACATACAGCTCTAAATAATTCATAGCTGAAGATGAATCAAATATGTAGTAACAGATCATAATCTATCATGTTATTAAATATTGTGGCCTAACTGTGAATAATCATGATTGACTACGCAAACCATGACAACCAATCCAAACCAGTCCCAATATTACCATCCACTCTCCCATTACTAAGCCGATACTGTTGAATTACCACCTCTAGACTGATACATGATGCACTGATGCATTTTAAGGGCCCTGAATAATTCATAGACGTTAGCGAACAATACCTCTCATGATTAACAGCCCAACAGAAACCCAGCGGTTCAAGGGTTAAACGCGACCCACATGGAGGCGGTTGGGAGTGTGTGCACATTATCAGTCTCTCGCTGTCCGTCCACAGCGGGCGAGGGGAAAAGCAGCAGGCGTCTCAGGCTTTAGTCTGATGAGATGGGGTCCAGCGAGCCCCACCCGGACTCCTCCAGGCCCTCGCACAGCCAGAGCCGTCTGCGGCTCACTGGAGTGGAGCAGACACTGGCACCGACCATCTGGAGCTCACCCCCTCCAGACTGGACCTTCCGATAAAGGCAGTCTTCAGCGTGACAAACGGCCCGCTCGGCCACCCAGCCGCGCTCATATCACTTTCACCCGCCTGACACGAGCCATCTTGTCACGCCTCGATGTTGCTGCACCTCTTTGGTTTACAAATTCAAGAGCAGTGTTACCATTTGGACCAAGCCGTTACCAGTGCTGTTGTTCCTCGAGGTTTTTGTGGTGTCAATCAGACGTTAGGAGTTTTATCATCGCTTTCGTCTGTTGGTCACAGATATTTATGCTGGTGTGATATTTAAATTTATGTTAAACCATGCGAGCCCAGGCGTTCTTCGGAATCAGTCTTGATCACATTTACATGATTTAAATCGTTTACAAGCTATAAACAAAACTGAGACAGTGGTATACTTCTACAAAAGTCTATTTCAACTATGTGCAATAAAACCTCAATATTCCATTTCTATTTCTACAATGTGCAGTAAAAACTCAGTAGTCTATTTCTATTTCTACTATGTACAGTAAAACTCAGGAATCTATTTCTAATATTTATATTTTCTGTAATTTTATATATTATATATATAAAATTACATATATATATATATATATATATATCTTATTTATTATTTCTATGTTTCCTGACACTTCTGTTCTTTCCTCTGTGCTGCTGTGGCATTGTAAACTTCCCCACTGTGGGATCAATAAAGGATTATCTTATCTTCATTATAGGGTTACATATTAAGATGCAGTATTCCAGGATTCCAGAATCCAAGATTCTAAATGTAGAGAAAAATCGATTTTGAGGATCAACTCTTGATTTCAGGATAGAGTTACATAAGAAGACGCAGCATTCCTTGATTGCCCGGTGTTTAGAACCAGAGATTTTTGGTTCTGAATGTAGAGAAATGTTGATTTTAAGGATCAAATGCATTAGCCAGGGAGATTTCAGGATATGCTGGTTGGGAATGTTTTGTTTACTATAAGGGAAAAGGAATATCTGGGAATACTACAGTGAGACTCTTCATGAAATAACCTTATCACTGATGGTTTGTGCTAAACTCTGGTCATTATCAGTAAGACACTATGGGTCATTATGGGTAAGACTGTGTAATAGACGACCCTGTACAGATTAATCCGACTGTATAGATGTTCCAAGCTCCTTTTCCCGTTAGCTCTGCCTTTCACTCCTCTACAGGGATCATCCTGAGGAGGATGGGTTCCCCCCTTGAGCCTGGTCCCTCTCAAGGTAAATTCCTTGCACTCTAAGGGAGTTTTTCCTCGCCACTGTTGCCTCTGGCTTGCTCACAGGGAGACCTGGACCCGGATTTCCTTTCCTACGTCTGTACATGGACCCAGTGTTTTTCTTTTCCTTTATATAAACTGCTTCTCTGTGAAGCTGTTTTGAGATAAGATTACTTGGAAAAAGCGCTAAACATATATACAGTGCTCAACCCAGTTCACTGAAATGTAAAACTAAAGTAGAATTTTTTCCATTGCTTTTGTCTGTCTATAGATATTCATTTTACAAGAGAAGGAATAATATACTGAGCCAAGGTAACCAGGTGTCCCCTCCACCCACACAGAAGTGTCCACACAGTGGGACACCTCTTTCGGTTTCTTTATGACGACATTTACTCATGATATAACAGCGTTTCATGCCAAGTCCAATATAGGGTACATCGCTATAGGGTTACATATTAAGGCAAAGTATTTCATGGTGGCCTGTTTTCTAGAATTCTAGATTTCTAGATTTTTGGTTGTGAATGTAGAAAAGAGCTGAATTTGAGGACTGACTGCATTAGCCAGTGAGATTTCAGGATATGTTTGCCGGGGATGTTGTCTCTACTACAAAGTAAAAGGTGTATTTGGGATGCTACAGTGAGATTCTACAGGAAAGAAGCCTTACAGTGATGGTCCTAGACTCTGGGTAATATAGGTAAGACTGGGTAATACTGGACAACCCTGTACAGACACAGTGCTCAAAGTGGGCCGGTTTCCTGAAATTGAAAACGCCTGAGTAAACAGCAGCTGCTGTGTTCAAAGGATGCATTAAAGTAAAAATAGAGATGGAGATACATTGGTATTTTTGACCTTGCACAATAAATAAAGTGATTCCTCATAATCTACCTTTAAGAGGAACTGGGTCTGAACTCCTAGAAAAGGCCTAGAACGCCTAGAAAATGAACCAACACTGGTGTTGACCAGAGGTGTGGACGCAAATTAGCCAAGCATGCTAACGAGCATAATTCTGCATAAACCTTTTGACGACAGTGTGGGAGAAGGAAGGTGTGGTCGTCTGTTGGTGGATCTGAGTATCTAAAGTACGATGGAGGTGATCAAACCCAAAGCCTTGCCTCAAAGTAACGTTCTCCATCGCTGTTCAAGTGCCACTCACCACATCCGGAGGCTGAATCACGAACAGCAAACCGGCCCGGGCACAACGGCCACGGTAATTCTCGTCGCCTGTCGGCCGTAAACAGATGCGATACGGAAACGAGCGGGGCTCGTCTGAAATTGCACGGGGGCGAAGGCCTGCTGGCTTTTCCGAGCCGCAGCGTATGGCCACAGCGGAGGCTCTGTGGAGGTTGCTGAGGGGAAAATGAGAGAAACATGCTAAAAACAGCTTGGCCCTCGCTGACCTCCCATCGCTGCCTGCGACAAGCCAGCCTCTGACTAAAAGCGCTGTTTTGTTGCCAGTCAATGCAGTAACAGCTGGAGACACATAACAAGGGACATCCATCTGAGGGAGCATGGCGCAGAGTTCTTTTTTTGGCCTGCCACTAATTCACTTCAAACTGAGAGAAGTGCTGATTGAATAAATCAGGAGGTGGTGGAAAACACTTCTTTTTTTTCCCGGCGCATTTCCCAGCGCTCCGCTTTTGACAAACATGTTTGTTTTTCACCCCTTGAAGAACTTGATGAGGTGCTGCGTGCCCCGTCCTTATTAGCAGAGAGACAAGGGCGATAAGTGTTAGCAAATTAGCAGTGGTCCGGCAGTGGGCTGTTTTTAGTCGCCTTGCTCTATCGGTGTGCTCCCTTTATTTGCCGTCTTCGTGACAGAGAATATTCCGGAAACGCAGTCTGTGATTTCGGCTTTCTCTTTTTATTAAAAGACTAATTAAAATCTTTTTCAATTTAGAGTCATGCGGGAAACTAAATGTCTTTGATACACGTACTGATGGCCTGCGGCCTTATTACAACCGGCCCTGCTCAGCGGATGGGTATAAAAAATGAATAACGATAATGATTTCATACCTTTCTTGAAGTTGTTTGGTTTTATCAGCTGCTTATACTCGCTGGGCAGATGTTATTGTCATCGGCCAATCAAACTACTAACCTGGTCTCTATGGTGTTCAGATTTAAGTACAAATGACCCCATTTTCCTGTAGATGCTTTGTAGAAGTTGCTAGCTAACAGAATCATAGAGCTGTGCTACCAACAACACTGTTCGTATTGTACCAACAATCAGCTCGTATCTGTTGATATCCCTACGTGGTAGTACCCTCAGGCTCCTGCAGATGGCGCTGCATGAGGATGATGGGGCTATAAATCCCTGTGGGGTGTGAGTGATGGGATCCATAGATTGGGAAGAGGTGCTACAGTGCAGGGAATGTCTCCTACCATGTGTTGAAAATGGCTCCAGAGCAGATGTTAATGATTGGCTAAAAGGAGTGACTGAATGTGGGCGTGGCCAAAGACCATAGTGTGAAGGAAGTAGCTGAATCTGCAGGTGTATGGAAGCGTACGCTCATCCACTGGTCTACTGTTGCTATTGGTTGTTATTATACAGCGTTATGAGCTGACTTTAGGAAGTCAGATATTCCAGCTATTAAAATATTATGCATGTCATTATCACTACTTTTGACATTATCTAAGTTATGCCAGGTATTCTAATGTGTGATTTATGCTTTATAATGTCCCATAAATGCATTTATAGTACATTATAAACCCAGAATTCATAGAAAGTGTTACTCTAGCATGTTCTCTATGCAGTTTTGATGCTGTAATATCAGAATGACTCACTTTTAACTGATGCTATGTAGAAGCTGCCAATGAACAGAAACAGAGCTGTACTAGCAATAACACTCTTCTGTCTCTTATTGATATCTCTGGGTGTTTTGTTGATATTAGCATGTATCTTGTTGCAGGTAAACGGCCATATGTGTCTCATTAGTGCATATCGGTTTGATCACCCCTGTAATGTATACAGGTCTGAACACAGATAGACTCATGCAGGGGCTCGGTCATCTGCCCCCTTTCCCCTCAGACTGGGCTCTTCTGGTCCATGGTTATAACAATTGTGTTTTATATGGACGTTATTCTAGATCCTAAGTTTAGCCTCTGCCTGGGAACTGAGCCAGCGGGTCGGCTTGGTTCCACAAGCTTCATCACTTTTGGGTGCCCCCTGTTGTCCAATACTGACCACCCGTGAACACTTGTACTGAGTAACTCTGAATTGACATGGTTGCATGCATCACCGCAGCGCTGGAACCCCTCCAATAAAGCATCAGCAGCTGAGTTTCCATTGTCTTCCATGATAAAATGAAAACCTGTTAAAGATTTCTGTGAAATGTTGTCGTTGGCATGCGTGCATGTGGAATTTGTCATATGAGGCAGCTTATGAATCCCTCATGAGCTATTGATAAGAACGCTGTGGTTCTTTTATTCAGTATTAGCATAATTTTGCGATTCTAGAGTCTGTTGGGGTCAAGGCCCGAATTTACAGCAGGGCTCCTCCAATCGTTCATCACCACTATATTAGAAATGACCCGACGTCAACAACAACAAAAAAAACGAAATATATTTTTATGATTTCAAAAGTTCTTATTACCATTATTGTCAAAATGTATTTACAGACTTTAGACTATCAAAAGTATAGCTGTACCCAGAAGGAGGTGTGGGATTGTAGTTGTTGGGAAGGAAGATAAAGGTGACCAGGATCAATAACTGATGATAAATTTAGACTGATATGATCAATATTTATTGAGCTACACATACAGAAGTCTGTCTCTCAGTATGGCATTGATCCACCATGTTTGCCAGTGCATGGAACTGTAGAGGTTGCTAATGGTGTCCTGTGATAATCCATCCCATGCAGCTTAATATCCTCACACAGTTCCTGCAGATGGTGCGGTAGGGGTGGAGGTGGAGGGACACCAGGTCTTCTGGACGTGTGACAACAAACCGTTCGTCTCGGTGCTGACCACGGTGCCTCCACACACAGATTCGTTGGTCGTCTCCACCAAGACTAAAGCGGGACTCGTCACTGAAGATGACCCGCTGCCATTCTGAGTCACTCCATGACAGTCTGGTACGACACCACTGCAGTCTTTGGTGACGGAGACGTGGGGTAATAAGGACAGTTGTGGTAACGGTCTGTGTGCATGTAGTCCTGCATCGAGCAGTCGTCTGCCAATGGTTCTGCACTAACAGGATGGCTCATGGAGGACACCACTGCTCTCTGAGTGTCTGCAGTCGTGGCTGTTGGGTCAGTGAGGTACAGAGATAAGGCCCATCCTTGCTAACATCACGTACACAGCCGAGCGTGAAACTTGAACCATTAGCATGTCTCACAATGTCAAACCTTCCCACCAAGTTTCAATCCTGTCGGTTAATTCCTTCTGTGTACAGCTGTTTGTGCAACCACTTCTTGACGATGAGTGTATAAACAGCATTAAGAAAAATTGAAAATTCAAATATACCCTTGAGGGCCCCCACCGGCCTGATCCCCCAAGCATTTGCCTGCTTTGGTGGCAAGCAGCGCCTGTGTTTGATATTGGGACTGTCACATGAGAGATCACGTTTCCATGCCACATGGAGCTGTTTGAGCTTATTCCATTTAGAAAGGCTGTAGTCTTTTCTGGATCTCTGGCTCTGTAAGAGCTGAAAACTGGCAGCAACACTCATGTCTCCTCCTCCGTCCAGCTCTACAGCTCTAGTCTCAGCAATCGGTAATTTGATCAATGCGTTTACATGCACTTGGGTAATCAGATAATAGCAAAACTCCGAGTCTGTGTGAGTCAGGCAGTAATCAGATTCCTGCTGCACAACCGGCCAATAAACGCACACAATATGACGTTACATAAACGCAACCTTAAACTCAAACTTCACTTTAACAGAAAACATGAACAAATATCATCTAGAAGAATATATAATCCTTAATCACATGAAGCATGTAGTTGGTTCGCTCCAAAAGCTTTTTGTGTTGAGAAATCTGATTATTGAGCTCAAATCTTACTGGATATCTTTATCAGACCATAATATGCTCTTAGAAAGTGAAGTATGCTGTTTAAATTACCACTTGACTAAGATATGATCGGATTATTTAATGCAGATTATGCAGGTATACTCATCTTAGTCTGATTGCAATGAGTAGGTCAGCAAGCATATTCAGCTTAGTCTGATTTCAGGGAGTGGGGGTTAACTTGTATAGTCAGATTGGTCTGAATGCAGTGAGTTGGTTTAAATGGTATAGTCAGATTAGTCTGATTGCACTGAGTTGGGTTAGCTGGTATAGTTGAGGTATAGTATGACTGCAGTGAGGAGGTCAGCAGGTATATTCAGGTTAGTCTGATGGCAGTGAGTAGTAGATCAGATGGTATAGTCAGATTAATCTGATTGCAATGAGTAGTAGGTCAGCAGGTATATTCAGGTTAGTCTGATGGCAGTGAGTAGTAGATCAGATGGTATAGTCAGATTAGTCTGATTGCAGTAAGTAGTAGGTCAGCAAGTATATTTAGATTAGTCTGACTGCAGTGAGTAATAGATCAGCAGATACAGTCAGATCAGTCTGATGGCTATGAGTAGTAGATCAGTAGGCATATTCAGGTTAGTCTGATTTCAGTGAGTTAGGTTAGCTGGTATAGTCAGATTAATCTGATTACACTGAGGAGGTGTAAGCAGGTATATTTAGATTAGTCTGATTGAGTTTGTAGGTCAGCTGGTATAGTCAGATGAGCCTGATTGCAGTGAGATGGTCAGGTGGCACATTTATGTTAATCTGACTGCAGTGAGTTGGGTTAGCTGGTATAGTCAGATTAGTCTGATTACAGTGAGTTGGGTTAGCTGGTATAGTCAAATTAGTCTGATTACACTGAGGAGGTGTAAGCAGGTATATTTAGATTAGTCTGATTGAGTTTGTAAGTCAGCTGGTATAGTCAAATGAGTCTGATTGCAGTGAGGAGGTCAGTTAATCTGGCAGTGAGTGGTTTAGCTGTTATATCTGAGTCCGCAGTGAGTTGGGTTAGCTGGTATGGTCAAATTACACTGAGGAAGTGTCAGGTATAGTCAGATTAGTCTGATTGCAGTGTGGAGGTCAGCTGGTATAGTCAGATTAGTCTGACTGCAGTGAGATGGGTTAGCTGGCATAGTCAGATTAGTCTGATTGCAGTCATTTGGCTGATTGGGGTTGATTCAGGCAGGTATATCTGGGTTATTGGGTTTATTTAGTATAGTTTATTATTGTCTCTATCATGGTTATTTGCAGTTTATGCAGTTTATGCAGTGATATGCAGTGATATGCAGTGATATGCAGTGATATGCAGTGCGATTAGTTGTTTGTTGTTAGAGATCAGTCTCAGGTTCTCTTTTGTATAATCTCTGTGACTCTTTAAAAAAAAAAAAAACCATTTCTTATTTGATTATTCGATTAATCGCTGGAATATTTGCTAGAACTCTCGATTACTAAAATATCTGATAGCTGCAGACATAAAAGTGAACAAAAGTTAACTTTCCAGTAAATCCCGGAACATTAAAATCTACAATTTCTTACAGTCCAAATCTCTCAGTATTTACATAAACCACAGTGCACACTGAGTCTGAGTTATTGTGGAATTATAGAAGCGTGTCATAATTAGACCTTCAGATGTATCCATATCATATCATGGGTAAGCTTTCTCCTACTCCTGAAACACGTTCATTTGCATTACCATAGAGACGAACACAAATCTACAGTCTGAAATGACTTTGAACTACAGAGGGTCCGAAGATGTATCCTCATGTATCTAATGACCATCCAGATGGTTAAACAGGATATTCCAAGTCCACGCAAACAAACCACTCTTCATTAATCAAGCGTGCTTTTCACCGCTACCACCTTGATATAGCGAGGGAGCCGGCGAAGCGAAGGTCCGCACTTCAGATTAATACTCATTGTCGCTACAGAGCATCTTCCAAACCTCACCCAAGCCACGTTCTGATTATGCACGGGAATCAGACGCAGATGAATTCATTCTGTTGTTTGTTTTTGGCTATAAATCAAAAGGTATTGCACACGTGTAGAGCCACAGGAAGGAGTTCTGAATGAAAGCAAGGCAAAATAATGAGAGCGTATGCCTGGCGTTCAGCAGAAAGCTGAATATATAACCCAAGCTATCATTCCTGTGGTTTCTCTTTCTTTCTTTCTTTTTCTCTGCTAGCGGAGCAGCTGCCTGTGTTTCATGGCTTTCATCAGGATAATCCCATCGGATAAAAATGCGAACCGCAACAGTGTTGTCAAGCCAATAATAAACTAATAATGAATAATAAACTCTCATTTGCCGATGCCTACTACGAGCCGCCGTTTAATTAATTTCCAGCGGCCGGCTTTAAATTGAAATTAAATTCCGCCTTCTGCAGACTGAAGCCCAGTCACAGCAGTCAACAGATGTGGCGAATTTGTTTGTGTATCCGCGTGTCCTCTGATTTCCCATTTGTCTCCAAAGACGGCTTATTGCGTGTCATTACCAGTTGGAATTCCCACAGTCTCCGCTGTCATCTATGACTAATGATCCTAAATTGATAAGTGATCGATCGTGAATGGGCTAACGGGCCCGTAACTATGCTCATCCATAAACGATCCATTACCACCCTCCCCGGCCCCCCCAGCCTCATTAACATGCACTCTTGTCTCCGTGTCCGCATTGACTAGGTGGACAGAACTGTAACTAAGTAGCAGTGGCCGATACCGACCCGTCGTAGTACTGACCCGGACTGATGGGCTCATTGCGCTAAGATGGAGGATCCTATTGGAATCATTTGGATCCCACTTTGGACATCAGGGAAAAGGGGTCAGCGCTGATTTTGGACCCTCTATAGATTATCCACACACTGCTATCAATCTGAGTTGAAGTTACTGTTACATTTAGATCTAGGTCTAGTTTTAAACCTGGGGTTGAGGTTAACAGTAAAAAGTTCAGGTTAAATTTTAAGTTAGGTTTAGGCTTTGGGTTGCATGGGAAGTTAGATTTAGGATTAGGTTTATGCATTTGGCTTAAGGTTAAAGTCAGAACTAGAAGTTAAGGTTAGGTTTAGGTTACACTTTGGGCTAAGTTCATAGCAAGGTTTGTGCTTTCAGTTGAGGCTAAAGTAAGAGTTAGGCTTAGCTTTAGGTTTTAGAAGACTGTAAAGTTAAAGTTAGATTCATGCTTTTGGTTAGGGTCAAAGTCGGAGCTAGGAGTTAAGGTTAGAGTTAGGTTTACAGTTTAGATTAAGGTCAATTTTATATAACGTTAGAGTTTGTTTTAACTTAGACTAGAGGTTAGACTTAATATCTGAGTTGAGCTTAAGTTCATAGTAAGGTTTGTGCTTTCAGTTGAGGCTAAAGTAAGAGTTAGGCTTAGCTTTAGGCTTTAGAAGTCTGTAAAGTTAAAGTTAGTTTTATGCTTTCGGTTAAGGTCAAAGTCAGAGCTAGGAGTTAAGGTTAGACCTAGGTTTACAGTATAGATTAAGGTCAATTTTATATAAAGTAAGAGTTTTTTTTTATTTAGACAAGAGGTTAGGCTTAATATCTGAGTTGAGCTTAAGTTCATAGCAAGGTTTATGCTTTCAGTTGAGGCTAAAAGAAGAGTTAGGCTTAGCTTTAGGTTTTAGAAGCCTGTAAAGTTAAAGTTAGTTAGTTAAAGTTAGTTAAAGTTTATGCTTTCAGTTAAGTTTAAAGTCGGAGCTAGGAGTTAAGGTTTGACTTAGGTTTACAGTTTAGATTAAGGTCAGTTTTAGAAGTAAGTTTTAGTTTTGGGTTTAGGTGTAGATTTTGAGTTTAGATTGTGTAGCATCCCCTCTCCTTTTAACACCAGTCTGTAAATATTTCAAGTGAGCTTTGGCCCAGAGAAGACGGCGGCGCTTCTGGATCATGCTGAAACATGGCTTCTTGTTTGCAATGACGTAGTTTTGAGGACTACACAGCGAACTGTGTTCACAGACAGTGAATTCTGGAAGTGTCCCTGACACCACATAGTGATTCCCAGTACAGAATTCAATTTTTACGTTCACAGCATTTAGCTGACGCTCCTATCCAGAGCGACTTACAAGGTTAATCATATTACAGGTAGGCCAGTGTAGTGTTAGGAGTCTTGCCCAAGGACTCTTATTAGTATAGTACAGCACAGTCACCCAGACTGAGAACCGAACCCCAGACTCCCACATGGGACGTTAGCGTCCTGGGTGGGTAGTGTTGTTATCCGCTGCGCAACACCAACCACACTATGCCTGTGTTTAATGCAAGGCCATCCGAGGGTCCAAAAATCCAGAGTATTTAATATTGACCGATGGTCAATGGTCCTCCAGAATCTCTGAATCTGGTGATGATATTATGGGCTGTAGATGGTGGGATACCCACACTCTGCAATTCGACCTTGAGGAGCACTGTTATGAAATTGTTCCAAAGTTTTAAACACAGCTTTTCACAGATTGGTCTGTCCAGCTTCGCTTCTGAAAGACTCTGAAACCCACCATACAGGGCTCTTTTGTAGCCCTTAATGTGATGCTGCCACAGCATCCCAACGTTTAAATCGAATTTGGGGTCGTATATGTATATGTGGTTGGTGTAGCTCAGCGGATAACAGATACCCTCCAGGGAGCCACCACCACATGTGGGAGACTGGGGTTTCGATTCCCGGTCTGGGTGTCTACGCTGTGCTACGTCAATAAGAGTCCCTGGGCAAGACTCCTAACACTACATTGACCCACCTGTAATATGACTAATCGTGTAAGCCGCTCTGGATAAGAGCGTCAGCTAAATGCCATAAATATAAATGGTGGAATTATGTAGCAACGTTTGAGATGTCGCCTGAAAAAGCCATAACTCCACTCGTGGTGGATACAGGACTTAGACCATAGCAGGACACGAGCAGCGATATTTGTAAACCTCCCTGCATGCTGCTGCTCAGCTCTTTTTCTAGCAAGGCAGCAATAATCAAAGCAAGTGCTTAAACAGTTAATCAAAGATCTGTGTGCTAATTGTCTGTGTGAGCGGCGGTTAGAGTGGACTCAAGCTGAGTTAGACAGTAATAAGCGGGGAGCGAAGTGGGTTTTAGAGCTGGCTATAACGTGTCCCCTTTTAGCCCAATTACAGCCGAGCCCGAGCCCGACGGGTTAGATACGAAAACAGGCCTATTTTTCAGTGTCATCGCACGGCTTCGGATTCCCTTTGATACGTGGCACAGTAGCGTCTGAATAAATCATGACAGCATATGGATGGAGCCGAACCCGTCATTATGTGAACGTTTCATCTCCGCATGCGGTACCCTACCAGCTCCGGCTATGGTGCTCCTCCACAGCCGTGGACTTTTTCACCCCGCCACACCGAAGCCCACCGTAATCTCCCTCCCTGGAGGCACACCACAGCACTGGCCGTGATCAAGGAAAACCATCACACTGTTTTTAATCAGCTCCGAGAGCATTTCCTTCCTCCTTCCCCCAATCAGCCGCGTTTTAGACGGGGAAACTTCAGCGTTAGCAGAGAAAGGAGAGCGGCGCTGTATCTATAATGGGGATCAGATGGGATTTTACAGTAGGGATATCTGCTATGATATTCACACGCTGAGTGTGAAAGAGAAAGGGAGAAGGGGGAATCAGAGCGATGTTGTTGGAATAGGTGTAGCGTCTGATGCGCTGGTGGGCCGTGCTAGGAGTATCAAAGGAAATGTTGGTCTATGTAACGGAGAGCAGATGAATCAGGCATTGTGCTGGTGTACGGAGCTCCAGCTCTCTGTGAGGACTAAACGTTTGCAGGATGGTGGAAAAACAGGAGATTAAAGTTTAGGAGGTGCTGCAGCTCTTGTTCACGGCAAAGCAGCACAACAGATCTGATGCTCTGCCTCTCTATTTCTCTCATACACAATCTCTCTCTCAGTATCCAACGCTTCTCTCTCTCCTCATTCAGCATCTCACTCAGAAAGTCTCTCTCACTTTTCACTCAGTATCTCAGCATCTCTCTCACCATCTCAGAATCTCTCTCTCACTCAGTATCTCAGAATCTCTCTCTCACTCAGTATCTCAGAATCTCTCTCTCACTCAGTATCTCAGAATCTCTCTCTCTCTCACTCTCAGAATCTCTCTCTCTCTCTCACTATCTCAGAATCTCTCTCTCACAATCTCAGAATCTCTCTCACTCAGTATCTCAGAATCTCTCTCTCACTCACTATCTCAGAATCTCTCTCACTCAGTATCTCAGAATCTCTCTCACTCACTCTCAGAATCTCTCTCACTCACTATCTCAGAATCTCTCTCTCTCAGTATCTCAGAATCTCTCTCACTCAGTATCTCAGAATCTCTCTCTCACTCTGTATCTCAGAATCTCTCTCTCTCTCTCTCTTACTGTCTCAGAATCTCTCTCTCTCACTTACTGTCTCAGAATCTCTCACTCACTATCTCAGAATCTCTCTCTCACTCACTATCTCAGAATCTCTCTCTCTCTCTCTCTTACTGTCTCAGAATCTCTCTCTCTCACTTACTGTCTCAGAATCTCTCTCTCACTTACTGTCTCAGAATCTCTCTCTCTCTCACTTACTGTCTCAGAATCTCTCTCTCACTGTCTCAGAATCTCTCTCTTTCACTTACTGTCTCAGAATCTCTCTCTCTCTCACTATCTCAGAATCTCTCTCTCTCTCTCTTACTGTCTCAGAATCTCTCTCTCTCTCTTACTGTCTCAGAATCTCTCTCTCTCACTTACTGTCTCAGAATCTCTCTCTCTCTCACTTACTGTCTCAGAATCTCTCTCTCTCTCTCACTATCTCAGAATCTCTCTCTCTCTCTCTTACTGTCTCAGAATCTCTCTCACTTACTGTCTCAGAATCTCTCTCTCTCTCACTTACTGTCTCAGAATCTCTCTCTCTCTCACTTACTGTCTCAGAATCTCTCTCTCTCTCACTTACTGTCTCAGAATCTCTCTCTCTCTCACTTACTGTCTCAGAATCTCTCTCTCTCTCACTTACTGTCTCAGAATCTCTCTCTCTCTCACTTACTGTCTCAGAATCTCTCTCTCTCTCACTATCTCGAAATCTCTCTCTCACAATCTCAGAATCTCTCTTACTCAGTATCTCAGAATCTCTCTCATTCACTCTCAGAATCTCTCTCTCTCAATATCTCAGAATCTCTCTCTCTCTCACTCTCAGAATCTCTCTCTCTCTCTCAGTATCTCAGAATCTCTCTCACTCACTATCTCAGAATCTCTCTCTCAGTATCTCAGAATCTCTCTCTTTCTCAGTATCTCAGAATTTCTCTCTCTCTCAGTATCTCAGAATCTCTCTCTCACTCACTATCTCAGAATCTCTCTCTCACTCAGTATCTCAGAATCTCTCTCTCACTCAGTATCTCAGAATCTCTCTCTCACTCACTATCTCAGAATCTCTCTCTCACTCAGTATCTCAGAATCTCTCTCACTCAGTATCTCAGAATCTCTCTCTCACTCACTATCTCAGAATCTCTCTCTCTCTCAGTATCTCAGAATCTCTCTCTCACTCAGTATCTCAGAATCTCTCTCACTCACTATCTCAGAATCTCTCTCTCTTACTGACTATCTCAGAATCTCTCTCTCTCTCTCTCTCTCAGGATCTCAGAATCTCTCTCACTCAGTATCTCAGAATCTCTCTCTCACTCAGAATCTCTCTCTCACTCAGTATCTCAGAATCTCTCTCTCACTCACTATCTCAGATTCTTTCTCACTCGCCCAGTATCTCAGAATCTCTCTCTCTCACTATCTCAGAATCTCTCTCTCAGTCAGTATCTCAGAATCTCTCTCTCTCACTCAGTATTTCAAAAATCTTTCTCTCTCTCTCCTTCCCCACTCCGTACCTTTCACTCTCTCTCTCCCTCTCCCCTTTTCTTTCCCTCTCCTGCTGTTCGGTCGCTCTTCAGCGCTGATGAGCGCGTGAGCCCGGAGCGCCTCCGTACTGCTGGTGGTGTGTGCTTGTGCGAGCGCGCGTGCGCGCGTATGTATGTGTGTTTGTCTGTGCGCGCGCGCGCACGCGTGTATGTGCGCGTGCGCGGGTAGCGCTGGAGTTTGCCATGGCGCGCGCTGCTCCGCCGCTCAGCTCGGCGCGATCAGGCTAAAGGAGTCCAGAGAGAGAGAGAGAGAGAGAGAGAGAGAGAACGAGTGAGAGAGAAAGAGATACCGCGAGGGAGAGATAGGAAACGAGAGGGAGAGACGGAAGAGAGAGCGGAGAAGAAGGGGACGCGAAGGAGACCGATGTGTTCGCCCCGCTGGAGGAGCACGCACACCCAGGAGCTGCTGGAGATGCCTCGGTGCGCCACGGAGAGGCGAAGAGCCTCGTGCCCACAGGTACACACGCACGCTCACCGTGCTGGAGCTCTCTCCCACTCTGCACGCGCGCACACCGCTGCTGCTAAGCCCACCCTTCAAAAAGAAGACCCTCTTATTAATGGCATTAGTTGTTAGTCGTCGCCGGGGGCTGAGCTGGAGCCGCAGCTGAAAGTTCGCGCGGAGACTCTGTTTGCCTGCTTGTTGGATCGCTGTGCTTCATTTGTTTGTTTGTTTGTTAGTTTGTTTATTTGCTTATCGCCTTCCTCGCGCTCTGAAGCTCCAAACTCAACGCGCGTCCGGCATGTGCGCTGCATGTATGGCGATGGCAGCGCAGAATTAAGGCAGTTGCACGAGCCCTTTCCCCCCCCACCTCCCCGCGACGCTCGTGCACGCAGTTCTTTGATTTGTACCCTTTTTGGCTGGACTGTAAGTTCTCTTGGGGGGGCGCCTGGGGTGAGGTTGGGTGGGGGTGTGTGGTGGGGGGGTGTTTGTCTGGCTGTTGGAGATGAGGGAAGTTGTGCTGTGAAAGGGTCCCCATAAGAGCAGAGCACCATTTTAGCTCGTGCACGGCCAGATTGTTCCTGCCACTGCAGGCTGGAGTGGTGGAGTACTGTTTGTGCCTGCTCCGTTATTCAGGATACACAGAGAGCCTGAAGACCGGATGCGTTTTGTGCTGTGCATTCTTGGGCACATGTTAAGTCTGGACTAGGACTAAACTGCAACGTCAGAAGCCTAGAAGTAGGCTCAAACTAGATCTGGGAATCTGGCCCATTGCATTCATGCCTTATTCAAGGTGTAGCAACGTGTGGTCGCCGTTATATGGACCCTCTGGGGTTTGCATACAGTGTGAACAACGCTGGTAACAGCAAACAGCAGTTCTACATAACTAGACACCCGCATGGGCTAATTGAAACATAGTGCTGAATAAATGGCAGCTGATAAGTTAAGGTTAAACTGGTATGGTTCAGCGTTAGGCTGGTTCAGCGTTAGGCTGGTTCAGCGTTAGGCTGGTTCAGCGTCAGGCTACCTCGGCACTCGTCCCCGAGTTAGGTGACGAGACCAAACGTCCACAAAGCTAATGTGGAGTAGCCTCTAATGGCATTGGCCCTGCTACCCGGCTTGACAGATGTAGCTCACGTAATGATTTAACCAGCCGTCAGTGCTTTATTGACAGTAGAGCTGAGCGTGTGCTGAAGCCGACGGTGCGGCTGTGTTCCCAGCCCTTTTAGGCGGATGTGCTCGGCCGCATTGATTTAATAGCAGCGCTGTCCTCGGGCCCGGGAATCATTACCATTGAGGGAGTGAGCTCACTGCCAGAGCATTGGAGCACGGACCTGCCCGTCATCATGGCATTTGACAGATTAAACACCTCGGTGCCCTTTACAAGTCTAAGAGCACCTCGATGCTGATGTCGCCAGTCTTTTCTCTCCCGCTGTCTTTGCGTGCTGCCGGGGGACGGGGCAGATTCTGTTTCGTTCGGTCGCCTGCGCGCATGCACGGTTTCCCTTTTTTTCCCCTCCTTCCTTTGCTTTCTGAAAGGACACAGGTTCTCTGTAAGCTGCATGCTTATATCCATTATACCCTTTGCAGAAGTGGAAGACGAGTATGGGTGTAGGAGCAGGGACACGTCAGTTGTTAATGCTGTGCACTTTTGTCCCCCTGCCGTCTGTCTGCTTGTCTCTGAAGAGAGCGCTTATCTGTTTTCTGTTAAAACAGGTAAATGGAGCCCGATTCCCCACACGAGCGAGGCTGTGTCATTCAGAGACCAGCGGGCTGTGACCGGAGAGGAGGGCGCCGCTGATAAACCAGGCGTGCTTTGTTTTTTTTTTTCCCTGGGTCCACGCGCGCACTCAAACTAGCCCTCCGCGGCCTCGGAGAGAAAATGTGATGAGCTTTCGCTATCAGTCCCAGCCCAAGCATGGATGGAGGCAAACGAGGGAGGCACGCGAGTTAATGAGACCATTGCTCTTGTGTTGGGGGGGTGGCTTAGGAGAGGCAATTACAGGAGGATTACCCGCACACTTCTCCGGCACGGGGCACGCTCTGCCGTGGCGAGCTTCAAGACCCGCTAGAAACTTCGGCCTGGTGGAATTAATTCGCTTTTGGCTTTGATTACCTGCAGCTCTTCTACCCTTCGCTTCCTGTTGTTTTGCCTCCCCCGCCCCCCCCCGCCATACTTCCTCGCGAAAATGGAGTTACAGGTGCGAATACGGAATAAAGACGTGGCGGCTTTTATCAGGCCGTGGATACCGATACTTTTAGGCCTGCACATGCAGTTCTCCTGGGCCAGCACGTGCCCGGAGGAATGCCGCTGCGACCGGACCTTTGTGTATTGCAATGAGAGGAGTCTAACTTCAGTGCCTCTGGGGATAGGTGAGGGCTATAAGACCCTTTACCTCCACAACAACCAAATCAACAATGCTGGATTTCCGTTGGAGCTGCACAACGTTGCCTCGGTGGAGACGGTGTATCTCTATGGCAACCAGCTCGACGAGTTCCCCATCAACCTGCCCAAAAACACGCGGGTGCTCCATCTGCAGGAGAACAACATCCAGACCGTTTCCCGGGCCGCCCTGGGGCAGCTTCTGCGGCTGGAGGAGCTTTATCTGGACGACAACTCCATCTCCACCGTGGGCGTGGAGGAAGGGGCTTTCAGAGAGGCCATCAGCCTCAAAATCCTCTTCCTCACCAAAAACCACCTGAGCAGCGTTCCCATAGGGCTCCCCGAGGAGCTCAAGGAGCTTCGGCTGGACGAGAACAGGATAGCCCTGATCACGGAAGACGCGTTCGAGAACGTGACGGGGCTGGAACTCCTCCTGCTGGACGGCAACCTCCTCATTGACGAGGGCCTGGCGCCCAGAGCCTTCCAGAGTTTGGTCAACCTGAAAACGCTGTCGATCGCCCGCAACTCCTTGACGCTTCCGCCTCCTAACCTGCCCACCAAGTGTTTAGTCAAGCTCAACTTGCAGGATAACATGATGAATGAGATCCCATTGACGGCCTTCCATGGCCTCCACCGCCTGGAGAGACTGGACATTTCCAACAACCAGCTGCAGTCCCTCACACAGGGGGTCTTTGACGGCCTCCGCGGCCTGAGACAGCTCACTGTTCGGAACAACCTCTGGCTCTGTGACTGCAACATTAAATGGGTCATATTGTGGCTCAAGTCCCTGCCGGCCACCCTCAACGTCCGCGGCTTCATGTGCCAGCGGCCCGAGAGTGTGCGCGGTATGGTAATCAGAGAGCTGAACCTGGAGCTGATCCAGTGTCCCAGCAGCACAGCCACAGTGCCACAATTCACACGGCAGCCCACGCTGGCTCTTTCCCCCAGCGCTGAGTCATCGGCCACTGAAGCAGCCTTCTTCTCACCCCGCGTTCCTACTCCTAGCTCGCCTGCCTTCACGCCCACCCTGCCGTCCACGAGCACAGACGGCGAGCGAAGGACGGACGCCCCGGACAGCGGCGAGCAGGAATCTCTGCGAGTTTCCTTCATCGTTTTGAACAGCTCTTGCGTCCAAGTAAACTGGATATCCACCTTCACCGTCACGGCCTATAAGGTCACCTGGGTCAAGCTGGGTCACAGCTTGGTCAACGACCCTTTGCAGGAAACGGTGGTTGACGGGGAGCAACAGGGAATCAGGCTCGCCAGCTTGGAGGCCAAATCCATCTACCGGATTTGCGTGGACCCGCTGGATGCTTTCAATAATTACCATCCGGGAGATGATACCATTTGCTCGGAGGTGATGACAAAGTCGGCCTCCTTTGACTCGAACGAGAACGCGGCGGGACCCGAGCAGGCCAGCCAGCAGGATCTCAGTTCCTCCATCCTGCTGGCGGGCCTGATCGGAGGGGCGGTTCTCATCGTGCTGGTGGTGCTGCTGAGCATATTCTGCTGGCACATGCACAAGAAGGGGAGGTCAGCCTCGTCCAAATGGAAATACAACCGCGGGAGGAGAAAAGACGACTACTGCGAGGCCGGGACCAAAAAGGACAACTCCATCCTGGAAATGACTGAGACTAGCTTTCAGATAGTTTCTTTGAACAACGAGCAGCTCCTCAAAGGAGACTTCCGGATCCAGCCCATATACACTCCCAACGGAGGCGTCGGCTACAGAGACTGCCACGTGGCCAACAACAGCACAGCTTATTACAAGAATAGCGTTCCAGAGTCTAACCCTTGCCATACATGATGGTATCAGCCTTTGTATTGCAATTCAACTTAAATACACTGTATAGTATATATTTCAAAGAGGAACTGTACATGATGTAATTTATACTCTTATCAGTGATAATCGCCTTCTTTTATATCCCTCCCCAGTAAAGCGCAAAAATGATTTATGATTTATAGTTTCTCTTGTCCTATTACTACTGCAGAGACAGCCTTATAACAAGACGGAGCTCGTAGGGGACAAGAAAAAGACGTGTCATGATCTCATCCACGTGGAGCGCGTACGCAGATACCTGTTTACATTGTTGTGCACAAAAAGAAATATATCCCAGAAAGTGCCCAGAAATACGTGGATATTTATGGAGAAGGAAAAGCCAGCGAGGGAGAGTCTGATGCGCGAGAGAGCGTGTGAGTGAGTGCGCGAGTGCCAACGAGTGAGAAGCTACATTATTTATGCTTTAGACTTCTTCGTGTTTCCGTTCCGCCACTAGATGGCATCTTTCCCCATCCCTGGCATTAATTGCCCCCCCCCCCCACAAGCTTGCGCATTAATCTGCCTTAGCAGCGCGAGCGTCAGCGGCCCCGCACGTGCACGCAGAGCAATGCCTGCACCTGGTTTAATGGAAGGTCTTGACAGGGATGTAAGCGGAAGAGTGAAATCCGTATCTTCTGCACCAGAGAGAAGCCTGGCTAGTAGGAATCAGCCTGGGTCTGGATTGTGTTCTTGCAGCCAGCCTCCCATGCAGGTCTTGTGAAGTAAGACTGATGATAATTGTCCATCATGGCGCTGGGCTTCTGGACGCCCGTCTATTCTCTGGTGTACGTTTGGGGTACTTGTGTTGCAGAATTGGCCAGGTAACAGTGTTGGGAAGCATTAGGCTGTAAGGCATCAGATCAGGTAGATTCATTACCCCCCTACATAACTACGTCATTATCCGGCTTCCCTGCTCTTTAAATCCAGGGGTCTTGTTTCAGCTGTTGTGAAAAAGGTACCTGAATGAGTGAAGCGATATTGTTCCTTTGCTAATTTTTTTTTCCATGATTTTTTTCCAGTAATATCAATAAACATTGCCACTCTGATGACTACAGTACGGATTTTACCAGTCGATGCACTTGCCTCTAAGCAAATGCTTTCATTTTGTGCAGTCTGGTGAACACTGGGAATATTAATCTCTCGTTTTTCCCCCTCCCTGCAGTCTTTGGTCTGAGACCTAAAATGATCTCCAGGGTAAAACCTTCACCGGTTGATGTAAAGGGCCTGGAATAGATATTTTTTTTGTAGCACTGAGTGAACGTCATTGAGTCATCACACTCCAATAAACATGACTGTCAAATTAATGGCTATTGATCAGTTTTATGATCGCACTTTAGCTGGAACTGCTCCATCTTCTGGCATTTCTCCATCTGGAAGAGTGCTCAAGAATGAGTTTCATGGGTTCTTGTTGTTGGATATGAGCAATTATTACTAATATTCAAAATTGTCATATTTAAACATGTCATATTCAGAAATTTGGGCAGCACTAGTCAAATTTTAGATTTTTTTTTTTTTGATATTTTTTTGAATTTATCATAAAAATGAATAAATATATTCTCCATAGAGAACACACTACACATGTACAGCCACTGTTTATTTATATTTATTTTTAATTTTTAATTCGTATATTTCTAATTTAACATAAAAAATAGGAAAAATAAAATAAACGTAACAGTTGGCTTGTGCAAAAGTTATCACATATTTGTGTTTTTCGTTTTGTCAAATGTGTTAAAACTCAGCAAATAAATCTACATTTTGCTGTATAAGTTGCTGAAAATTGCCCATTTTATGTATCCAGTAAATAATGTGATGTTTATTATTTCTCCAGAAATCAACAACATGTGTAATTTGACCAGCGCTGCTCATACTTCAGCATACCTCAGTTACACAGTTAAAAATTCAAGGTCCCTAGATGAAAGAGCTCTTTGGAGGGAAGCCATAGAAGGACCACTTTTGGTTCCACAAAGCTTATTTTTAGTAGATGGTTCTTAAAAGACATAGTACTGAGAAAGTTCCACACAATGTGAAGGTTCTAGGTTTACTGCTGAATCTGGAACCTCAATTTGTCAAGCTTTTGTAATTGGTATCCTTTCTAACTAGCAGATGATGAACATATGTACTTCATCTTATTATTAATAACACTATTATTATTATTATTATCATTATTTGTATTATTATTATAGGGTATTGTGCAAAAGTCAGAGACCATCATTCCATTGCTGTTATTTCTATCCAAAGCTGCCATCAAATGCACATCAGCAGAACTCATACTGTGGAAAAGTCTTAAACATGTAGGTCAATTATATTTATGCACTATAGATTTTACCTGCTTATACTTGTTTTTTTGTAACTAGTAATTTTTTGCTTATCTGTTTCTAAATGTATTTATTTTTTCTAAATATACATTCTGTATATAATTAAGCAGAGAGAGTTTCCTTACTCTGAACATTATAAATAGATTGTAATATTAGAATAAACACAATTTAAATTACATTAAATAAACCAATGTTAATTTTATGGATATCACTGTGTTTGCTTACCGTTTCCCAAGCTCTTCTCAAGGAAGGCATAATTATTATTATTGTAATCTAATACCTAATCTGGAACATACCAGTGTTTTTCTAAGTAACCCGAAAACATCCACCTTTTAAAATTAATGTTGTTTTCTCTTCATTCTTGTTTATGTGTGTTTATTCTAATCTTATATAATGATTTCCTGGAAATAGCACACCTACTGCTGAGGTAAACAGCTTTAGACAGTTTGCTAAACTGCTTAAGACTGATGCATTTAATTACACACACTAAGTTCCCACAACAATAAAAGACCACATACATCAGCATTTAGTGTGTCCACACTTTACCCTAATGGAAAAATAAGGCATAATATACAGTTATTACAGTTTTTACATATGTATATTTTTTCTGTATGTTAAATAAGTAAGTGTGCAATATTATAAGTAGACAGTACTGTTTTTAAATAGAGGATTTTTTTTTATTTCAATTTCTTTCAATTTTTCAATTTTTTTTATATTGAATTCCACAAAGCATATTACATGGCTAGCACTGTTCGTACTGTAGGATTCAACTGAATCCAACAATTACACTCTTAAAAATGTGTTTGGTTCCCAGCATAAACTTTTCAGTAGATGTTTTTTTTTAAATGTCTTAATGAGAGAAAGCTACACATTGTAAACATTCAATACCATATGAAGGTTTCTTTTTTTTTTTCGTCTTCTAGAACTACACATTTTAGGAAGCTGAATTTTTGAGGTTTTTGTATTTGGTGTAATACGCAACTGATGGCTTTTTATTTTTCATGCTCATCTTTTTATTACCATCATTATTATTATTGTAGTATACTGTGCAAAAGTCAGAGACCACACTTTCATTGATGTAGTTTCCAGTCAAAACAGCCATTAAATACTAATTTCTTAAAAATTAGGATTGTCTGAAATAGATATTTCAGGGCCATGATGGAGCAGTAAGAGTTTATACTTGCTCATAATAAACTTATTATAATCAACACATCATGAAAACAACTAGTCCTAATTTTAAGTATGGTAATGTGATTGACACAATCGTTGTTTTTATTCAATACCTGATTTGGCTAATCAATAATAATAGATTTGAACTAATCTGGAGCAAATCTGGAACTTCGCTCTGCACGTTCCTCTAAGTAAATCATAAATATTGCCTGTCTAATTCTATCTTTACTGTATCCATGCTTATGTGTGTTGATATGGTATATGGTGGCTACTGGAGAAAGCAGACTTAGTGCTGAGATGAACAGGTTCAGTGTCCTAAGACTGTATTTAACTGCACAGAAGCTCCTATGGCTAAATAAATACCATCATTCTCCATATTTAGGGTGTACACTCTTTACCTTATTGCCAAAAATAAGGCATAATGTTCAGCCTGTGCAGCAGACATGGCACATATTTA
This sequence comes from Prochilodus magdalenae, assembly GCA_024036415.1. NCBI lineage: Eukaryota > Metazoa > Chordata > Actinopteri > Characiformes > Prochilodontidae > Prochilodus > Prochilodus magdalenae. The sequence goes on from JAMWET010004515.1 coordinate 326,868, forward strand.
TGTGATATGCTTTATGTTTCCCCCGTATGTTAAACTCTCCACCATATGAGTATATTCATTTGAGCAAATAACCAGAAACTGTACAGTAACAAAAAAGCATTTCCTGTAAAAGTTGTGTTCATATACTGTAACTTGGAGTCCAGAAACTCAGAGACCAGCCTTTCATGTATGGAATTTACATGTATGGCCCTAAAATGATAAAGTCGTGCCCCTAGATATCTGCCTGTTAAACACTAGCCCTACCTTTACTGTGTTTATACGTGTTTATACTATGTTTTATGGTGGTTTACTGAAAAAAGCTGCTGAGATAAACAGGGTTAGACAACTTGCTGCCTAGGGATACCATTTAATTGCATAGAAGCTCCCATAACTTAATAAAACACCACAGTCTTCACTATTAGCGTGGCTAATATTTATTTACCTTATTGGCAAAAATAATGCGAACGGTTCAGCCAATGAAAAAGACATGGCACATTTTATATGATATGCTTTATGTTAAACTCTCAATAACATGAGTAGTCTATATTACTGTTATATAACTATTATATAACTGTGCAGAAACAGTGGTGGGCAATTTCCTGAATAAGTTGCGTTCACTTATTTCTGTTTACTTTTTGTAAATTAAGTGTCAAAGCAAACTTCTGCAAAAACTCAGGCAGAGAGGCTATTAAATACTATAATTTATATAAAATTAAGTAATACTGAGCAGTACAAGTTTAATAGCATAGAAAATTATAATATGATATATAAAAAGAAAAAATGCAAATACATTAATACAACAAATGCTGTACGTTGTGTGCATTAATGTGTTTGCTTGACCTTTTTCAGGCCAGCTACTCAAGGACATTCATCATTATTCAGTGTTATTATTCAGTAACTAGCTTACTGCCTAATCCGTAATGATGGAACTGAGCAATCTGCACAATAGGTGAAGAACTGGTGTATTTATATTAATGTCATATAGGGATTTACTTTGCTACCTAAGACTTTAATTACCCATGCGCTCTCACCATTAAATAAAATACCATGTTTTTCAGTATGTAGTGTTTACACTCTTTACCTTATGGGCAAAAATAAGGCATAATGTTCAGCCTGTGCAAAAGATATAGCACATTTTATGTGATCTTCCTTCCCAATTAGTAAATCTCACAATATTATGATGGTATTAATATGAGCAAATAACCAGAAACTGTGCAGTAAAATGTGCAGACCTGTTGTGTTCCCTGTAAAAGAAGTGTTTGCGTATTTTTATTTAGATTTAGATTTATATGTTTATTTAAATTAGACAATCAACAAAACATTTCTTCAAACGTTTCTATGTACTAATGAGGGACTTCCACCCAATGTGAAGGTTCTACACCATTAGAATGCTTTGCCTAGAACCACATGCCACATTTTTTAAGGATTTTATAATAGGTATTATAGCTGCATAACTGATCTCTTCTTCTTCATCTGATGATGATTATTATTATTATCATTATTATTATTATTATTATTATTATTATTATTATTATCATTGTTATTATCATTATTATTATTGTTGTTATTATTATTATTATTATTATTATTATTATCATCATTATTATTCAGGCCCGTGCAAATCTCAGAGACCAGCATCAGATCAGATCAGCATCAGGAATACAAGCAGAACTCAAACTGTGCAAACATCTTAAATCTTAAATGTAAGAAAATCAATTTCTATAACCGAAGCTATCATTGACCAATAAAAGCTTAATATCACAGAAAGCATAATATTATATTAGAATACATACAAATAACATTAACACCACAAGTGCTGTTTGTTATGTGTGTTAATGCATGCACTTAACCCTTCTGCTTAACCATCTCCTCAAAAACGTGCCTAATGATTTAGTGTTATCATCCAGTACCCAGCACTTTACTGAACTATGGGCTGTGTTATTTAGTTATTGGAGCTTCTGTGTAATTAAATATCAATCTTAAGCAGCTTAGCACCCTGTTTAAACCTCAGCTCAGCAGTAAGTGAGCATTTCCAGTAAAACCACTACTTAACATTGTAATGTTCAACTCAACATTTATTTATATACCATTTATTTATATACAGCTTTACAAAGAATCAGGTATCTGAGCTCCCAGCGAGCTAGCTGAGGGCGACAGACTCCCTCAGTTCAAAAGGAAGAAGCCTCGAGAGGAACCAAGACTCAAAAGGAGAACCCTTCCTCCTCGGGTCCACACCAGATAACAAGACCGGCATACAATACATACGATTAAATATCAATACAGGGCAAAAGGAAAAGTGGTTGATATTTTTTCAGCTAGTTAAAAGAATAAAAATTCAATCCCATAATTCCAATCATTTCAATTCCATAATTCCATAATTGATAATGATGCATTTCAACCTTGGTTTCTCTAACTAGCTTAAAGAAATGTCACCTGCTTTTAATTTTTAATGTTATTTTTTTTTTAATTTATTTAAAAAAAAAAAGTTTTATTACATGTTTAATTGTATGTATTATAATGTTATAAAGTGGTTTTACTGTTAGGCTGTCAATAATATGCACGTCCTATATTAATATGAGAAAATAACTAAAACTGTGAGGTAAAATTAGCAAAAATTTTCATTTCCTGTATAAGTAATTTTTTTTTTTCAATTATTTTTATTTACTTATTATAAATTAGGGGCCAAAACAAGTTTCTTTGGAAAGGAAAATCCCGGAGACTAGCCTTTCATGTATGGAATTACCAGCCAAAACAGCTATTAACTGTGCTACGCTAATTAAGACCGATGCGTTTAATTACATAGAAGCTCCAATAACTAAATACAGTAGCACATATTTTAGTATTTAGTGTAAACACGGTTAACCTTTATCACACCTTCCATTATTCTCAGGACACTCACTTCAGTTTCTATAACAGACTTGCAGCTACACCTCTACACCTCAGTCTTAGAACTTGGTTTAGCGTTTCCTGCTTCTCACGATCCAAGCAAACACATTCAATGAGTGTGTACGCATGCACTCAGTAATCTAATAACTGCAGAAGATCAGATTTTGGCAGTAATCCATTCACTGTGTTTACATGCACTTGCGAAATCAGATAATCGGGAAACCCTTGTTTACATGGGCCAGGCGGTAATCGGATTTCTTAGGATTAGAATTGGAATTGCAGTACAGAACTACTGACCAGTTGTGCCCCAACACAGAGGAATTTGACCTCCACATTTTGACCATCTGTGCAGTGAAAGACTCAGATACACACACCCCAGTGAACACACATTAGGGGGCAGTGAGCACATTTGCCTGGAGTGGTGGCCCTGTTTGTGGCACCTGGGTGTATTGGCGGTTAAGTGCCTTGCCCCATGGGCACTGCAGGTGGTTACTCTTTTTAGTTCAGGAGATGGTACCCGCAGCCTTCAGGTTGCCACAAGGCTGGTTTGCTAGGCTTTAGTGTCAGGGGCCCTATTGGCCGTGTTAACAACCAGCCTGTAAACTCAAAAAGATGAAGTAAGTCTCAAACTTTAAACCACAACTACAAGTCGGTTTTAACAGGACACTCAACCATTCCAATCAAAGCACATTGCCCCTCCTGAATGTGTGTTATCCCCATCCTGCTGTGCTAATCATTAACATATTTATTTACGGTTATAGTGACCCGTATACACATGCTGAGGAATCCGATTTCTGACCTACAATCGGATTTCTTAATTGGATTTCTGGGCCATATTGTAAACAGGGAAATCTGAGTATGGGGTTTACATGGCCACTTGAAAAATCAGATATGACCAGATTACTGAGCACATGTAAACACACTCGGTTGTGTTGAGGCCTGGGGTGCCCAGTCTCCATTGTTCTGGGAACACCAGCAGCTTCTTTGTTGGATGTGTGTGTTTCCTTTTCTCAGTGAGGAGCTTCTTGAAGAGCTACACCTCCTTTCAAACCTCCATTAGGTTGTAGGAGGTGTCTTCTTCTCACAGTGTTAGGATGAATGGAAACACCTGTGGATGTTCTCAGATTCAGGAGTGGAGCTTGATGTTCTCCTCTTAACCCGTAAGAGCCCAGAGCCGTTTCCCCTTACGGGAAAATAATGAAGGGTCAGTTATGAGATCATAAAGGATCAGTCTTATTGTGACAAAGAGGTCACATGACGTCTTCTGTAAATATAATAGAGTCATAATACTGGTAGCATATGTCACAACAACAATTCATAACTGGTATTTCAACATGGTGTATATGTCAGAATGTGTATGTGTAATATAGAATACGAGTATATGTAATATAGAATATGGGTATGTGTAATATAGAATATGGGTATATGTGATATAGAATATGGGTATATGTGATATAGAATACGGGTATATGTAATATAGAATATGGGTATATGTGATATAGAATATGGGTATATGTAATATAGAATATGGGTATATGTAATACAGAATATGGGTATATGTGATATAGACTATGGGTATATGTAATATAGAATATGGGTATATGTGATATAGAATATGGGTATATGTGATATAGAATATGGGTATATGTGATATAGAATACGGGTATATGTAATATAGAATATGGGTATATGTAATATAGAATATGGGAATATGATATTTAGAACATGGGCATATGTATTATAGAATATGGGTATATGTAATATAGAATATGGGTATAAGTAATATAGAATATGGGTATAAGTAATATAGAATATGGGAATATGCTATTTAGAATATGGGTATATGTAATATAGAATATGGGTATATGTAATATAGAATATGGGAATATGATATTTAGAATATGGGCATATGTATTATAGAATATGGGTATATGTTATATAGAATATTGGTATATGTAATATAGATTATGGGTATATGTAATACGGGTATATGAACCTTGTTGGTACAAAACCCAGACTTTAAAATGAGCTGGTTTTGTCTCTAACTGCACTGACCAAGCACATCGCCATTTTCTAAATAAGGTCATATGTTCACCAACTGTCATGTGACTGCATCCAGGATGTTGAGTATAGGTCACTCGGGGACTCCATGTGTTCAGGTGGAGGATAAAGCTGTATAAAGAACTTTACAGGCTTTCAAATGGCTTGTGACACATGCGCCACTGTGGGCTCTTATGGGTTAAAAAAAAAGGAAAGCCTACCAGATCTTGCACGGTTGTTAGGATTCCCATTTTCTCCATGTCCCTAAATAAGTTTAGGAATGTTCCTGTTCCAAAACAAATGGATCTTCTTGTGTTCAGTCTCCCAAGGAATATGTAAATCCATTCAAATCAGGCTGTCTCTGGCTTCCGCACAGTACTATCTATGTTTATATCAGTGTTTTTTTACGAGCTAAAGTGTTTGGTATGGTTTTATTGGGGATCGTGGAAAGCGTCCCTCCACCCATACTTCTCCACCTACCAAACAAAGGCAGCTATCAAAAGGGGCTGCCTCTCCATCTGAAAGATAGAACCAGGTTATTGTTTGACGGATTGCATTATTAGTCTGGCTTCACAAAGTATGAGTAGCGTAATTTCACAGCTAATAACTCGCACACAATAAATAACACAATAAACCCCCGCCCGGCGCTTCTGGTTCTGACCTTTCGCTAACGTCTCTCAGGGTCTGCGGGAGACAGTAATTAGCTATTAAATCTGCACATCTGGGTCCTCCAGCTGTGTGGTCATCTCCAAATGAGCTACAGAATCCACCCCGGTTCCACCGCACTCTCCATCCTGCCCCAGGGACCGGCGGAAAGGCCACGAGTGCCGGACTGCGATATTAGCTCGGTTGCCGCACGTCTGCAATCACAAACCAAACACGCTAGAGGAGCGTGCGGCTGCACCTTCATTCATTTGGATCAATTAATGCTGGAATTCCAATCTGATTGCAGATTTTCATGCCAGACGGCCATTCCCCGCACCGAGGGTTAATGGGAATTGCGGCAGCGTCTCTATTTCTTCAGTTTTGTTTTTTTTTGTCAGGAGAGACTGGTTTCAGACGGGCCTCTGAGAATGATCAATTAAAGTTTAGATCGACCAAGAAAGTAGCTGGCGTCAACCGAATTCATTTACTAGCCGCGACAGCATGCCGCGTGCGCGGGCTGTGCATTCGGAACGACACAGATGGATGTGCGGAGGCGGCTAGGATATTCATTTCAAAGCGCTAGAGGGGCATGGCGGGGTAAGGCATGAAATCTGTGTCACAATGGGCCTGCGCCTCACCCTTGGGTGAAAGAAACAGAAGGGCCGGGCTGCGGTAAATTGAATGTACGCACTGTAAAACACGCCGGTAGGGGAGATGTAGCCGAGTGAAAAATCTAGCCCGCTCCTCCAGCGTGGAAAAAGGCCCCGCAACATCAAAAGACTCATGAAACCAACGTTCACCCCTTAAACGCCTTCACGTGGATCGTTACGCCCGCCGCCTTTGACCGTAGCCGCCTTCTCTGAAGATGTAACTCAAAAGAGATGGTCCGAGAACGCGGCTCGGGTCATCAATAAACGTCAGCGCTGGTAATTAGTCACCGTAGCGGCGTGCGCTAACCTGCGGCGGCCAAGGCCCGTGCTAATATTGATACGTTTCTGTGCTCAGGAACAATGGGGAGAGATGGCCGTGCGTATAGATCTGCCGGCCCACGCCTCGACCTGAAACACGTCCAGCTCGGCGGCCTAACTCCACCACAACAACAGAAGATATTGTCCGGCTGTCGAGCCGGCGCGCAGTCGAATATCGATCACTCCAGAGCTCTTCAGAATTATGAAAAATGGACTGGATTCAAGCGCCTCGCTGGCATCGACTCTCACAAGAACAAAAACAAGACAATCTTCTCTGAAGCTAGCGTGGATCCCTTCGCTAGCTCTGATCTCGGACCAGATGAAGATGGAAGGCTGGTAAATATTTTATGAGCTGAAGCCAAAGCGGAGGAATTACAGAAACAAGATGCGACAAACACAAGTAGGTTCTTCCAGAGCCTGGGAGACTACAGTAGCGTCAGAATGACGAGTCCTGCAGTGGTGAGGGAGGTCGCTAGTGTTCGGTGGCTTTTGGGCCGAGAAACGCGTAATCACCGTATCACATGCCCTGCTGCTCTCAGGATCTACCAGTCCGACAGTTACGGCCTCGGACGCGCAGCTCAAACAGAGCAAACACTGCATCGGTTCCTTATTACACTACCAGGGTACTAGATAAAATGAAACCAGAGAGGGTCAGAGTCTTACGCTCTTTAATCCATAAATATATATATATATATATATACACAGTAAGCACCATAAAATATTTAAGGTTGTAAATAAAACCATGTGTTGCTCATTCTAAATGTGGTTCTAAATAGAATATATATATGCTATATCCCTATATAACTGTATGTTAATAAAATATATATATGGTTTCATACACTCGAAACACTGCATATATATATATATATATATATACAGTAAGCGCCATAAAATATTTAAGGTTGTAAATAAAACCATGTGTTGCCTTTGGTGCTATATAGAACATAATTTTAACCTTTTGCTAAAGGAACCCTGGACATGAAAAGAATCATTTAAGGTTCTAAAAGAGTACAATTGGTTTCATACACTCGAAACACTGCATATATATATATCTATTTATATATATATTATATCTCCTCAGATTGATGGTGAATGTGACTTATATGGTTCTATACACAACCCAGTTTGAAAAACGGTTTTCCTGTTCCTGTCACAAGCATTGTAACTGTAGCAGAACCCCAGTTCTACACCAGTCTTAATGTAGTGCCACTCAGGAACCTTTACTCTCAAGAGTGCAGAACTAACGATCTATGGTGAGACAGACTAATGGGTTTAATACACTGCATTGTGAATATTAATAAATGTGTAGACCATAATTATATGAGTGTCAATCAGATCAATCATTCCAATCATTGGTCCATTATTGGTCAATAAATTAAACTTTCAGTTTGGAGACTGTGAAGCCAGTGATGTTTTCCGAGTCTGCTATGCAACACAGCTGTGTCTTAAACCAGAATTCCATCTTTAAGGCACATCCATGTCGGGCTCTTTATTGATCATTCCCAACTGATCCGGCTCTTTTCCGTGGCTCTACAGTAAAAACGATAGGGAGCCGAGAGCCATTCCTTTTATTGTTGCACCCCAAATTTTACTGCCTGTCCTAAATTCACTCCGCTTCCTACCTAAGCAGTAAGTACCAGCTAGTCACAGGAAATAGACCTTTCCACATTAGGTTCCTTAAAGGCAGAATTAGTAGGTAATTATATTATATTATTATATTGTTATTTCATATGATGCATGCATTCAGTGCATGAATTGTGCATTCATAAGGTGTAATAAGACATACATAATACCTTTATATACTAGGCATAAGCTTGTATAATTACTAATAAGAAGTTCTAATTACTAGTTAGCATAACTTATTTGAATTTTATATCGGATTCTCCATTCATAATGCTTTCTAAGTGCCTTTATAAGGTGTTATAAGCATATACATAACATTTTTCTATATTAGGCATAAGCTTGTATAATTATGTACAACCAGTTATAATTCCTAGTATGTATCCCTTATTTGAAACACTTCTTGCGAATTCTATATTCATAATGCTCTCTAAACGCATTTATAAGGGGTTATAAGACATCCGTAATACCTTTAAATTAGGCATAGGCTTGTATCATTACAGCTAGTTAAAATTAATATTTACATTAAACTTATTTCAAACACTTTCGGTATTCACAATGCTATCTACAGGCATATAAATACATCCATAACATCTTTTTATACATTAAAAGTTATAATTACTAGTCTACATAATACTTATTTGAAACATTCCCTATGACGTCTGTATTCATAATGCTATCTACATGCATATATAGTGTGTTATAAGACATGCATATTATCTTTTTGTATTAGGCATAAGCCTGTGTAATCACTTATAACTAGCTATAACAATTACTTTACATAAAACCTATTTGAAACACCTCTTAGGAATGCATTCAAATAGCACTACGCATTCAGACTCCATAAGGTGTCATAAGGCATACATAACCCCTTATTATACCAGGCAAATTTATGTAATTATTTTTTATTTTGCATGTAGTTAGAATAGTAGACTATAGTCTACATTATTATTGTTAAGACTTAATTTCATAACACAAGGGTATGCAACTTTATAATGCCAGGTTTCATAACACACTATGACATCTGTTCATAAGAACATTATAAGCTGGAATGTTGTACTGTTACAGCTATGGCTTTAAACAAGCTCTGCTCATTCAAGTCTTAAAGAAGCAGAGCGACATACTCACACTGTATGTCCCGTATTACCAGTTAGACAGTCTCACTTCACTAAGTCCCTGTGAAGACCACTTATAATGCTCTATGAGTGGTACTGTACTGAAATGAAATGTATTATGTTATAAGGTGTTATGACACCATGACATTAGAAAGCACTCTTGAATTATTAAGTATCATGCATGTATTATTACTACTCAATAGACATTACACTAACTTTAAGCTTATGCCAAGTGTTATAAGGTGTTATGTATGTCTGTGTATGCTTGTTGCATTGCATTGTGAATAAAGGATTTATAAGAAGTGTTGAAGAAGCATCATCCTCTGTAAGGCTTACATAGGTGGGAGATGTCTTACTCTGGTAATTGTCCCGGTTATTATTCTGCAGATGAACCTGACCCATGAAAATACGACGATGAGCCGTTCTTTTGAACTGGGCCATAAGAGCCGGCTCCCTTCAAAGAGCCGTTATTCCCATCAGTGCTCTGCATTGTAATGAGCAATCTCGGTTCCTTTTCTGAACCCTGAGAGTGAATAAGATTAAATCCTCAGTGGTGGAACATTTACATCCAGTATAAAGGTAAATAAGGCCGTGCTCACGTTTTAGAGAAACCACACGTACTCGAAGCGTTTGCCGCATATTTATAAACAGTACAATAACACTCTATAACACTCCATAACCATTACATCATGGCTGCACATGTGATGTAAGCATGGGCCTTATTGCTGTACCTGACTGACCCAACAGCCACGATCGTGAACATACAATGAGCAGGGGTGCCTCCAGGAGTCATCCTGTTAGTGCCAGCACCATTGGCTGGACGATGCAGGACTACATGCACAGACCGTTACCATGACAGCCTATAACACTACGTCAATATTGCCAAAGACTACAATGGTGTCGTGTCAGACTGTTGTGGAGTGACTCGTGTCATCTTCATAGGCAAGTCCTGCTTTAGTCTTGGTGGAGACGACCAACGAATCCGTGTGTGGCGGCACCGTGGTCAGCACCAAGATGAACGTGTTTGTCGTCATGCGTCAGACATCCAGAAGGTCTGGTGTCACTCCATCTCCACCCCGACCGCACTATCTGCAGGAACTGCGTGAGACTATTCAAGCTACATGGGATGGATTATTGCAGAACACCATTAAGCGCCATTGGAATAAGCAATATTATATAATCATACATTTACAATGATGCCGTTATTAAATATTAATGGGTATTTTATGCATGGTTTTGTATATTATGTGTTCGTTCGCACCACCTTTTGTTTCATGAATGCTTTTTGTATTGTCCTTAAGATATTATAAATAAGGTAAACAAGGCATTATCTATACATCATGTGGCCAAAAGTATGTGGACACCTGATCATCACACCTATACAAGCCATTCCTTTCAGAAACCATAGGTGTTAATACAGAACTGGTCCTGACTTGTTGCTCCTAGACACTTTCATTTCACAATAATAGCACTTACAGTTCATGACCTGATATTTCATTTCGCTTTTGGGGGGTGGGGATGGGGGTGGCAAATAGGTTTGGGGTCGAGATTTAAAACACATTAACTGAGATATGATGAGTTCCAAGTATTAAATCAGCCATAACTTCCTTTTCATCCAACCAATCTTCACCAAATTTGTTTTGCGATAATATTCAGACATATATTAATCTAGGGTGCACTCTGTCATAAGTGTATTACTCTGTCATAATTGTGCCGGTTAGCTGTGCGGAACAGCAGGGAAGGTATTCAGTCTGCGCTTGATGTGAAAGATGCGAGCTTCAGTAGAAACTTAATCACACTCATCAGCAGATACATCAACGTGTGGATCACGTCCAATCTTCATGCACATAGAAATGCAATAAGCCAAACCAAACATGTGCTAATCAAATGTGAGTCATGTTATGGAATGCTGTATCTACAGTGTGTACTCAGCGCTAACAGTCAGGGTAAATGAGTGAATATAACCAATTCACTTCACATTAGAATCCAGTGTATGGGTTAAAAGAAATAAACTCTATATAAAACTAGGAGAAAGGTAACCACACCACTGACTTCTCTGTGCTTCACCAACTACATCATATTTACATCTTGAATGCTATCATGTTGGATTCAACTTTAGTAAGATGACACATCTCTGTGCTTCACCAACTACACCCTACTATTTACACATTAGCATTATAAACATGAGAGTCGATCGCTGTATTCTCAGTTACACAGGCTGTCTCAAAATGAAAATGGTTTGCCAGACGGTGGTCCAATTTTATACTCAAGATATCGACATAGCGGCCATCTTGAATGCTGCCATCTTGGATTCATCTTCAGTAAGGTGACACATCTCTGTGCTTCACCAACTACACCCTCATATTTACACCCTCATATTTACAAATTAGCAATATAAACATGAGCGTCGATTGCGGTGTTATCTCCATTACACTAGCTGTCTCAAAATGAAAAAATAGTTTGCCAAACAGGGATCCAATTTTAGACTCAGATTATCAACATGGCGGCCATCTTGAATGCTACCATCTTGGATTCAACTTCAGTAAGATGACATCTCTGTGCTTCACCACCTACACCCTCATATTTACACATTAGCATTATAAACATGAGCGTTGATCGTTGTGTTCTCAATTACACAGGCTGTCTCAAAATGAAAATGGTTTGCCAGACGGTGATCCAATTTTAGACTCAAGCTATCGACATGGCGGCCATCTTGAATGCTGCCATCTTGAATCCAACTTCAGTAAGGTGACACATCTCTGTGCTTTACCAACTACACCATCATATTTACTCCGTCGTATTTACAAATTAGCAATATAAACATGACCGTCGATTGCGGTGTTATCTCCATTACACAAGCTGTCTGAAAATGAAAATTGTTTGCCAAACAGGGATCCAATTTTAGACTCAAGTTATCAACATGGCGGCCATCTTGAATGCTACCATGTTGGATTCAACTTCAGTAATGTGACCCATCTCTGTGCTTCACCAACTACACCCTCATATTTACACCCTCATATTTACACATTAGCATTCTAAACATGAGCATCGATCGCTGTGTTCTCAATTACACAGGCTGTCTCAAAATGAAAATGGTTTGCCAGATGGTGATCCAATTTTAGACTCAAGCTGGCGGCCATCCCCCTACTGCATCTTAATTTCCATCTTAGAGATTTAACAGGAAGGTGAACACATCACACTTGTAGCAAAGGAGGTATCCTATAACCTGTGGTACAAATCAATGATGCCAATGTTGTATCTATGTTTGAATACTGGGGCTACACTGAATCCAAGATTGAATCCAATATTGGCATACCTGTTAGTAGGTTTATTTTTTGGGTAGTAGCTGATAACACATAAGCTAGCAATGGGTGTAGTGTAACACAGGGGGTTAACTGTATGTCCTCATACTTTTGGCCTATGCTGTATCTCTTGTATATGTGTTTATAATGAGATCCGGCCCCTGTAAAGTAGGAGGTTATTATTTTCATGTCAATCATGATGGGCTTTTGAACTCGTTACATTACTCATGAATTATAATCATTTCAAAATGTTGACGTAATGTGTATCAAAATGGCACGAGTGCTTTATTTACATACAGGCCCTGTAAAGCAAACAGGGTTTTTATAGGCACGGAAATCACACTTGGTGTTTCAGTAATCTGCTCAAATGCCGGGGGGTTCTTTCACTGATGCTCTGATGCTTTCTCCTGCTCCATGTTGTCTGGAGAATGATTCCTATATGGGTGCAGTGCTAACACCAGAGCTTGTTTCATCCTGATGGCGAGCTGTTTATCACCTGTTTCCAGGACTTGAATGACAGTCGTGTTGCTACACAGCCCAGCATGCTTAGTCTGCAAATTGCACAACATGAGCACAATAAACCTTTCCTGCATCACTTCCATGATTGCATGGTAATAAATCAGACATGGTGCGAGATCACAGCACACAGGACGGAGAATCTAAGATGAAGCGGAATACGGAAACACCACTGGTATCAATATATACAACAAATGGAAAACAACAAGCACAGTTAGCTCTTAGCCTACTCTAATGGGAATTGTTAAACAGAATTCCAACTATTTCCTACAACTGCATTTTGCAGCCCTGAAGGTGTAAATGGAGTCATTCAGAGTGGGTTTGCCGAGAAACGGTTGATTGAAGTGTCTCCGTGTCTACATAACCAATATGGACATTTTTATTTTTTTTTATCAAACCACCTGTGAATCTACACGTGTCTTCTGAGTGTATACACTCATCATCATAAGAATAGTACCACCCTGAAGGAGGTGTGGGAGTGCGGTGCTGTTGGGAAGGAGGATAAAGGTGACCAGGATCAATAACTGATGATAAATTAAGACTGATACGATCAATATTTATTGAGCTACACCTACAGAAGTCTGTCTCTCAGTATGGCGTCGGGCCGCCGTGTTTGCTAACCCAACATGCCAGATGTCTCGGTATGGAGCTGTAGAGGTTCCTAATGGTGTCCTGTGATAATCCATCCCATGCAGCTTGAACATCCTCACACAGTTCCTGCAGATGGTGCGGTAGGGGTGAAGGTAGAGTGACACCAGGTCTTCTGGACGTGTGACAACCAACCGTTCATCTTGGTGCTGACCACGGTGTCTCCACCAAGACAGAAGCGGGACTCGCTCCATGATGCTTTGGTGAGTCACTTTAGTGACGTTGACATGGTGTTAAGGACAGTCGTCATAACAGTCCTGTGTTGTGCAAGTGTCTACCAATGGTGCTAGGGCTAACAAGATGACTCATGGAGGGCACCACTGAATATCGGCTGTTGGGTCAGTCAGGTATGGCTATAAGACTCGTCCTTGCTTACATCGCATGCACAGCTGAGCATGAAACTTGAATCATTGGCATGTCTCACAATGTCAAACCTACCCACCAAGCTTCATTCCTGTCGGTTGATTCCTTCTGGGTGCAGCTATTGTTTCGATGGTGAGTGTATAGGCAAATCTGTAACTCGTTTTAGCCCTTATGGCTATAGGTGGTGAATACAAGCTCGGGAAATGTAACACTTTAGTTCCTGATGTAGGGATGCAATTTGCTTCATGCTAATCTGGTGACAATGACAAGCTTTCATTACATGCTAGCAACTTTAGCCTCTTAGCTTCTTTTCTGTATTAAGAGGGAAAATCACTTTAAAATCCCTGACACTGTCACCAGTGAGACCCAAGAAAGAGAGCCCTGTCACATGGCAGGCAGGAACCGGCTGAAGAAAATATCCCTACCTGTTTATTAAGGCGCAGGTTTACCGCTCAGCCAGGCGTCAATGCCATGAGTCACTGGCTCAAGTCAGCTGAACTATTATTCATAGGTGCGCTTGCACCCACGTACAGTCTAGACCCTCTGATAGATCTGTAAGAAAATTGCATATTTACTGATTCATTAGACTCCGATCTGACACATTACCGCTGAGGAAGTTGATGATGTGGAGCGTACATGCTATCCCAAAGCCCCCATATGAGCACTTCCCCCTAATGATTTGCTGATGCATCTTTAATTACTAATGAACGAGCCAAGGAGCACGAGGAAGATTTGGGTACATCGCTTTATTGGCGCTGGAGGGAGGAAGAAGAAGAAGACGACAGAGAAGGAGGAAGGGAAGGAGGAGGGAAAAAGAAGAAGATATCAAGCCTCTGTGCAATCATCAATAATTACACTTCCCTCTTACACGGCAAATATTAGACGCAAAATAAAAAAAGAATCCGTTCCCCAATTTATGTAACAAATTCCTCTAAAACCGCAGCGCCATAATCGAGTAATGAAATTTTGATGTAGTATATTGGCCCTTCTGTAAAGCTGCAGGCAACCTCAGTAGGCGTCGGGCGTCTCGGCCCGCTCGCCCACGGCCATTGTATAATTATCTTTTTTCATTTTCTCTGAGATATTAGCCGGAAATCCGCAGAGATAGATGTGAAGACGGAGCGAAATGTAATGGTTGTTCCTGATCTGGGTACTTCTGTCTCAACTTCTGCTGCAATTTGTCATTCTGCTGAAAACAAGCAGCCTGCAGTCAGAGCGTTCCAGAAGTATGAGAGATCCCAAACATCAGTCCGCATCTCTGCAGGACCGGTGCTCAAAACAGATTTACGGCATTATGATAATCCGCTGTAAGGTAATGGTGTTAGTTAGGTCTATCTGAATTATGCCATTATTGTCTGATCGAAATTATTATGAGCTGATCATGTTTCTGTTTCACAGTTGCTCGCTGTGCTCTGTGGCGAATAAGAGAAAGCAGAAAGCACATTCACCAAGCCAAATTAAAGTCTTATGAAGCCAGATCTTCTAATATTCTTATTTAAAAATAGAAACACGGCTGTAACATCTTTAGAGGGCGGTGGTGAGTGGTGTTTGTTTATTTGATGGTTGGTAATGACTCCTTTAGAGGGCGGTGGTGAGTGGTGTTTGTTTATTTGATGGTTGGTAGTGACTCCTTTAGAGGGTGGTGGTGAGTAGTGTTTATTTGATGGTTGGTAATGACTCCTTTAGAGGGCGGTGGTGAGTGGTGTGTGTTTATTTGATGGTTGGTAATGACTCCTTTAGAGGGTGGTTGGTGAGTGGTGTTGGTTTATTTGATGGTAGGTAGTGACGCTTTTAGAAGGCGGCGCTGAGTGGTGTTGGTTTATTTGATGGTAGGTAGTGACGCTTTTAGAGGGCGGCGCTGTGTGGTGTGTACCAGGTTCAGCATCTAATACACCAGCTACCTTCTGTACTATTCTGCCATTGTAACGTTTGGCTGAACTCTTGTACTGCACTTTTGTCCATATGTATTTTTCCATCTGCAGCTGACCACACAGTGAAATCAGACTCTGTGCATACGTCCAAATGACAGCGCAACTTTGGCCCAATGTACACAAAAAGGATATAAATCATTTGCTATGGGCTGATCAGCCTTTCATCTTTTCCCCGTCTAACAGATCGTTACTTTCTCCAGTCACATCAAAGAAAAGACCATCCAGCGGTCCCCCCGAGACCCTCCCCTCTGCTCCATTTCTTTTGCACTCTCCAACTCATGAACTGGGAGAGAGCAAGATTTCCTCTGAGCTTTAATGTGGACTAGAGAACCTCTTAAGTCTGTCAGTCTTCCTGTAATAACCCCAATCCCTCTATTTACGTAGAATATTCATCACTGCTTTCAGTTAATGAGAAATCTACAGGACAATGTCCGACAACTCATTTACGTCCATCAAACCACAGTCAACTGAGCAACCACCCAAACCCCCCCCCCCCCCTTCCCACCACCACCGCCATAACCCAGTGACATATTGTTCATAACGATGTTGCAGAATAGCCATAACACTGAAGCAGTATATATTTGATAACGCTATGAAGGAACTCAAGCACATTTTAAGTCAATAGCTGATATTGTTATATGCAACAGAAATTACACTTCCACATTATAATCATATTACAAACTGCGAGCGAGTCTAATATTTCCCAGACAAAAAAGCAAGGACAACTACGGAAACGGAATGTCTATAAATATGAATTAAATGCAGAAATGCCAAGAATGCGAACAGGCCAAAGTAATAGCTCGCTGGATGAGCTGTTGAGGAAGTAGCTCGGTTCACATTTCCTGCCTAAATAAGAGCTTAAGCTGTGAGCACAGTTGTTCAGAGTGGTTTGATGTGTTTGGGTAAAAGATTGTTATTACTACTACAATAGTGTTCCCAGTAATTGAGCACATCTTCCTGCTACCATTAGCCACTCAGTGGCTGGTCAAGTAGTGATTCTCAGTGTTTAAGTTGGCTATGGAAGCTGCAATCAGTTACTGCAGGACTTGTAAACAACGTGATTGGTCAGGACTTTGCTCATTTCCATGACAATTGTCCGGAAGGAGACTGAGCAGGGTGTAAACTATGCACACTATATTGCTAGAAGAATTCACTCACCCGTCCAAATCATTGAATTCAGCTGTTCCAATCACTTCCATGGCCACGGGTGGGTAAAACTAAGCACGTAGACATGCAGGCTGCTTCTACAGACGCTAGTGAGAGAATGGGTCCCTCTCAGGAGCTCAGTGAATTCCAGCATGGTACCGTAATAGGATGATACCTGTGCTACAAGTCCAGTCGTGAAATTCCCTCGCTAGTAAATATTCCACAGTCCACTGTCAGTGGGATTATAACAAAGTGGAGGTGATAGGGAATGACAGCTGCTCAGCCTTGTTAAATAACAGAGCGGGATCACATGACTTTCTGCAGAGTCAGTCACTACAGACCTCCAAAGTTCATATGGCCTTCTGAAGAACCCAGGAACAGTGTAGAGCTTCATGGAATGGGTTTCCATAGCCGAGCAGCTGCAGCCCAGCCTTACATCCCCAAGCTCAATGCAAAGCACTATCACTGGACTCTAGAGCAGTGGAGACGTGTTCTCTGGAGTGACCAATCACACTTCTCCAGCTGGCAATCTGATGGATGTGTCTGGGTTCGGTGGTAGCCAGGAGAACGTTACTGACTGCATTGTGCCGTGTGTAAAGTTTGGTGGAGTGGGGGTGGTTATGGTGTAGGGTTGTTGTTCAGGAGTTGGGTTTAGACCCTTAGTTCCAGTGAGAGGAACTCTTAATGATTTAGCAGACCAAGAAACTCTGAAAAATTTCATGCTCCCAACTTTGTGGGAACGGTTTTGGGATGGCCACTTCCTGTTCCAACCTGAATGCACACCAGTGCACAAAGTTTCAGATTTATTTCAGGACATTTATGCATAGAAAGGCTTGTGGTGAGGCTCAGGTTGATACTCTACAGCAGGGCAGCATTAATATACATACTAACTAAACATTTTAAAATAAAGAGAAATAAAATATATTTATTAAATAAATACAAACTACACAAAAAATGCACAAAATACAGAACGTACAAAGACAGGAGGGGTCTGTGAAAATTCTCTGATATGTACATTTATTAGACAAGGATAGTCTGAGAGGTAGAGGGAATACACACACATATATATATATATATATATATATATATATATATATCATCAATGTCCAGTGAAAAGCAGGTATGGCAACTTTACAGGAGAGGCCAAAAACCTAATGTAATTTGAATGCAAGTCAATGGAACCAAACGTCTTACCCAAGCAGCTTGGAGCATTTTCTGTTGGTCCATTCCTCATGCAATTTTCAAATAACATAAATGGCAAGTGCAGTGTTCAAATGATGCATAAAAGTCAAAATCAACAAATATTGAGATACATTGGACAGCAACGATATGTATAAAGTCTCTCTCTCTCTCTCTCTCTCTCTCTCTCTCTCTCTATATCTCTCTATATATATATATATATATATATATATATATATATATATATATATATATATATATATATATATATATGCATATATAACCTGATAGAACACCTTTGGGAAGAAATAGAGCGGAGACTGCGAGCCAGGCCTTCTCGTCCAACATCAGTGTCTGACCTCACAAATGCGCCTCCCGTAAACACACTCCTAAACCTTGAAACTGTCATAGCGGCAAAGGGTTTCCCAACATCATATTAAACCCAGATTAATCCCACATGCGTGTGAAGGTAGACGAGCGAATACTTTTGGCAATACAGTGTATATGTTATCATATTTATGACTGGCGCTTATGAGGGGCTTTGAGTCGCTTATGAGGGGCTTTGAGGGGCCTATTTCACATTTACTCATATTTTATCTGTATAGGTAATCAGTAATGTAATCCAGAGCATGTGTTTGGAGTTTCTGTGTGAGGCTGAAAGCGATAGCAGTTACGTTAATGATGTAGTACAGTAAGAACAACTGGTCCCTGTAAATAATTCTCTGTTCATACTGTATGGCCTTGTAGCTCTTCTGAACAAACATCTTTTGGGACATCCACAAGGATGGGGTGTGTAGCGTGTGTGGCTAGAATGGCTAGGCAAGTCGCTGTGTTATTTTCATTTTACTTTATTTCAGTTACATTTTGTTTTTGTGATGTGCTATGTTATCATTTTATCCTTTTTTTATCTTTCTTATTTTGAGCGCTTACAGTCTTAGCCTCGTGAATATTCTAAATAAATAAACATAGTGCTAGAGCAGCATTTTTGGGCTACATTATGTGCCAATTATACCTAAAAGAAACTAAACCGCTATATCTCAAAATTTCTCAATGCTGTCAGATCGAAACATTGTGTCTCCATTTTAGTTTTTCAGTTTTTGGCGGACTTAGATTTTTACATTGTGTGATCATTTCATGATGAACAGGCAAAACGAAATGGTGAAAAATGACTTGGGTGGGGGAAAACTCTACTGACTTCCATTAACAGCTAAGTAGGTTTTTCCCCTTTGTCTGTAAAGTTGCCAATTTGGAGATACAAGTTTTTGTTTCAAGCCACCTACCTCCATATGTGCAGGTCTCAGGAAAGTTTTAACATTTTCCAAAGTTTCAAATCAGAGAACACATCCTGGACCTTTTAATAAACAACCAGAAGTCAATCAAAGTCAAGTCTCTCCAATAGGAAAAGAGCTGAGGGACATTTCCATCGAACACCGTCTTTACGTTTGGGCTCAGGTTATCTGGCTAACTGAGAAATCCTGCTTTGGGAAACATCACCCCCAGCCCCCGGCCCCAGCACCAGGAATGACATAATGACGAACCTTTAGACGATAGACGTCACATAGAGGAATATAGCCGAACCACTTAGGAATTCAACTATAAGACAGCTGCATAGAATGTAAAGACTCCATGTCTCCACAATCTGGATTTGACTTTACCGATATCATTTACAAACACATCCAGGCCTTTCCGTGTTTCCTCTTAAGACGTAAGACGTTAGTCTTACTAACAGTTTTACTGGCAAATCTACTGGCCAGATGAATAGTGTAGACACATGCACAGATGAACAACATCATCCTGTTTAGCTATATGAGAACTCTGACTCCTATTGGCATGACCAGTCATAACAAAATTACACTGACACTGAAATTAGTCATAACCAGTGTAGCCACCCGTAATGTGGGGACTGCAGGGAAAAGCTTGCAGCGTGCTAATGTGTGTATCTGTGGGGACTGTAGTCCATCTGTTTCTCTGTATACTTAGTTACCCGGTACTTTAATGATCAGGACCCCCACAGGACCACCACAGAGCAGGTATTACATGGGTGGAGAATTCCTTGCAGACTGGGACCGTAAAAGCCCCTAAAGGTATGACCGATTCAGCTACTTCCTTCACACTATGGTCTTTGGCCACGCCCACATACAGTCACTCCTTTTAGCCAATCAATAACATCTGCTCTGGAGCGTTTTCCACACATCGACCGAGACATCCCCTGCCCTGTAGCACCTCTTCCCAATCTATGGATCCCGTCACTCACACCCCGCCTGATGTTACTACCCCCTTATATATAGTCACCTCGTGTGTTTATGTTAATTATGCATATACTGAATAGGAACTATTAACGTATTTAATAAAACATATTTTGTAACTTTCATTTATAATTGGGCTCCTTATGTGTATTGGGTTAAGTTCACACAGAGCACAGACTTTAATGGGTCATGAAGCTGAAATGAACCGATTCAATGAACCCAATGATTGCTCTAAATCCATTTTATCCCAGGACTATACTGAATTAAGAAAGCTGAGGATTAATCTAAATGATGAGAATTGATTGAGGCAACGCACACTCAAACAGCCTCGGAAGAATTACACCGGGAGGAAATGTGACTGAAATACAGAGCGAGTGAGAGAGGGAGAGAGAAGGAGATGCAGCGGAAAGGGTAGAGAAGTGAGGAGGGAGAGAGAGAGAGAGAGGGAGAGAGAGAGAGAGAGAGAGAGCGAGAGAGAGAGAGAGAGAGAGAGAGGGTACAAGTGAATAAGAGAGCAAGAAAATAAAAACGGAGAAAGAGATAGAGAGCAGGTGTGAAAGTGAGAGAGAGATAGAGAGCAAGAGTGAGTGAGATGAGGAGAAAGTATGTAGAGTGAGAGAGAGGGGGGAGGAATAAGAGTCACAAGGAAAGACCAAGAGGGAAAGAGAGAAGGAGAAAAAGAAGGAGAGTGAGAGAGTGAGGGAAAGGGTAAGAGAGAGTGGGAGAGAGTGAGAACAAGCAAGTGAAAGGGAGAGAGTGGGAGGGAGAGGAAGAGAGAGAGCAGGAGATAAAGAGTGATGGAGAGGATGGAGAGAGAAAGGGAGGGCGAGGGAGAAAGTGGGATGGCGAGGGAGAGAGAGCAGGAGAGAGAGATGGCAAGGGGGAAGAGAGAGTGGGAGAGAGAGAAAGGGAGTGGGAGAGTGGGAGAGAGAGGGAGTGAGAGGGGGTAAGAAAGACTAAGAGAAAGACAGAGTAAGGGGAGAGAGACGGAGAGAGACAGAGAGAGAGAGAGAGGGAGAGAGAGAGAGAGAGAGAGAGAGTGAGAGAGAAGGAGAGAGAGAGAGAGTGAGAGAGAAGGAGAGAGAGAGGGAGTGAGAGAGAGAGAGAGAGAGGGAGGGAGACAGAGAGGGAGTGAGAGTGAGAGAGAGAGAGAGAAGGAGACAGAGAGGGAGTGAGAGAGAGAGAGAGAAGGGGGGGTACAAGTAAATGAGAGAGCAAGAAAATAAAAACGGAGAAATGGATAGAGAGCAGGCATGAAAGTGAGAGAGAGACAGAGAGCAAGAGGGAGTGAGATGAGGAAGAAAGGATGTAGAGTGAGAGAGAGGGGAGGGGGGGTCACAAGGAAAGACCAGAGTAAGAGTCAGCAGGAGAAAGGAACCAAGAGAGAGAGAGAGAGAGAGAGAGAGAGAGAGAGAGAGAGAGAGAGAGAGAGAGAGAGTGAGGGAAAGGGTAAGAGAGAGTGGGAGAGAGTGAGAGAGTGAGAACAAGCAATTGAAAGGGAGAGAGTGGGAGGGAGAGGAAGAGAGTGAGAAAGAGCAAGTGAAAGGGAAAGAGTGTGAGGGAGAGGGGGAGAGGAAGAGAGAGAGCAGGAGATAAAGAGTGATGGAGAGGATAGAGAGAAAAGGGAGGGCGAGGGAGAAAGTGGGATGGAGAGGGAGAGAGAGCAGAAGAGAGAGATGGCGAGGGAGAGAGTGGGAGGGGGAAGAGAGAGTGGGAGAGAGAGAAAGAGAGACATAGGGAGTGGGAGAGAGAGGGAGTGAGAGGGGGAAAGAAATACTAAGAGAAAAACAGAGAGAGAGAGAGAGAGAATGAGTGAGAGAGAGAGAGAGAATGAAAGAGAGACAGGGAGGGGGGGGTGGGAGAGTAGGAGAGAGAGAGGGGGAAAGAAAGACTAAGAGAAAGACTAAGAGAAAGACAGAGTGAGGAGGGAGGGAGAGAGAGAGAGAGAGAGAGAGAGAGAGAGAGAGAGAGAGAGAGAGAGAGAGAGAGAGAGAGAGAGAGAGAGAGACCACCGCTCTGCACTATTCCTGATTAGATGAGCCCAGGCTGTTTCCATGTGGCCAGTCCGGCTACTGTGTTCCTGAATAACATCAAACAGACCAACTACAACACACCAGTGAATTAATGAATTATCACTGAACATAAATTCACTCCGGTGGTCTCCTCACGAGCCCCTCGTCTGCACTGCACCTGTGTATAACGAGTTTACGCTCTTCAAACTGCACGCCCTGTGCCGCACACACACGCACGCCTGCACGCATGTTTGTGAAGTCAGATTTTCATACTAAGTTGACCTTTTATGTTTCTTCCTGGAGAATATTGAATGCTACACGAGCGAAAGAAAGATCAGAGCGTTTTCCTGACGTGGTGGAGCTCAGGCTGCGTGCGACTTCAGCCCAAATGAAAGGTTGAGGAATACGTTTGTGCAATCTCCCCAATCGGATTACCCATCCTGTTCCAGCCTTCAGCACCCACAGGAGGCCAGTGACAGCTACATCTGAGCTCAGCTCTATGATTTTTAATGCATATGCAGCCGGCTGCACTGATAAAAAACTGTCACGTTCCACCTCAGAGCCGATTTCTCATCGCCGGAAAGTTTAAAAGCGCCTGCCCTGAATGTTTCCGGCAATCACTGCTGCTCCCCTCCCCCTTCCTAACACTGAAATCCTGCGTTGGGCATGAACTGATGGAGGCTTTTAACGGAAGGCCACAGGGAATGTCATCACAAGCAATATAATCACAGGGTCACATCTGCTGCACAGACATGTGCACTTCAGTCGGAATATACGGGATTATAACGAGTGGTACTTTCCGGGATGAGAGCAGGACCGTGTCCATACTGTGGGTAAGACATAGCCACTCACTGGCCACTTTATTAGAAACACCACTTCGTTAGAAACAGGATCAGGGTTACAGTTATTGGCCACATTAGAAGAAACGCCAACCTTGTGGTTAAATTACTGGCCACTTTATTTGAAACACCTACCTTCAGCCTTCACTAACTGGCCACTTTATTAGAAACACCTACCTTCAGCTTCCACTAACTGGCCACTTTATTAGAAACACCTACCTTCAGCCTTCACTAACTGGCCACTTTATTAGAAACACCTACCTTCAGGCTTCACTAACTGGCCACTTTATTAGAAACGCCTACCTTCAGCTTCCACTAACTGGCCACTTTATTAGAAACGCCTACCTTCAGGCTTCACTAACTGGCCACTTTATTAGAAACTCCTACCTTCAGGCTTCACTAACTGGCCACTTTATTAGAAACACCTACCTTCAGCTTCCACTAACTGGCCACTTTATTAGAAACGCCTACCTTTGCTTCCACTAACTGGCCACTTTATTAGAAACGCCTACCTTTGCTTCCACTAACTGGCCACTTTATTAGAAACTCCTACCTTCAGCTTCCACTAACTGGCCACTTTATTAGAAACGCCTACCTTCAGCCTTCACTAACTGGCCACTTTATTAGAAACACCTACCTTTGCTTCCACTAACTGGCCACTTTATTAGAAACACCTACCTTTGCTTCCACTAACTGGCCACTTTATTAGAAACACCTACCTTCAGCTTCCACTAACTGGCCACTTTATTAGAAACGCCTACCTTCAGCCTTCACTAACTGGCCACTTTATTAGAAACACCTACCTTCAGCTTCCACTAACTGGCCACTTTATTAGAAACACCTACCTTCAGCTTCCACTAACTGGCCACTTTATTAGAAACACCTACCTTCAGCTTTCACTAACTGGCCACTTTATTAGAAACACCTACCTTCAGCTTCCACTAACTGGCCACTTTATTAGAAACACCTACCTTCAGCCTTCACTAACTGGCCACTTTATTAGAAACACCTACCTTCAGCCTTCACTAACTGGCCACTTTATTAGAAACTCCTACCTTCAGCTTTCACTAACTGGCCACTTTATTAGAAACTCCTACCTTCAGCCTTCACTAACTGGCCACTTTATTAGAAACACCTACCTTCAGCCTTCACTAACTGGCCACTTTATTAGAAACACCTACCTTCAGCTTCCACTAACTGGCCACTTTATTAGAAACACCTACCTTCAGCTTTCACTAACTGGCCACTTTATTAGAAACACCTACCTTCAGCTTCCACTAACTGGCCGCTTTATTAGAAACACCTACCTTCAGCTTCCACTAACTGGCCACTTTATTAGAAACTCCTACCTTCAGCTTCCACTAACTGGCCACTTTATTAGAAACGCCTACCTTTGCTTCCACTAACTGGCCACTTTATTAGAAACACCTACCTTCAGCTTCCACTAACTGGCCACTTTATTAGAAACACCTACCTTCAGCTTTCACTAACTGGCCACTTTATTTGAAACACCTACCTTCAGCTTCCACTAACTGGCCACTTTATTAGAAACACCTACCTTCAGCCTTCACTAACTGGCCACTTTATTAGAAACACCTACCTTCAGGCTTCACTAACTGGCCACTTTATTAGAAACACCTACCTTCAGCTTCCACTAACTGGCCACTTTATTAGAAACGCCTACCTTCAGGCTTCACTAACTGGCCACTTTATTAGAAACTCCTACCTTCAGGCTTCACTAACTGGCCACTTTATTAGAAACACCTACCTTCAGCTTCCACTAACTGGCCACTTTATTAGAAACGCCTACCTTTGCTTCCACTAACTGGCCACTTTATTAGAAACGCCTACCTTTGCTTCCACTAACTGGCCACTTTATTAGAAACTCCTACCTTCAGCTTCCACTAACTGGCCACTTTATTAGAAACGCCTACCTTTGCTTCCACTAACTGGCCACTTTATTAGAAACACCTACCTTCAGCCTTCACTAACTGGCCACTTTATTAGAAACACCTACCTTCAGCTTCCACTAACTGGCCACTTTATTAGAAACACCTACCTTCAGCCTTCACTAACTGGCCACTTTATTAGAAACACCTACCTTCAGCCTTCACTAACTGGCCACTTTATTAGAAACTCCTACCTTCAGCTTTCACTAACTGGCCACTTTATTAGAAACTCCTACCTTCAGCCTTCACTAACTGGCCACTTTATTAGAAACACCTACCTTCAGCCTTCACTAACTGGCCACTTTATTAGAAACACCTACCTTCAGCTTCCACTAACTGGCCACTTTATTAGAAACACCTACCTTCAGCTTTCACTAACTGGCCACTTTATTAGAAACACCTACCTTCAGCTTCCACTAACTGGCCGCTTTATTAGAAACACCTACCTTCAGCTTCCACTAACTGGCCACTTTATTAGAAACTCCTACCTTCAGCTTCCACTAACTGGCCACTTTATTAGAAACGCCTACCTTTGCTTCCACTAACTGGCCACTTTATTAGAAACACCTACCTTCAGCTTCCACTAACTGGCCACTTTATTAGAAACACCTACCTTCAGCTTCCACTAACTGGCCACTTTATTAGAAACACCTACCTTCAGCTTTCACTAACTGGCCAGTTTATTAGAAACTCCTACCTTCAGCTTCCACTAACTGGCCACTTTATTAGAAACACCTACCTTCAGCCTTCACTAACTGGCCACTTTATTAGAAACACCTACCTTCAGCCTTCACTAACTGGCCACTTTATTAGAAACTCCTACCTTCAGCTTTCACTAACTGGCCACTTTATTAGAAACTCCTACCTTCAGCCTTCACTAACTGGCCACTTTATTAGAAACTCCTACCTTCAGCCTTCACTAACTGGCCACTTTATTAGAAACACCTACCTTCAGCTTCCACTAACTGGCCACTTTATTAGAAACACCTACCTTCAGCTTCCACTAACTGGCCACTTTATTAGAAACACCTACCTTCAGCTTTCACTAACTGGCCACTTTATTAGAAACTCCTACCTTCAGCTTCCACTAACTGGCCACTTTATTAGAAACACCTACCTTCAGCTTTCACTAACTGGCCACTTTATTTGAAACACCTACCTTCAGCTTCCACTAACTGGCCACTTTATTAGAAACACCTACCTTCAGCTTTCACTAACTGGCCACTTTATTAGAAACACCTACCTTCAGCTTCCACTAACTGGCCGCTTTATTAGAAACACCTACCTTCAGCTTCCACTAACTGGCCACTTTATTAGAAACTCCTACCTTCAGCTTCCACTAACTGGCCACTTTATTAGAAACGCCTACCTTTGCTTCCACTAACTGGCCACTTTATTAGAAACACCTACCTTCAGCTTCCACTAACTGGCCACTTTATTAGAAACACCTACCTTCAGCTTCCACTAACTGGCCACTTTATTAGAAACACCTACCTTCAGCCTTCACTAACTGGCCACTTTATTAGAAACACCTACCTTCAGCCTTCACTAACTGGCCACTTTATTAGAAACACCTACCTTCAGCTTCCACTAACTGGCCACTTTATTAGAAACACCTACCTTCAGCTTCCACTAACTGGCCACTTTATTAGAAACACCTACCTTCAGCCTTCACTAACTGGCCACTTTATTAGAAACACCTACCTTCAGCTTTCACTAACTGGCCACTTTATTAGAAACACCTACCTTCAGCCTTCACTAACTGGCCACTTTATTAGAAACTCCTACCTTCAGCCTTCACTAACTGGCCACTTTATTAGAAACACCTACCTTGTACTTCGGCTCATTGGTCACTTTCATAGAAACACCTAATATCAGCTTCCACTGGTTGGCCACTTTATTGGAAACACCAACCCTGTCCTTGTTATTAATTGGCCACTTTATTAGAAACACCTACCTTCAGTCTTTACTAAGTGGCCACTTTATTGGAAACGTCTACCTTCAGCCTTCACTTACTGGCCACTTTATTAGAAACAGCATCCTTGGGTTTCCCTAAACTGGCTAATTAACTAAAAACATCGACCTTGTCATTCCGCTCATTGGTCATCGTATTAGAAACGTCACTCATGTCCCTCTGCTAACTGGCCATTTTATTAGAAACACCAAGCTTGTCCCTCTACTAACTGGCCACTTTATTAGAAACACCACCCTTAAGGTTTCCACTAACTGGCCACCTTAAGAAAAACCTTATTAGTTGAATAATAATAATAATAATAATAATGGTAGTGATAATAATGATGATAACGATGATAATGATAATAATAATAATAATAATAATAAATAATAATAATAATAATAATAATAATAATAATAATAAAAAAAAATAATAATAATAATAATAATAATGGTAGTGATAATGATGATAACGATGATAATAATAATAATAATGATAATAATAATAATAATAATAATTATTATTATTATTATTATTATTATTATTATTATTATTATTATTATTATTATTATACTTAACAGTAAACATTAATAATAATAATGATAATAATGAAGTATTAGGTCAGCATGCAAGTCCATAATGTACCCCATTGGGAATGCTGTAAAAGCTGAACATTCCGAGCACAGAACAAAGGAATGCATCTGTTCCTTGGTCACAGGATCCGTCTAACCACCTGGTAGGCAGCTCAGTGGCAGATACTCTACCCTCCAGATGTTTTCAGGGGCTTTTGGCCATAGAAGCATCTACGATTCAAACCAGAATCCCACCTTCAGGGCACATCCAGACGGGCCCCTGCGGTGGATTTGGTGGACTGAATCTCTGCTCCTTTTCTAAACCCAGAAAGTGAAGAAGTTTACATCCAAAATGTGGAATAAGAACCTTCCGGTCCACACTGGGAATTTCCTTTCAGCAGAATAAGAGAGAATACGGCCATTTTTACAGGCACGGAGATCACACTCTGTGTTTCAGTAATCTGCTGAGATGCGGGAGGCTCTGTAGCTCATGCTCTGATGCTTTTTCTTGCTCCCTGTAGTCGGGAGGATGATCCCTATATGGGCGCAGTGCTTATGTTGAAGCTTGTTTCATCCTGATGGCGAGCTGTTTATCACCTGTTTCCAGGACCTGAGTGACAGTCGTGTCGCTACACAGCCCAGCGTGCTTAGTCTGCAAATGGTATTTGCAGTGGATTACGCTGATACACCTCGTTTGGGTAATGCAGTTGATTTTCCTCAGAAAGCGCTCGCTGGTGTCAAGAGGCATTAAGTAGTAAATTCCCCTCAGCGAGAGTGGCAGAGAGCCCTGGGGGATTTGTATGGGTGGGAGGTCAGCCGCTTGGCTCCATCACCCTGAGGTCCTGAAAACTCATCAAGATACACACTAATTCACCCCTGCAAAACTACTGACCTGCTGCCCAACACCCTGACCATACCTGAGCACATGTGTAGTCACCTATAGTCACCTTTCACTGGCCACTTTATTAGAAACACCATCATAGGGTTTTCTTTCACTGGCCACTTTATTAGAAACACCATCCTTGGGTTTCCTTACACTGGCCACTTTATTAGAAACACCATCCTTGGGTTTCCCTTCACTGGCCACTTTACTAGAAACACCATCCTTGGGTTTTCTTTCACTGGCCACTTTATTAGAAACACCATCCTTGGGTTTTCTTTCACTAGCCACTTTATTAGAAACACCATCCTTGGGTTTCCCTTCACTGGCCACTTTATTAGAAACGCCATCCTTGGGTTTCCTTGCACTGGCCACTTTATTAGAAACACCATCCTTGGGTTTTCTTTCACTGGCCACTTTATTAGAAACACCATCCTTGGGTCTTCTTTCACTGGCCACTTTACTAGAAACACCATCCTTGGGTTTCCCTTCACTGGTCACTTTACTAGAAACACCATCCTTGGGTTTCCTTGCACTGGCCACTTTATTAGAAACACCATCCTTGGGTTTTCTTTTACTGGCCACTTTATTAGAAACACCATCCTTGGGTTTTCTTTCACTGGTCACTTTACTAGAAACACCATCCTTGGGTTTCCCTTCACTGGCGACTTTATTAGAAACACCATCCTTGGTTTTTTTTTCACTGGTCACTATAACAGGAACACCAAGCTTTTAAAATTGGCAACCTTGATCTTAAAATGCCAGCCTTGGGCTTGAACGAAATGGGCCACTTTATTAGAAACACCATCCTTGGGTTTCCCTTCACTGGCCACTTTATTAGAAACACCATCCTTGGGTTTCCCTTCACTGGCCACTTTATTAGAAACACCATCCTTGGGTTTCCCTTCACTGGCCACTTTATTAGAAACACCATCCTTGGGTTTCCCTTCACTGGCCACCTTATTAGAAACACCCACCTTGGGTTTCCCTTCACTGGCCACTTTGCTAAAAAAACACCATCCTTGGGTTTTCTTTCGCTGGCCACTTTACTAGAAACACCATCCTTGGGTTTTCTTTCACTGGCCACTTTGCTAGAAGCACCATCCTTGGGTTTCCCTTCACTGGCCAGTTTACTAGAAACACCTACCTTGGGTTTCCTTTCACTCACCACTATAACAGGAACACCAAGCTTTTAAAAACACCAACCTTGAGCTTGAACTAAAAGGGCCACTTTATTAGAAACACCATCACTGGGTTTTCTTTCACTGGCCACTTTACTAGAAACACCATCCTTGGGTTTTCTTTCACTGGCCACTTTATTAGAAACACCATCCATAGGTTTTCTTTCACTGGCCACTTTATTAGAAACACCATCCTTGGGTTTTCAAACAGAAACACTGAAAATAGAGTCATTTAAATACAAGTTATAGGCCAGCAATTGATCGGTATAGGGAATGAACGAATGATGTAGCATTCGATTCTTTCTGGCAGAGCTAATTCGCTAATATTGCCATTTATCCTTCATGATATCAAACATTATGTCATCTGTCATGATGATCAACAGTAATGGAATCACGTTAGCACTGATATCATACGGAACTTCCTTCGAACACACTTGCTCAGGTAGCTAGCTCTATTCCAGCTAGCTATGTTCTTCAGCCCTTGTCTGACCAACACACCCTATAAAACTCCATCTGCTTGTTGAGCCATGACGTATTCACCTTCACATCCAGGACGACAGTTCATAGCAAGAAACACACCCTATGAACAGAACACCCTAAAAACCCACAGACTATATGAAAGAGGGCTGCAATTGGGCCAATTTGATTTGACCAGTGGATGCTAACTTTGGCTAGGTTAGCTAGGTTTGCTAGCTAGCTACAGCTAACAGAGAGCACACTGAAGTATATGTATTTAATTGTATAAAAGGATGCAAAACAAGACTTCATCAAATTCTTATCATACAGTCATTTACTGAGCACTAAAAATGAGGTATGCATTGAGGGTTGAGGATCTAGGTATCTGCTAGTCTCAAGAAACCATATACATAAGAGGTATTGGCTCATACGTGTCTGATCTATTGCTGTCCACTGTGCATTCAGTGAAGAGGAAAGCATAGGATACACCCCAGCTTCCAGAAGTAACGCAGTGCGTCTGAAACCCCAGTGAAACTGTATATAGTTAGATCACTGATTAAAGCAGTCTTCGGGGCTTAATTCTAAGCCGTCAGCTTCTCCGACGCCAGCTCTGACTGCTTGTTTGTTTACGGGTTTTTGTTTAGTGTCTGAGGCTCTTATCTCATCAACTCAGCTTTGTGCAGCTGTGTTTGCTTTTGAGCAAAAATTAATGCCGTGGTACAAATTGAGCATGTGTCTGAACCAGGCTGATAAGATAAACTGTGCAGCTGACAAAATTAGCGCTGGTCAGTCTGAACACCGACGAATACCACTGAGCTCCAGTGGAGTTTTAACCAGGAGATGGACATTCTGATGACTGAAGAGAAATTCTCACAAGGATTTATTTTAATATCTACTTCTGTCCCGTCTTTTCACTCGCTGCTACCTGAGCTACATCCCTTACAAGCCTCTACTGCCCAGCCTCACCCTCAGTCCCTTAATGTCCTTATGCCCTTAATGTCCTGCCTCATATTCCTTTGGTGTCCAAGCGTGCATGTCCTTAGTGTCCAACCTTGCATGCCCTTAATGCTCAGACTTACATGCCCTTGGTGTCCAATCTTATATGCCCTTAGTGTCCAATCTTACATGCGCTAAGTATTCAACCTTACATGCCCATAGTGTCCAACTTTACATGCCCTTGTGGTCCAACCTTACATGCCCTCAATGCTCAGACTTACATGCCCCTGGTGTCCAACCTTAAATGTCCTTAGTGTGCAAACTTACATGTCCTTGGTGTCCAACCGTATATGTCCTTAGTGTCTAATCTTACATGCCCTTGGTGTCCAGTCTTACATGCCCTTGGTGTCCAACCTTACATGCCCTCAATGCTCAGACTTATATGCCCTTGGTGTCCAACCTTATATGCCCTCAATGCTCAGACTTACATGCCCCTGGTGTCCAACCTTAAATGTCCTTAGTGTGCAAACTTACATGTCCTTGGTGTCCAACCGTATATGTCCTTAGTGTCTAATCTTACATGCCCTTGGTGTCCAACCTTATATGCCCGTAGTGTCCAATCTTACATGTCCTTGGTGTCTAACCTTACATGCCCTTGGTGTCCAGTCTTACATGCCCTTGGTGTCCAGTCTTACATGCCCTTGGTGTCCAACCTTACATGCCCTCAATGCTCAGACTTATATGCCCTTGGTGTCCAACCTTATATGCCCTCAATGCTCAGACTTACATGCCCCTGGTGTCCAACCTTAAATGTCCTTAGTGTGCAAACTTACATGTCCTTGGTGTCCAACCGTATATGCCCGTAGTGTCCAGTCTTTCATGCCCTTGGTGTCCAGTCTTTCATGCCCTTGGTGTCCAGTCTTACATGCCCTTGGTGTCCAGTCTTACATGCCCTTGGTGTCCAGTCTTACATGCCCTTGGTGTCCAACCTTACATGCCCTTAATGCTCAGACTTATATGCCCTTGGTGTCCATCCTTATATGCCCCTGGTGTCCATCCTCATATGCCCTTAGTGTCTAACCTTACATGCCCTTGGTGTCCAGTCTTATATGCCTTTGGTGTCCAACCTTATATACCCTTAGTGTCCAATCTTACATGCCCTTAGTGTCTAACCTTACATGCCCTTGGTGTCCAGTCTTATATGCCCTTGGTGTCCAACCTTATATGCCCTTGGTGTCCAACCTTATATGCCCTTGGTGTCCAACCTTATATGCCCTTGGTGTCCAACCTTATATGCCCTTGGTGTCCAACCTTATATGCCCTTGGTGTCCAACCTTATATGCCCTTGGTGTCCAACTTTACATGCCCTTGGTGTCCAACCTTACATGCTCTTAATGCTCAGACTTATATGCCCTTGGTGCCCAACCTTACATGCCCTTGGTGTCGAGTCTTACATGCCCTTGGTGTCCAACCTTATATGTCCTTAGTGTGCAACCTTACATGCCCTTAATGCTTAGATTATATGCCCTTGGTGTCCAGTCTTACATGCCCTTGGTGTCCAGTCTTACATGCCCTTGGTGTCCAACCTTATATGCCCTTAGTGTCCTAACCTTTCCAGGCTTACATGTTCTTAGTGCTCAGCCTAACATGACCCTAGTTTAAGACCTTAAATGTGTCTTTTAGTGCCTTACATGTTCTTAGTGCTCAGCCTAACATGACCCTAGTTTAAGACCTTAAATGCCTTTTGTCCAACCTGTCTTTAGTTTCCAGAATGACATGTCTTTAGAGTCCAGCCCTATATGCCTGTAGTGTCCAACTTTACACACCCTTAGTGTCCAACTCTAAGACCGAAAGCAAAAACATCTTGAGGAAACATATCAAAAGGGAATTAAAACAACATGCCCTCTTTCTCCCCCATGAGAAATAAGAGATGAAGTTGAGCAGCAAGAGAAAATTGGAGGATGCCTCCCTCAGGGTCGCACCGGAAATGAAATACTGATGGCCTAAATCAATTTGATGTCAGCAAATCCAACAAAGACAGAAAAGCGTTGAGAGTCATGCTGGCCTTCCTTCAGACACACAGACTGACAGCTGACCGATCACATGTGCACGTAAAGGGAAGGCAGCATTACTCACTTCATAGTAGAGCTGTCCTGTAGATCATGTGTTAATTACTGACCTGTTACACTACCCTAGTAAGCCACAGGAACATGGCTTGGGGTGGTGGTTTGGTGAGACGGCTGACCAGTGTGGTGGCTGACATTTGCTACAAGGGCTCTAGAGTCATAGTATGCAGAGCTACACTGTACCAAACCCCACCCCACCCAGGCGTTAGGAGTTACTTAGTTGTGGGTATATTCTAGTGGGCGGAGTCGACCATGAGGCTCTACGACAGGCCAGTGCTCTGAGACTTGACAGCAGAGTGAGCACTCAGTATGCAGGCGATGCCGAAAGAAGGGATGCCAAGCCAGATAATACCATGCACCTGAGCCAGCAGGGCAGTACAAGCTGGCTCAAGAAGACTGGCAGCAGCACCAAACCTTGGGTCAGTTGCAGCATAAACAGCAGCTAGCTCATTGCATTTGTCAACACGGGCTAGGCAACGATCCCTACTATGACGGGTCACTTCCACACATGCTGAGAGAGGCACATCAGACAGCTGAACAGTGAATAAATGTTCAGCCCAACATTGGCAGAGCCAAGGAACCCAACATGCATAAACAACCTCCTCACTAGCATCAACAGTGTGGGGGGTGGTGGGGAAGATGGGGGCTGGCTAAGAGAGGTACTGTTGCTGCTTTCGACATCCTTGATAATGTTGGGAGTCCTGCCATGCTTAGGACGAGGCCGTGGCCCCAAGCAAAACCCATAGTGCTTATGCCAGTCAGGACGCTGCTCATACCAGGGACTTGGGCTAGTGGGATGCTGGGATGGTTGCTCTTTGATGGGAGTTATATGATGACACGCTCTGGTTTGTAGAAGGGGCTCCAGAGTTAGGCCATATGCCCTGCTCCCCATCAGCCAAGAGGCCCTTCAGTGCTGTTATTCTCTCTCTGTGTTAAAGTTGTTAATATTTTAGTTTAAACAGTGTAAATGGGCTATTTGTGTTGCTATGTGTCAGGCTGTGAGTTTAATTAGAGACCAAGCCAGGAGTGACTCGCCTGCTATTTCAGTTGCTCTCGATGTGCTTTTTCTGCTGGTGTTAATGAAGAACACTTCTCATAACAGAACTCACTGTGCCTCCGGTGTCTTTACCAATACACCACAATGCTGTAAGCCGTATCACAATTTCACTGTATAGGAATCTAATCATAATGGTAAGCCTACCAGAGCAAAAAATGAGGGTGCCTAGGAGCGACAGCAATGCCTGATTAGGCATGGACCGGACAAGTTTCTGGATTTCTGAATTGCGCAGTAGGGCCAGATTTGGTGGATGCCTTCCCTGGCACAGTTCCGAGGAGAATTCCCTGTAGACTGGGATTTTAGCCACTGCTGGTAGACCCGTATGACTGTACGCTTCCATACACCTGCAGATTCAGCTACTTCCTTCACACTATGGTCTTTGGCCACGCCCACATGCAGTCACTCCTTTTAGGCAATCATTAACATCTGCCTTGGAGCGTTTTCCACACATGGAACGAGACACTCCCTGCACTGTAGCACCTCTTCCCAATCTATGGATCCCATCACTCACACCCCACAAGGATTTATAGCCCCATCATCCTCATGCAGCGCCATCTTCAGGAGCCTGTAGCCCCATTTGGTGCACATTGTGCAGCTGTACCCTGTGGCCCTGCTCAAGGACACTTTTTGTGAAGCCTTTAATTTTCAGAGGGCATATAAACGTCTGATCTCTCTGCATATTTCCTCCATGCGTTATGGATATAGAAAAAAGTGGCATCCATTAAACAGACCTCCATATACGAGCGCACGGCCATATGGGCTTACAGTCTCTTCACAGCCAAGATGCCACTCATATCGGGCACAGCTGCCGTGAGGACTTGAGTCCGCACTTTATAGACCGGGTGCAGGCAGAAAGCGGGAGTTACGTATTCAGCTGAATCTTTCCCATAACCTAGTTTAAAAGGAACATCAGTATTAATGAATATTTCACCTCAGAGATGTCGAAAAATTAAGTCTGGACAGCTCCCTGCGTCTGGCCACGTGGCCACGTTCATGGCATATAATTACACTACCTGCCTGCAAAATTGGCTTTTGCTTTCAGAACTGTTGATCTTGTCAATTGTCATCACGGTGTTAATTTCCCCCGAGCCCAGCATATAAATTGTGTGGCAGTCTTTACTGCAGGGAGCTGCTTATGAACAGGCCATCAAACGTTAACTACAAACAATAGCGCAGGTTTTGCGTCTTCGGACTGCTGAAAAAAGCTATTTTAGGAGTCAGAACGTGCCTCATATCTTTAATCTTAGCGTATAAAACGCCCCGAGTAACAGTGAGTGGTGCAAAAATCCCCAACGGGGCAACCAACACTTAATTGCATTTGTAACAGATACAGGGATCTGGGGATTCGCTGCCACGACAGCATCAAGACGAGAAAACAAAGCATTGCATCGCGATATAATAGAACTAACAATTGAAAAATGTCGCCTGGCAAAACAGAATAAACAAGCAAGTGCGTAAACACGATGCCTTTTAACCTGAGCCGACAAAGAAGAGGAACAACAACACTTCATACCAACAGCACATACACTTCATACTGATTAGATGCTGCGCCGAGTGCCACACTACTGTTATCCGAACATATATTCTTCTCCTCCTTCAAAGATGTCGACGCCATTCCAACTCCGGGATGTTTGGTCTGATCAGGAATGGTACACAGCTGTGTATACTACTACCAAATTTTGTCCCATTAAGAATGAATGGGCTGAAACAGTACACACCCATCTACTGCACTTCTGCTTCACCTACAGACACCGGTTCACATGCACCACCAAGCGCAAATTCAGTTGGTTGCACACGCAACTTTTTTTTTCCATCCGTTATTTCTCCCATAGAGTCCCTTTCATTTTTTGGACCTACCCAAACACTGTTGTTTCCTTTAACCTACAGCCACCAAGCTGCATTTACTCACTCAGGGCTGATCCCCAGTCTGAAGAACTCAAATCTGAAATCAAATCCTCAGTCTGAAAAAAATCTAATTTACAAAAGCAAAAATTACTTAACAAGGTCCCAAAAAAATTACATTTCAGAAAACAAAATTACAAAAGGTGTGAAACCCTTGTACTAATACCAAAACACTTACAACTGTTAATACTGATGGAAAGGGCGGGTCTAACACACAGGAAGTGCTTGTTGCTTGTCAATCAAACTGTTTGGCGGTGGTAGAGTGAGTGGAAGAAAGAGATGAACAGGCGACGTCTAAATCTCTAAATGTTAGGGAAAGTAAGTGAGCTGTATCCTCTATAGTGGATAACCAGCTAGCTAGCTTCAAATGGCTGAGAGCTTTTACAGCCCACGTGGTTTAGAGTCTGTTCGTCTCTTTCCTCCATCTTTAAAAACTCTAAACTCCTTCCACAGGTAAAACAGATACGTGCCAGCTGGATAAAACACACGCCACAAAAAGGACAACACACGCTTTAGCGTCATCACCATCCCAAACCCCACCCACTCTACTGCTGTGAAACATTTTGATTGATGAGGGTCTGCAACAAGCACTTCCTGTGTGTTAGACCCACCCTTTCCTTCAGAATTTGTTGTTTGACAAGAGTTTCACATCTTGTAAATTTGTTTTCACTTTTGTTTTTGTTCAGAAATTTTATATATATTGCTTTTGTAATTTTGATTTCTGAAATGTAATTTTTTTTGTTTGTAGATTTGTTTTTACATTTGTAATTTTTTTAATTTCTTGAATGTAATTGTTTTTTGTGTTTGTAAAATAGTTTTTGCTTTTGTTATTTAGATTTCTTGAATAGATTTTTTTTATTTGTAAATTTGTTTTTACTTTTGTAGTTTTGTTTTCTGAAATGTAATTTGTTTGCCTTTGTAAATTTGTTTTTACTTTTGTTTTTTTTTCAGAAATTTTATATATTTTTGCTTTTGTAATTTTGTTTTCTGAAATGTAATTATTTTTGTTTGTAAATTTGTTTTTACTTTTGTAATTCTGATTTCTTGAATGTCATTTGTTTTGTCTGTAAATTTTTTTTTTTTTTTTTTGTAATTTTGTTTTCTGACACCTCCCCCTGACTGTGATTGGTCCTACGGGTCCTGTCATTCATCCTGAGGCCTCCCTTATGACAGCAATTGGTCCTAATCAAAATATCATTTATTCTGAGACGTCCCCCCTGACAGCAATTGTTCCCTTTATCTTCTTTTCCTTCTCCAGCTCTCTCACTAGCTGTTCCTAGAGTCAGTCTTTCGGATACATCCCTGACCGTCTAATGCCACAGGACCTTGTGGGCTGCTGCAAAAATCAAAGACGTTGGAAAACATGAAAAGGCCTCTGATCACGCTGGTTAGCTTGATCAGGGATGGGCTGCTTTTCCCCTCACTCACTACCAAATGGTTCACGCTTTCAATTGCTTCTGATTTGCATTTCACGTCCTAAATAATAATGGGAATATCATAGATAATAGAGGTGAAAGGAATTACGACTTTAATGCCAAGCTTTGCCCGAGCACCTGAAGAAAAAGAAAATGAGCCCACCTAAGGTTCTCAATTTGGGCTGAGGGAGGAGATGATTGATTCTTTGCCTGGGACCACTTGGAGGAGTCAAATGACTGCTTTATGTTCACGGGGTGCAATAATTCACTCCGAAATTGAAATATGTCATCCATCAAACAGTTCCTTAATTTCCCTCTGGAAATAATGAGCCCCCTCATTATTTAATGTAAGTTGCCAGGCCAGAGCCGACTGCGAGACACACGTGTTTATCAGATTCCTGTACAGCATTGATTGGTGCTAGAGGCATCTTCACTCATCCCGGAGCTGAATGAAAGGGAGCAAAGCTCCTGCCACCGCCGCTGTCTGCGCCAGGCACGCCGGCCGAGATTCATAGGTTGTCTCTGCGGGCATGGCAAGTACACAAATCTTGTAAATTAAAGCATTGTTATGGCATGGCCCACTTCTGCTCTCTGATGCATGGTGCCCTTTTCCGCTGAGAGACGTAAAGGGCATGCAGCTAAAAACAAACTTAAGTTTCACTCTTAGCCAGGTACCAGTAGGAGCTGCCCACAAAGGGGGCGGGCCTGGACGCTTCTCAGGGGGAACCAAGACGCTGCTTCGTCTTGATGAAAGACAGACCAAACATTTTGGGACGTCTCACATAATTATGTCTTCAGGAACGACGCCAACAGCACTGAAATCCCACTTCTCCTTATTATGTTGACTTCACAAAGCCAACGGGATTGATCTTCTTAAGCTTCTTATTATTGTGTTGGCTTGATAAAGCTGCCACATTGATCATCTTTCCCAGCTTAATATTCTTCTTGCCTTGGCTTTCGTGTTGGAACCGCTTGTCTTGGAGATTCATGGAACTGCAGCAAAGTGCTTCACGGTTCCAGGAGGTTCTCTAAGTCACGTTTTGCTTACTTTCACCATCTCTTTAAAGTGAATGCCAATCAGAAAGCCAAAAGCAACGACATGTAACACCTCCACAAACACCAATAACAGCTGTGACTGGATTTGGCATGGACTGGACAAGTTTCTGGATGTAGCCACATCAGTGTTCAGAATCTCTTGCTCCAAAGACTTGTGCAGTTGGTCCAGATTTGGCGGATGCCTTCCCTGGCACAATTCCCAGGAGAATTCCCTGTAGACTGGGATTTTATCCACTGCTGGTAGACCCTTATGACCGTACGCTTCCATACACCTGCAGATTCAGCTACTTCCTTCACACTATGGTCTTTGGCCACGCCCACATGCAGTCACTCCTTTTAGCCAATCATTAACATCTGCTCTGGAGCGTTTTCCACACATGGAACGAGACATTCCCTGCACTGTAGCACCTCTTCCCAATCTATGGATCCCGTCACTCACACCCCACAGGTATTTATAGCCCCATCATCCTTGTGCAGCGCCATCTGCAGGAGCCTGAAGTTACTACCACCTTAAACATGCAAGGTGACTCATTTTAAAACATGATGTGATATTGGTCACTGACATACACTGGTCAAAAATCAGATGATATTGTATAGCTTGAGAATAAATAAAATATTTCCATGTATATTGGGACCATTTATCTCAAAACTGAAGAGCAATATAACAGGTAAACTGAGAATTTGAATAATGCAAAAAATAATTTTAAATGTAGTAATGGTCTTTCCATATCAGTGAGAATATGCCTTAACTGGTGACTCTCACGCTAGGTTTATAAATGGACAGGTTTAGAGTTAGAACTGTTGGTGGAATTACAATTAGGTTTAGCTTTAACAGTATCTATTAAATACACTTGTACTTAATACATATTTACTTGGATGTCTTCTAAAAACAAAAACAGATGTCTAAGATCAAAGTCAACTAACGTTTGTTCTGAAATGATTGAATAATGCCTTTAGTGTCTTCATGGCTGGAGTGCTATAGAGTAATTCAATTCCGCAATCATGCACAGAACCAGAATACTCAACACGACATGCATGCCCATCACAAAGACAAACAGCACAGGAAATACATGTAACTGGAAAGGATTATGTAATTATAGATAGAGCCTGAGTCATTATAGCACGCTACTTAACATGTGACCTTATTTGACATTTCACCATGGAGATGTCAATGAAATCAAGAAGTCAGGCCAAAAGGTCAGCTAGCTTCCAATATATCTGCTGCACTAAAGCCTTCAGTTCACAAAGTTACTGAGCAAATGTATCCACAGCAAAAATATATGTACCTGACATTTACTGGCATCACCAAGAAGCCACTCCAGTGCTGAGAATAATTCACTGCCCCAGTGCTGGTTCCTTTAGGGTTCTGACCTTAGATACATTTCTGTGCAATGTCATTAAACCAGGGGCAGAGAGTAACAGAGGGCTGCACCCTGTATAGCATAAAGCATCTCTATCTCTCAGGCGGTTGTTCAAAATATGAACAAGAAACCCAGTTCTAACACTACAAATCCTCATTCGGCCTTTAGGGAACCTAACATGACAAACACTTCTCACTCTACCTTTAAGGAACCTAACACAACGGAGCCTTCCCATTATGCCTTTAAGGAAACTATTTTGACAGACCCTTCCCATTCTGCCTTTAAGGAACCTAACATTACGGACGCTTCGCATTCTGCCTTTAAGGAACCTAACATGACAGACCCTTCCCATTCAGCCCCTAAGGAACCTAACATGACAGGCCCTTCCCGTTCTGCCTTTAAGGAACCTAACATTACGGACGCTTCGCATTCTGCCTTTAAGGAACCTAACATTACGGACGCTTCGCATTTTGCCTTTAAGGAACGTAACATGACAGACCCTTCCCATTCAGCCCCTAAGGAACCTAACATGACAGGCCCTTCCCGTTCTGCCTTTAAGGAACCTAACATTACGGACGCTTCGCATTCTGCCTTTAAGGAACCTAACATTACGGACGCTTCGCATTCTGCCTTTAAGGAACCTAACATGACAGACCCTTCCCATTCAGCCCCTAAGGAACCTAACATGACAGGCCCTTCCCGTTCTGCCTTTAAGGAACCTAACATGACAGACACTTCCCATTCTGGCTTTAAGGAACCTAACATTACGGACGCTTCGCATTCTGCCTTTAAGGAACCTAGCATTACGGACGCTTCGCATTCTGCCTTTAAGGAACCCTACATGACATACCCTTCCCATTCTGCCTTTAAGGAGCCTGACATAACAGGCTCTTCCCATTCTGCCTTTAGGGAACCCTACATGACAGACCCTTCTCGCTCTGCCTTTAAGGAACCTAACATGACAGAAACCTTCCCATTCTGCCTTTAAGGAACCTAACATGACATACCCTTCAGGTTCTGCCTTTAAGGAACCTAACATGACAGACCCTTCCCATTCTGCCTTTAAGTGACCTAACATTACGGACCCTTCCCATTCTGCCTTTAAGGAACATAACATGACAGAAACCTTCCCATTCTGCCTTTAAAGAACCTAGCGCTTTAAATCCTACATATTCTACCGTTAAGGAACCTAACACGATAGATCCTACTTGTTCTCCCTTTAAGGAACCTAACATGAGAAGACCTTCCCATTCTGCTTTACAAATTCTATTCATTCTGATTTTAAGGAACCTGACCTAATATGGCGACTGGCTGCTT
Source organism: Prochilodus magdalenae (assembly GCA_024036415.1). Lineage (NCBI taxonomy): Eukaryota > Metazoa > Chordata > Actinopteri > Characiformes > Prochilodontidae > Prochilodus > Prochilodus magdalenae. Next base: position 368,465 of record JAMWET010004515.1, read on the forward strand.
CGCATTGTTCACATGGAGATTGGAGTGGATTTATGGCAGGCGGTGAAGTGTAAGCACTTTGAAGGGAGACTTCTTTTTGCTGTGCTCAAAAGAACATATAATCAGAACTCCAGATAAAATACAAACGCTCAACAAAATAAAAAAGTTGGGGTTAAATGTATTGCATGGCTCAGCAAGTCATAAAGGCTTCTCTGATTTAGGTTCTATTACTTTATGCTCTTTACAGTTTGTAATGCCATACAAACAAAGAGGTCCAACTTCGAAAATTCATTGCATTATTCAGTCAACAAGAAGTTACACACAAAGCCAAATCTACACTGACTACAAGATTGACTAACGTTACCATCATGTGACAAGCTAACCAAAGTCGTTTGGCCCACCGGCTGCTTGCACAATTGAGCAATAACAGTGTATCCAGAGAAACAGATGGCCTACAGTCTGTAACTGTAGAATTACAGAGTGCTCCTACATGGTCAATGGAGCTGATGTACTGGATAACGATTGCTGATACTAAATATAGCGCTCTGTATTAAATACACAAGGTAAAAATCTCCAGCCACACTTCCTGTGGATTCTCCTTGTAATTATAGAAGGTGGTGTTTAAGGCGAGCTTTCTGAATTAGCTCTGTGGAAACACATTGCAAACCAAGTCATTTTATGTCTCTTTGCATAAATCGATGAAAGTAATATTTTATTACTGTCCAGTCTTGAAAATCTGACTTTGGATCAATGAAGCACTGCTCAAGCCCCTAGGTGCACACGATGAAAGATTTTTAACAGGGGAAAAAATCTTGTTATTCCACTTGTCTATAACAATGTCAAGGTCTAATTGGCGATCATTACATCATGTTGACAGATGAGTCATGTTTGACGGGGGCTTTGCGCTTTATTTGGAGGAGAGAGGAGTGTTCAGGTGTAGTGTGAGAGAGATAGGAAAGGATTGGAAAATAAACTGACCTTGAAATAGAAGGAAAAAAAGCACTTACATTTCAGGTCTTAGATTGGCCTCTCTCCTGTTTGCTGTCCAGATATCATCTCTCTATCTACTACTAGAAAAGTGGGCTTCCTGAAGAAAATGCAGAGTGATGGTGTCTCTTACGTTTGTTGCTAGCTAGCCGCTAAAGTGCCGAGGTGTTGCTAAATGAATGGGAGCCTATGGGAGGAATGAGGGATGAATAAATGACACATAGAGGATAGTGGGTCAGGTTTGGGGATCTGTCCTGAGTTTGTACATGTAGTTTGGTGGCTGTAGGTTAAAGGTATAAATAGGAAATTAATGCAACTCTATGGGATGAGTGCGGGTCAGAGCAGCAATGACTTTAAGCTCAGGAGTCTGCTCTGGATCTAAAAGCTGTATATAAGCGCATGTACGAGCTGTTTGGTAATTGTTAGGTAAAGAAACAAACAGAGTTTAGGAAGGGTCAAAAAGGCATAGCATTTAAAGAGAAAAAAAAAAAAGGAATGGAGCCACTCTGCCTGTACACTGCAGCTGTATACAAGTACATCATTCCTTATCAGACCATATAATTCCTTATCAGACCACATCATTCCTTATCAGACCACATCAATCCTTATCAGACCACATCATTCCTTATCAGACCACATCAATCCTTATCAGACCACATCATGCCTTATCAGACCACATCATTCCTTATCAGACCACATCATTCCTTGTCAGACCACATCATTCCTTGTCAGACCACATCATTCCTTATCAGACCACACCATTCCTTATCAGACCACATCAATCCTTATCAGACCACATCATTCCTTATCAGACCACATCAATCCTTATCAGACCACATCATGCCTTATCAGACCACATCATTCCTTGTCAGACCACATCATTCCTTATCAGACCACATCATTCCTTGTCAGACCACATCATTCCTTGTCAGACCACATCATTCCTTATCAGACCACATCATGCCTTATCAGACCACATCAATCCTTATCAGACCACATCATTCCTTATCAGAGCACATCCATCCTTATCAGACCACATCATTCCTTATCAGACCACATCATTTCTTATCAGACCACATCATGCCTTATCAGACCACATCAATCCTTATCAGACCACATCATGCCTTATCAGACCACATCATTCCTTGTCAGACCACATCATTCCTTGTCAGACCACATCATTCCTTATCAGACCACATCATGCCTTATCAGACCACATCAATCCTTATCAGACCACATCATTCCTTATCAGAGCACATCCATCCTTATCAGACCACACCATTCCTTATCAGACCACATAATTCCTTATCAGACCACATCATTCAATGATGTGAACACTGGTTCAACTCCAAATTGTTTGGAGTCAGAGTAGAACACTGACCCCATTAGTCCCTTTACCCATCAGCCTCCAAACTGTGTGTCCACACTCAGGCCAGATCCACAGCCATACTGACCCATACTTCTCCATGTGCCCTTTATCCATCCCTCGTTCCTCCTATAGCAACCACAGTCTAGCAGCAGCCTAGCAGAAAGTGGGAACCGTTTAAGCTGTGCAAACATTCAGCGTTTCGCTTTTCTGGTCTTTCCTTTTTCACACGAGAGAGGAAGAGAAAGCTGTAACATTTGAAAGTCTAATCGCGGAGTTTAAAACGATTCACTCTGCTTCTGTCAGATAGCCGTTCAACAGCGTGGGCTCCTGATATGTTTTAAACAGCTCATTCGCTGAGGAATAGCCCATATGCCAGAACTGGGATGTAGAATGTCACTATTAAAGCCACGGACTGTACCCATAAAAGATATATCCCAGGTGCGCTGAAGGTGCTGTTTTCCCCCTTTCAAAGGCTGTCGGCTCTTTTATGTCTCTATGTGTTGCTGAGCGAAGGTGAAAAATGAAAGGTGAGAGCGGGTCAGTCTCGGAGATGGAGTGCGGCTACTGAAGCATCGCGGCCGCATTTCCGATGAAGCTGGTGGGTTGTGATGTGGAGTGGAGCTGCAGTAATGCTGCTGGAGGGCTACCATAATGCCCACCTATTCACACCACTCATGGCCTCTGGGGTATTTATATAGATCCTGTCCAAAAACTTTCCAAATGAAGACTAAATGAGACATGAGTTTCCAGGTGTCAAGAATGATGACCCGAGCTCGAGCTGACGAATGAAGGGGAAAGCTGAATGACATCAGGAACGTTAAATGCAACAAGAAATTAGTGGATATGCTGCTAATAACTCATGGACAGGGACAGCTCCAGACTGCAGGAGGGCCTAATGGCTAGAGCAAATGGTGATCATGTCATACAGTATTGTGCAAAAGTCAGAGACCACCTCAGGTTGACCATTAACCCATACAAGCCCATGGTGACGTATGTGTTACAAGCCATTAAAGGGTCTGGGAAGGTTCTTATGCATCTTTATCCTTCACTTAACTTAGGGAACCCCTTAATGACCTATACTGGACATCCCGGATGGAGTCACATGATCGTCTGTGAACATGTGACCTCATTTACAGGATGAAATTCATGAAATGCCTGAAACGAAATGGTTGTTGGGGCATATGTGTCAAGTATTTTGACCATAAAGTACTTATAGAAGATAATGCATGACCTCTTTGTCAGAGCACTGAACTTTTATAGTCTGATAACTGAACCCCATCATTCCTTGTAAAGGGAAATGGTCTGGGCTCTTTAGGTGGCGCCAATCATTCTTTCAGTAGAGCTTATGAGCCATTTCATGCCAGTTGTGTTTTGTGCACACAGAGGAACATGTCTTCCGCCTTTAACCCAGCGAAGTGAAACACACACTAGGGGCAGTGAGCACACTTGCCCGGAGCGGTGGGCAGCCCTATCCACGGTGCCTGAGGAGCAGTTGGTCGTTACTTCAGTCGCTACTCTCGGTTCAGGCATTCGAACAAGCAACCCTTCGGTCACAAGGCTGGTTCACCAACCTCCAGCCCTCTCCCCCCCCCAAAAAAAACCCCTCAACCTAAGAACCTATGCCTCAGGGCATAGTACTGACCACTCCAAGGTCCAGACCTCAACATCACTGAAGGTCTTTGGGAATATTTGGATGGCAAGACGCAGAAAATCGCTCTAGCGGCTACAAGCTCAAGGTCACGGCAGCATCAGCCACCCACACCAGAAGAAGCTCCACTGTTGGATTCTGTGCTTGTGTTAAGGGGACAGTGCAAACGTGTTAAGTAGGTGATTTGCTGTGAAGGAAAGAAAAATGTTCAAACATTGTAATGAACCGCTCCTGAAACGCTCCTGTGAGCAGCAGGTGAGAGAAGGGGATACATATGCAGTGCCTGTTTATTAGAGCCCAGAGTTTATTAAAGTGCAGGAAGAGACAGAAAGTACAGGAGGATCCACAAAACAAACAACACACTGGAACTCGACGAGCGTGAAAGAACAAACCAAAAACTAATAAGCAACCAAGGAAACCCAAATATCGCACCAGGCACAAGTTTCAAAACTGCTACTCATAGCAGGTTCTCCTTTTGTTTAGCTTATTGCTTGACTTTAGAATTAAATTGAAGACATCAAATTATAAAATAGCACTCATGGAATTCTACAGTACACCTTAAGAACCTCCAGAATTGAACTACAGGAGGATGAAGCAGTTTGTTAACTTGAAATGGAGGCTGGATCCTACAGAGAATATGGGACTCCTAACAACCACCTGGAACACTCACCAACACTGTCCCGGTCAGATAAAAAAGTTCTTAAAGCTTTCATCTTGCAGGAAGAGAGAGAGAGAGAGAGGGAGAGAGAGAGACAGACAGAGAGAGAGAGAGAGAGAGAGAGAGAGAGAGAGAGAGAGAGAAAATCAAGCTCCACTCTTGCTTCAGATTTGAGAACATCCACAGGTGTTTCTGTCTTCTACTGTGAGAAGACACCTGAACGCTATGGAGGTCTGGAAGAATGTGTACACCAAAACTGGACATCTGAGGTCTCGGTTAGTGTCAGGATTCAAGATCTACAGTCCACCTTAAAAACTTCCAGAATTGCACTTTACAGGAGGATGAAGCAGGTTTGTTAACCTGAAAGGGAGGCTGGAAGCTACAGAGAATATGGGACTCCTAACAACCACCTGGAACATCCACCAACACTGTCCCTATCAGATAAAAAGTACTTAAAGCTTTCATCTTGCAGGAAGAGAAAGAGAAAGAGAGAGAGAGAGAGAGAGAGAGAGAGAGAGAAAGCTTCACTCTTGTTTCAGATTTGAGATTTGAGAACATCCACAGGTGTTTCTGTCCATCCACTGTTGTGAGAAGACACCTCAACGCTATGGAGGTCTGGAAGAAGGTGTACACCAAAACTGGACATCTGAGATCTCGGGTGAGCCCCTGGATTCAAGATCTTTGGAAGTACGTCCACCTTCAAAGCAAGGATACACTTTTCTAGGAATGTCTGCAACCATCAGCCGAGCATGCTGGAGGATCAGTGGCTGTTTGGGGAAGTAGAACACCTGTACCACAATGGTAGCTTATCGATACCAAAAGCTTGAACAACAATAAGGAAGGCATGGGTAACATAGTATGCCTGTGATATCCATCCTCTAAACCATCATCAGAGGTCAGTCCTCTGAACACCAGGCTGTTTTGGGTGCTACCTGAGTGCTCAGTTGAAATCACAGCTAAGTATAAAGCCTGAAAGGTCTGGCTCTCTGGGTAAAGTATAAGCCCTCAGAGCCCTCCCTAAAAGGAGGGAAGCGTTAGAAATAATACGCTTCATTTATAGAGTTCAGGTCTTAAAGAGACTGCTATGCAACAACACCGTAACAATGGTTATAATACATGCTACTATGAGGCAGCAGAAGAGGAAGCGAGAGGACACACAGCATAAAGTGACCCAGATATGTCTGAAAGTATGAAAATGATTTTCTGTGTATAATTGCTGGAAATGGATGCTGTTTAACCATCCATTAACCCTCCTACAGGTCAACCCAGCATTCATTTAGCATTTATGCTGTATAAACACTTTGCTGTTTTGACTTAACATCTTTTCATAATAGCCATAAACTGCAATTTCAACCTCTTTTAGTTGAGATATGAATTTATTCTGCCATAATGCTGATGGAATATAAATTCATTGGACAAAAATGTAGTCACCTGTGTCTGAAACGTGCCTAATAGCATGTAACCCCTCCACGGGCACCAATAAGAGCTGTGACTGGACAAGTTTCTGGATGTAACCACATCAGTGTTCAGACGGTCCTACATCAAAGACTTGGTCAGTTGGTCCAGATTTGGTGGAGGCCTTCCCTGGCGCAATTCCGAGGAGAATTCCCAGTAGACTGGGATTTTAGCCACTGCTGGTAGACCCGTATGACCGTACGCTTCCATACACCTGCAGATTCAGCTACTTCCTTCACACTAAGGTCTTTGGCCACGCCCACATGCAGTCACTCCTTTTAGCCAATCATTAACATCTGCTTTGGAGCGTTTTCCACACATGGACCGAGACATTCCCTGCACTGTAGCGCGTCTTCCCAATCTATGGATCCCATCACTCTCACCCTGCAAGTACTTGTAGCCCCATCATCTGCCATCTGCAGGAGCCTGAAGGTACTACCACCTTAAACATGCAAGGTGAGAAAGGTTGAATTTGACTCTCCCTAGGCTGTCTTCCTAGGGCGCTTCCCCGAGGTGGAATTCTGGAGAGCCAGATGACTTAAGAACACCGAAGATAATGATGTTCAATATCTGATCTTTGAAGCTCTGTAGATCAATGAAGAAATGTTAGAATGAAACCAAATTCCACAGGTCAGTCGGGCAGGATCTGCCCATTGCAGTGAGTCAGATGGTATTGGCTAGTCTTCAGGACACCCTGGAGACACACTAGAGACACAATCAACCGTCAAGAATGAAACTTGGTGATTTAAGTTTCACGCTCGGCCGTGCATGTGATGTAAGCAAGGACAGGTCTTATCTGTACCTGACTGACCCAACAGCCACAATTGCAGACGGTGAGCGGTGGTGTCCTCCATGTGTCATGAGGACTACATGTACACAGGCCGTTACCACGACCACCCTTAACACCACGTCACCATCACCAAAGACTGCAGTGGTGTCGTACCAGACTGTCATGGAGTGACTCAGAATGGCAGCGGGTCATCTTCAGTGACGAGTCCCGCTTTAGTCTTGGTGGAGACGCCCAACGAATGGTGTGGAGGCACCGTGGTCAGCACCAAGATGAACGGTTTGCTGTCACACGTCCAAAAGGCCTGGTGCCCCTCCACCTCCACCCCTACCGCACCATCTGCAGGAACTGTGTGAGGATGTTTAAGCTGCATGGGATGGATTATCACAGGACACCATTAGGAACCTCTACAGCTCCATGATGCCGAGACATCTGGCATGTTGGGTTAGCAAACACGGCGGCCCGACGCCATACTGAGAGACAGACTTCTGTATGTGTAGCTCAATAAATATTGATCATATCAGTCTAAGCTTATCATCAGTTATTGATCCTGGTCACCTTTATCTTCCCTCCCAATAGTACTGCAGTCCCACACCTCCTTCTGGGTGCAGCTGTTCTATTGACGAGGAGGTTTACCAAAATCACCAGTGCTCCTAACCCGTCCTCTCTAGGGCGTCCATGCTGATCAGGTGACTGGTGACTCTTATTGGCCTGCAGGCTTAAAGTGTCAGCCGTAGAGTCAACAAGTCTGTGCAACCCCTATTCTCCACCAGCCATCCTAACACTACAATGCTTTCAGAAGGCTGGCCCAGTTCGGTGCTTGCACAGTCCGTCGCAACAGGTTTAGGGGAGGCGGGTCGAGCATTAAAACTAAAACCTCTGGCGTGAAGCTGGCACATACAATACATCCATGTGAGCTCGATATCAGCATCAATTTGTAAAACGTCCCTCAGCACACCCTTGCATCCGCCTCAATCAATGAGGGCAATTGCCAGCGGCTCCAGACAGGGTGTCTGCTAACACTCGTCCCTGACATCCCCCTACTGCCTGGGGTTACAGCGTCTGCCCACAAAACTGCTGAAAGCCCCTGTCAGCATTGTGTCATGTACTGGAAATCATTATTTGGGCCTCAGGGGGCAAAGCTTCTCTACACAGCACAATTAAAGGTAAGTACACTTTCTGCTCTCCGGGGGGCAGGGGCGAGTGGGGGTCAGCGATGGACAGTAGACCAGTTATAGCACATGACAAAGGGGGAAAAAACAAATGCTGTGCAGTTTTTTAAGCACCAGCCAACTTTAGACAATACAGCAACATACATTACTATATATAGTGAGAACCTTAAAATTGAGAGAGGTCATTTGCTGGCTCTGTTGTGCAAACCAAAATGTGGTATGTTTTTGTTTGATGGCATGAACACCATGATTCAATAAGAAATCATTTCATTAAAATTAACGCAAAAGGCAACACAGTGATAATAACTACCAACAGAGTATTGTGCAGCTTTGGGACAAACAAGAAACACACGGTCGCCTTCCAAAGAATCAACCAACCGATGAAGCGAAAGTACAAAAAGAGCGACCCTCATTTTCAGTGTAGCCGAGCATTTACATCTTAAAGAAATAAAAAAAAAAAAAAAAATTCAATAGACTTTAATCTGGTAGATCTAAATAAATATGAATAAATCAATAAATAAATTTAAAAAATCAAAGAATTTAATTAATTTTTAAAAATTTAAATTTAAATTTAAAAAGATTTAATTAACAAGGGAAAAATAAATAACTAACAAGATAAATTAATGAATAAGATTTTAACATAATAATAATAAGAATAAAGCATTGATAAAATGCAAAATGGTAGACTAGATACATCACATGACAAACTGCACACACCAATAATGACTACCAATAGTTTGTTGAGCTCTAGAAACAAACAATCATTACACTGTCACTGTCCAAAGAAGTTGGAAGTACATTAAGAGTGACCTTTATTTTCAAAGCAGCCAAACAATTACATCTTAAAAAAGGGAATTAAAATTTTATCTGGTCAAATTCAAACAAAAAAGAGCACAGAAACTTATTACAACAAAATTAAACAAGATTAATGAAGCAAAATAAAAGAAAATCAAATAAGATTTCATGAAGAAAGTGAAAAATAAATGAAAGATAGTCTTAAAATCTTAATAATAAATAAATTAAAACGATTGAAACAAAGAAGGATAATAAAAAAAGAATAAATATCTTCAGAATGCTCATATGGCCAAAAAACCTTCTGTACTTTTAATGCAAGTTAATGAAAATGGTGCCTTGACACATTTTAATGAATATCCCCCAGAATGGACACAAATGCAGATGGAGTTTATAGTCAAGTCTATATATATATATATATATATATATATATATATATATATATATATATATATATATATATATATATATATATATATATACATATACACACACTGAAAGAGTTAAAACAACTAACACCAGCCTGAGTAAGATATCTGTTAACTTCTGACTTATTAATAATAATACTAAAATAATTATTATACAATTAGATTAAATCCTTTTCAAAAAGGAATTTGCTAGCTGTAATTCCAGGAATTCCAGGAATCACGCTTTTGAAGTGCAACAAATGTTATACCTCTACACTGACAAATAATAATAATAAAAAAAACAATAAAAATAAATGAATAAGTGCACACCCGATAATATACAAAAAATCTTTACATAAAAAAACCCACCACGCCCTTTTAGGAACGGACTCCGCAATTTCCACAATGCTGAAATACACAGTATATGCACATAGTACATGTTTGCATTTTGCACCTTACGCTCACGTGAACACCAGCCCTCACCTTGAGTAAGATATCAGTTCTTTTAAATCTGGATTATTAATAAAATATTAATATAATTACTATGCAACCCTTACAGTAACAAATTCTTACAAAGGATTTAATCTCTAGATGGAATTCCCAAGAGAGGCGTTTACAGTGCAATACATGCAACACCTTTACATTTCCACACATTTTAAACAAATATGAAATAAATAAATAAACTTTTTTTTTTTTTTTACACAACAGATATTCTGATATCTGAGGAGCAGAGCTTGATGTCCTCTCTCTCTCTCTCTCTCTCTCTCTCTCTCAAGCATGAAGGCTTTAAGGGCTGTTTATCTGATAGGGATAGTGTTGGTGGATCTTCCAGGTAGACGCTAGGAGTCCCATTTTCTCTGCAGCTCTTGTTTCCCAATAATTTTCCATTGACTGTCTCCGTCCTAATGCAAGAGGATTATCCTATGCATAATCCCCCCGGAACGATCCTCCTGAATAGTAAACAGATTGTACATATGACAGTGATATGAATGGAAATTCCAGAAATGAAAGGCGGTCTTTGACTTTTGCACACCTCTAATACAATCTACATGTCGTTATACGTCGTACGTTGAAGAACAGACTAAACTGCACAGGTTGAGTGCAATTCCCCAGAAGCGTGTGTCCCCTGAGTGTCACCTCTAAGTGGCATCTCATCAATGCAGACTGAAAGGCAACACTCTTACATAAGAGGCGGATCGATACCCGTGTTCCCCTGATGTCTTTGTTTTCAACACAATTATCACGCGCCATTTGAAGAACAGACCAATCGCGATAAAGGCAGGCCGCTTCTGTAATGTCAGAGTCCCTCTCGACTCGGCCGAAATGACCTCGCTCTGTACCGTTCGGTAATAGAATATTACATATTCATACCACTACTGTTTTTGCTCTATTTAAAAATGCCAGCTGCTGAAAAGTAAAAATTACATTAGCATTACTCACTGGACAAATCTATTAATAGACTATGTATCAATGGAGGAATCACCTGATGCAATCAACCACAAAAACACCAACATGAATTGGACACCTCCAATACAAGCCCTACAGTAACTTTGGAACTTCTATCCTATACTAGATATAACTCCCACCAGAGCCAATCCACCATCCAGGGAATAACTCCACTCCATCACATTTATACATACATCACATATACAGGCACATACACAAGTGGCCATTATTATTATTATTGTTATTATTATTTGTCAGCCTTTATTTTGTTTTGTTTATGATGTTGATGCTGTATATCTACATGTCATCTTTTTTGTGTTATGTACCTGTGTGTTATATATGTATTACCCTCTCCTCATAAAAAAAAAAAAAAAAGCTACTTTGGAGGCATGTGGTGGAATAATAACGTATTACGCATACTGGACTTTTTTCATTTATCAGCACATATTCCTTTAGCATCAATAACATAAAGAATAAAATAATAATTTAAAGCTTTTCATGTTCCTAAAATAAAGTGATCATATATTTCTCCACATCAGTCTGGTTTGAGGGGATAGAACTCAGTTGGTGTTCTTAGCCAGAGTTGATGCTTCATAACAGCTTCATAAACTGAGGAAATGTCCAGTTGCTATATTACATTATGTGAAGATTGCATAGTTGAATAGACCACTATCAATGTTGCAATAAATATACACTCCAGTCCAGAACGTTGCTAACCAGACAATTCGTCACCTTGCTTGTTTAAGGTGGTAGTACCTTCAGGCTCCTGCAGATGGCGCTGCACGAAGACGATGGGGATATTAATACCTGCGGGGTGTGAGTGGCAGGACCCATAGATTGGGAAGAGGTGCTACAGTGCAGGGAATGTCTCGTTCCATGTGTGGAAAACGCTCCAGAGCAGATGTTAATGATTGGCTAAAAGGAGTGACTGCATGTGGGTGTGGCCAAAGACCATAGTGTGAAGGAAGTAGCTGAATCTGCAGGTGTATGGAAGCGTACGGTCATACGGGTCTACCAGCAGTGGATAAAATCCCAGTCTACAGGGAATTCTCCTCGGAATTGTCCTCCAGGGAAGGCCTCCACCAAGTCTGGACCAACTGACCAATCCTTTGATGCAAGAGTGTCTGAACATTGATATGGCCTACATCCAGAAACTTGTCCAGTACTTGCCAAATCCAGTCACAGCTGTTATTGGTTCACATGGATGTGTTACAGACTATTAGGTTTCAGTTACAGGGGACTTGTTTTAGGGCTGGGTGAGGTATAACTTGATGACATTTTTATTATACACAATCATTTTATATATATTTTTTTTCAAGCCATAATAACTACAGCTCAAAAGCACAATAATAGCAGCACATTTAAAAAATGCCTATACAGTATCCAGTATGTACAAAAATAAATTATTTAAAAAGGTAACAGCAGGAAAAATTCATGACAGATAAAATACAGTAAATTACCACTAATAAGAATACACTGCATACTGAACCGGCACTTTGGGTTTACAATTTCAAAATTCACCCATTCATTTTTAGTGCCATTTTAGTGAGGAGGCTGGCAAGACCAGCACATTCAGGCGAAGGGTTGTTGCCTTGTTGAAACGTTCATCTTCACCTCCAGATTCAGTTTCTTGGTTGATATGTCCAGACCATCACTTCAGTCATTTACTGCCCTACTCTCTTAAAAATCATGGTCCTGCGAGGGATCTTTATTAAATACAAATATTCAATGTAAAACCATAAACGCTGAAAGAATCATTTGCATGTTTACATGCTTCCTTGTCATGGTGAAATGGTTTGTCAGATTGGTGGAGAATATCTCTCTCCAAAGAAAAGCAAGCATCCCCAAAATGGCAAAAACCATACTTTACTCTATATGTAAGTCAATGGAACCAGACGTCTTTCCAAGCAGTTTTGGTCCATTTCTGTTGGTCCATTCATCATGATATTAACACACAGTGTAAACAACAGTGGCTGCATTCAAATGATGCATAAAACTAGAAATCAACAAAAAAAAATTATATTTTTCATTTTTCATTGAACAGTGAGTGACGGCATGTTGCATATGGGGTTCTATATAGCACCAAAAAAGGTTCTGCTATTGGTATGGTCCCTGTCTGAGCACTTTATAGAACCATACACAACATATTCTCAAGTTGTGCAAACAAGATATTATGGAGTGAGCACCGGACATCATCAGATGAACACCACCTACTATGTGGTGGTCAGTGTGTATCTGGTGCACAGTATTCGGCACACACTTCATAGTCTGAACAAGATATTAGCATTTCAGGATACTAGACAGCATGCCCTTCTATAAACTCTCCCAACCTTACCCACTTCTTATTAATAATAATATACAGCTCTGGAAATAAATCAGAGCCCACTCCAGTTTCTTCTTCTATCAACATCTCCAGCAGGTTCTCAGTGAGGAACCGAAGGTTGGGTTCTAGCTTTACTGGCAGATACAGTGAGCGTCTGGTTCATAAGAACAAGGCCCAGCAGCAAACACACAGGACAACACAGCTACAGACTGGCAGAGGGCCAAACCCCCTCTCTACTGACCGTGATGAGCACCACCTCATTCTAATGTCCCTTACCCACCGTAAGATGACCTCAGGTGACCTACAGAGAGACTGGCGAGCGGTGGCTGGGGTGAGACGCACAGCGAGCATGGTTCTAAAAACAGGCTTCTGGAGGTCATTAGTGATTTTCTAAATAAACAGATCTAATACAATATCTGATCTGGAGTTTGGGAGACATGGTTCCAGTAGTGTAGAGAATCAAACAGAACTGAGGAATTCTGGTCCAACACAAACCCAGAACCTGTACAACTAGAGAGACTGATCGTTGTCAGGTGGTGTCTAATTTTTCCAGAGCTGTATACCAACATTTTTTAACTTCAGGTAGATTTCTTTCCCCACTATAGTGTGTGGTATGTGTTGTTATATATTTCATATTACATTTTAATAGTTCCCTTTTCATGCTGCTGTATATATCATATAATTTGATATAATTTCATAAAATTTATATCACCATGTTGGCGTGGTGTTAACGGCAGTCGTCGTACATGTGGTCCTGCATCGTGCAGCTTCTGCCAATGGTGCTGGCACCAACAGGATGACTCATGGTGGCATCGTGGCTGTTGGGTCAGTCAGGTACAGCGGTAAGGCCCGTCCTTGCTTAAGTCACATGTGCACTCGAGCGTGAAACCTGAATCATTCATACGTCTCCCAATGTCAAACATCCCCACCAAGTTTCATTCCTGACGGCTGATTCCTTCTGGGTGCAGCGCCTCTTTAGGTGAAGTGTGAAGAACGTCTGTGAAGTGATCCACCTATACAGCTATGCATTATTGTACAGTGTGGTGTAAGGGAAGATGAGCGGTTGAGTCCACTGCAGGTAACGTGTAGGTGTGCTCGCTCTGACGTCCCTGAATCCCAGAGGGAAAATGGGAAGACTGCTGATATGCTCAAAAAGGCACATGTGAAGTGATTCATGAGGGTAACAACCAACATGTTGCCCTCCCCTAAATCCAGGCTTTAACACGACAGCTGTGACGCCCTGTGGTCCCCTCATCACCTGGGTGTTTGTGCTACTGTGTGTACAGTAGGCTGAGCTTAAATCACTTTTATATGGCGAAAAACTTCATTCTGAAGTTGTGACACGTCCTTGAAATCTCTTTCACGCTCCGCTCTCATACCTCTCCCCCCTCAGCCCCCCAAACAGAGGAAATTAAAGGCTGGCAGTGAGCGCAGCTCCAACTTTATGCGTGTTTCGGGAACATGCCTGTTTCTCAGGTGAGACGCACCGTGCTGATTTTTATGCCATCATCAATCATCGCTCCATGAGAAGTTACTGGCACTCCCGTGTCCTTGGGGAACGGCGCGATGGAGAAGACAAAGCTGCCCATCTTGCATCTACAGCAAGGCGCTTCCCTGCAACACGCTGCCTTGCGCGTGTTAGTCGGTTTTAAATCTCGCTAGGAGCTTGGCAGCAGGGCCCTTGCGAACACGCTGCAAGAATCCCATCCGCTTTTTATACTTTTTTTTTTTTTTTATCTTGCATTCTCATCTGGGCCTAATTCTGATATCAGCCACTGCAGGATTTCCACTGCACCCTTAGGGCCAGATTTACTCAAGCCCTTGGCACGCATGAGAACAATTTTTTCGCACATGCCTTCTTATTCCGTCGCTCCAGCACAACAGTTTTCCAGTTTACGCTCTTATTTCATCACTCCTGCACACAACAGTTTTCCAGGATTCACCGGCTTACTAGGATGAGCTCTCAAGAGTTGCACATGTATCTAAAAGGCCATAGCGGAGTGTGTCTCTCCGCTAAGAATGAAATTCCAAATTAAAATGAAGTGGCTGACTTAGACTCAAAGTGACTCAAACATACAATATATAAAATAATTCAAATTTATAAAAAATAGTTGAAAAAATAAATAAATAAACTGGATTTTTCCAACACTGGAATTTCCTGACGATAAATGAATGGGAGTCTATGGGAAGAACAGTGATGAATAAACGACACATGGAGGAGTGCAGGTCAACATAGCTGTGCGCTGAGTGAGTACATGCAGTTTGGTGGCTGTAGGTTAAAGGAAACCATAGGGTTTGAATGGGGGTGGAGATAAATAGGACTCTATAGGAGGAATGAGTGATGGGTGTTGGGGGTGGGTGGAGCATGGTCATCAGTGAATTAGTTCTCGAGGGTCTGCCCTGTTAAAGTGTATGTAGATTGTTGTCTGTTGATTGATCAGAAGCACAGTAGATGAATGTGGAATTGAAGTTTTCCCAAAATGCTTTATACAAGTACACCGTTCCCAATATGACAGGACATTCCAGAAATGGAATGGTGTCAATATATCAAAAACGTAAAATGAATATACCTTCGGAAAACAATCGTGTCACGCATTGTGTAACAACTAATTACACAGAAGTAAATACGACCCCTAACAACCACCCGCAAGACCACCCTGTAGACCGGCAAAAATGTCCCCACCAGAGAGGAGAAGCTCCACTCCTGCTTCAGATCTGAACATCCACAGGTGTTCCTGTCCATTCCTCTACTGTGAGAAGACACCTCATTGCTATGAAGGTCTGAAAGGAGGTGTAGCTGTTCAAGATGGTCCTCTTTAAGAAAAGCAGACAGACACATCCAACAAAGAAGCTACTGGTGTTCTCAGTAGACTGAACTGACCACCCAAGAGTCCAGACCCTCCACACCAATGTGACACAATGTGTCTGGGGTTATTTGGATGGTGAGAAGAAGCAGAAAATGCTGAACCAGCTTCTATGACTGAACTTCGGAGAGGTGCTACTGGTTTGCGGTACCGTGGAAAGTGTAGGCATGCAGGGCGGCTAAGGAAGGAGGCTCTAGGGAAGTGAAGTGTTCGTGGATAAGTTGTTGTGCCATGTTTTCCACGTCTCCTTCTTTGCCAGTATATCACAACATGTTTTACATACATACACACTATATATGCAGGAATATACACATAGACTACCAGTCAAAAGTTTAGAGACACCCATCTAAATGGATGGTGTTGGTGTTCTTAAAGACCCTACATGCTTCCACTTAACAGCTCCAACTGATGAGAGTCCATATCCTGATATACCACATACACTCCTGATGTACCACAGTAGGATATTCCTCCATATCTCCACCTCTAATATATTAATAAATATCTAATAAATTGTTGTACCCAGAAGACATCAACCAACAGGAACGAAACTTGGTAGGTAGGTTGACGTTGCAAGACATGAATGAATAAAGTTTCACAGCATAGGACAACATGCGCCCAGAGCGTTATGAAGACGGTCCTTAACACCACGTCACCGTCACCAAAGACTGCAGTGGTGTCGTACCAGACTGTCATGGAGTGACTCAGAATGGCAGTGGGTCATCTTCAGTGACGAGTCCTGCTTTAGTCTTGGTGGAGACGACCAACGAATCCGCATGTGGAGATGAAGGTTTGTCGTCATGGGATACATGTCCAGAAGGCCTGGTGTCACTCCACCTCCATCCCAATTGCACCGTCTGCAGGAACTGTGTGGAAATATTCAAGCTGCATGGGATGGATTATCACAGGACACCATTAGGAACTTGTACAACTCCATGCCGAGACCTCTAGCAGGCTGGGTTAGCGAACATGGCCGCCTAACGCTATACTGAGAGACAAATTTCTGTATGTGTAGCTCAATAAATCGAAATATTGTCCGTATTTATCATCATTTATTGTTCCTGGTATCCTTTATGTTCCTTCCCAACAGCACTAAAAACCCCACACCTCCTTCAGGATGCAGCTGTTCTTTTGTTCATGAGTGTGTATTCGTTATTTTATAATAAGTGGTGGTCTCTGATGTCTAACAGTATGCAGTATGTCATGCGGTGTCAGAAACCACTCCTCAGACACCAAACATGTCTTGCCTGATCAGTTCCATCTGGTGTGAAATTCTGCAAATATCGGTTCTGCCCAGACTGTTGCTTTGAGTTGTCACCAGTAATCAAACGCAAGGTTATGTTTTGTTTGAGTAAGAGCTGGAATGCATCGGAGATTCTCTCTCCACCTGACAGCTCAGTGCTCAGTGCTCACTGTGGCTGTGAGCTATCACAATATGTATCTGTGAGAAGGACATAAATCAATACAAGGAGTAAGAATGTGCTCAGGGGAAGCCCAGAAGGACACATCCCCCCTCCGCCCACCCTTCCACACACACAAGAATCAACCCAGAAATTCATCCACATGTTTTACAAGTGGATTTGGCTTCCTGCCAAGTATGTGCACAGATCAGACCCGTGAGCCTCGGCCCTTTTGCCTTCAGACTGTATGGATAACTACTGTGTTTTACATATTATGACTATACTTCATGATAGAGCTTTGGGTCCACAAGCTTCATCAGTCATGAGTGCCTCTACTGGTGCAGTACCAACCCCTGTTTTCAACAACAAGCTAGCAAATGGCTTTTTGAAGTTATGTAGTGTAGCATGTGAGGACATGGTGCTTTGTGCTAGCAATGAAAGTTCAACCCTACGCTAGCAAAGACGTGGTACTTTCTCCATTTGTGGAGACAACCATGAGGAATTTGGAGCAAATAATTGGTGGGAATGTACACTTATCAGAACGTGAAAAAAATCACTGTGAAATTTCTATACTGATTCAATTCTATATTTTTCTATAGCTAATATACATTAGTTATTAGGTACAATCTATAAAATAATTCTAATTAAAAAAAAAAAATAGTTGAAAAAATAAATAATTAAACTGGATTTTTCCAACACTGGAATTTCCTGAAGATAAATGAATGGGAGTCTATGGGAAGAACAGTGATGAATAAACGACACATGGAGGAGTGCTGGTCAATATAGCTGTGTATTCGAGTTTGGGGATCTGCTCTGAGTGAGTACATGCAGTTTGTTGGCTGTAGGTTAAAGGAAACCACAGGATTTGAATGTGGGCGAAGATCAATAGGACTCTATAGGAGGAACGAGTGATGGGTGTTGGGGCGTCGG
The DNA here is from genome assembly GCA_024036415.1 of Prochilodus magdalenae. Taxonomy (NCBI): domain Eukaryota; kingdom Metazoa; phylum Chordata; class Actinopteri; order Characiformes; family Prochilodontidae; genus Prochilodus; species Prochilodus magdalenae. The sequence continues at coordinate 386,679 of JAMWET010004515.1, forward strand.
TGAAGCGTGGCCATCATTGAATTTGTTCTCGTGGGTCTGCCCTGTTTAGTGTATGTGGATTGTTGTGTGTTGGTTGAGCAGAAGTACAGTAGATGAATGTGCCCCTTTCCATCCCATTCATTCCTAATGGGAAAAAAATTGGAATTGAACAAAGTTTTCCCAAACGCTGTACACTGGATCAAAAAGCTTTACACAAGTACACCGTTCCCATTTAGACAGGACATTCCAGAGATGGGATGGTGTCAATGCACCGAAAACTTGAAATGAATACACCTTCCAAAAACAATAGTGTCACACATTGTGTAATAACTAATTACACAGAAGTAAATACGACCCCAGCCGCAAGACCACCCTGTAGACCGGCAGAAATGTCCCCGCCAGAAAAACAACACTCAAAGCTTTCATCTTTTTAAGAGAGAGAACAGAAGCTCCACTCCTGCTTCAGATCTGAGAACATCCACAGGTGTTCCTGTCCATCCCTCTACCGTGAGAAGACACCTCATTGCTATGGAGGTCTGAAAGGAGGTGTCGCTGTTCAAGAATGTGAAAAAAAAATACTGTGAAATTTTTATTTTGATTCAATTCTATTTAAAGCAGAGATCAAAGCAATGAGCACTGGTACACTTGTTTTTGGAGGTCCTGCAAGTACCAGCTTATAGTGTTTATTTCTCATCATCCTCATAATCATCATCATCCTCATCATCATCATCATCATCATCCTCATCATCATCACCATCATCCTCATCCTCATCATCATCATCCTCATCATCCTCATCATCATCCTCCTCCTCCTCGTCATCATCCTCCTCCTCCCCCTCATAATCATCCTCCTCATCCTCATCATCCTCCTCATCCTCCTCCTCCCCCTCATAATCATCCTCCTCCTCCTCCTCCTCATCATCATTCTCATCCTCATCCTCCTCCTCATAATCATCCTCCTCATTATCATCCTCATAATCATCCTCATCCTCCTCCTTCTCATCATTCTCATCATCATTCTCATCATCTTCCTCCTCCTCATCATCATCATCCTCATCATCATCCTCCTCCTTCTCATCATTCTCATCATCATTCTCATCATCTTCCTCCTCCTCATCATCCTCATCATCATCCTCCTCCTCCTCATCATAATCATCCGTTTCATCGTCCTCCTCCTCCTCCTCCTCCTCTTCCTCCTCCTCATCATCATCATCATCCTCCTCCTCTTCATAATCATCCTGCTCCTCATCCTCATCATTCTCCTCCTCCTCCTCCTCCTCCTCATAATCATCCTCCTCATTCTCCTCCTCATCATCATATTTTTGTTAGGAAACCACTGCCTCTGTTTTTCAGTAGGGATTCCACAGACTAGTTTACTTGTTGACTGACTGATGCGGTATGACTAACATCATAGACACCTCAGGGAGGACAACAGGGAGTCTGGCAATATCTCCAATTCCCTGAAGGCTAGCAATGCCATCCAGCACTGTTTGGGAAGGCACATTATGCTCTTCTGACTTTTGGAGTCGGTGTCGTTTTCTAGCATGCCTCGGTTAATCAACAGAGCTTCAAAACCAGATACTGAACCTCCATTATATTTGGTCTCCCGATGACTACAATAAAAAGTCATATGTGGTTGAAAAGGAACATAATGCCATATAACCCTATAAAGCTTAAGGTTAGTAACTTTCATTTGAGCCGAGTTACAGAGCTCTAAATCTCTCAGGCTTTCCTGGCCACCAATGTGGGCAAGCATCCTGATGAGGCAGCCTAGGGTGCATCTAAATCAGGTAGAATTCAGATTAAGATTTCAGGCTCCACATTTCCAATTCTCTGAAAGCTAGCAAGCTAGCTGGTCCAGAGCTTGTTGGAAAGGGCTCTAGTGACCCGTGGAGTCCAACCTACAGAGCTTCAGAGATCAGATATGGAACATCATTGCCCGGTTTCCCAAAGACTACCACTAAAGGTCATGTGAGAGAGTTGGTGAGTAATGCCCTATAATCCTGGGAAGTTTTACTTTCTTTTCAGACAAATTACAGAGCTCTAAATCTCTCAGGCTTTCCTGACCACTGGTGTGGGCAAGTGTCTTGACCAGACAGCCTAGGGTGCCTGTAGGGCAGGTAGAAATCTGCAAGATTTCAGGGTCCATATCTCCAGGCTAGCAATGTGATCCAGAGTTTTTTGGAAAGGGCTTCACTGACCTGTGGAGTCCAATCTATAGAGCTTTAGAGATCAGATAATAAACATCATGATGTCCAGTTTCCCAAAGACTACCACATGTGTGTGTGTTTGGAGAGGGAGCATAGGGAACCCTATAGTCCAGTATAGTTTGCAGTCGGTTATTTCTATTTCAGCCAAGAGTTACAAAGCTCATTCAGGTCAGCCTCATTTTTCAGGCTTTCCTTGAAGTGGCCGAGCATTTCGACAATGACGCTTGGGGTGCCGCTAGGTCAGGTCCATATCTTCAGGTTCCTTAAGGGTAGCAATGTGATCTAGAGCTTTTTGGAAATGGCACTTTATCCTCTACTGACCTGTGGAGTTGGGCTTCATCACAGAACGTTAGCCACGTGTTGCCAGTTTCTCTGGTGGTTTTATTCATGGCACCATCAGGACATTAGTCTGTCGTCTCAACTTCCACCAAATTACTGAAGCTGTGCAACCCCATAGTTTATGCACACTCTACTTTTTGTCCAATGCTAAGTTTCTCTTAGGTCATATTAAATCAAGTTTGAGGTATAACACCAGATACTGTTGTGATCAGGCCAAAATCCACCACAAAGCTTGAATAATGGAGAACCACCACATAGAAGTTTCCTCAAGGCTTTAAGGAACGTACCTAAGAGCGTGTAACACCTCCACAACCACAATGAACAGCTTTGATTGGATTTGGTTTGGACTGAACAGGTTTCTCAATGTAGGCCACATTGCTCAACCATTTCTGATGGCTAGTGAACGAGCTACAGGCTAATAAGAACAGCCAAGCTAGCATTAGTGTAACTCAATGAAGACAGATTCGTTCATAAGCCCACCGGACAATGATGCTTGGGGTGCCGCTAGGTCAGGTCCATGTCTCCAGTTCTCTGAAGGCTAGCAATGTGATCCTGAGCTTGTTGGAAATGGCACTTTATCATCTACTGACCTGTGGAGTTGGGCTTCATCACAGAATGTTAGCCACGTGTTGCTAGGTATTCCTTTCTCTGGTGGTTTTATTCAGGACACCATCATGACATTAGTCTGTCGTCTCAACTTCCACCAAATTACTGAAGCTGTGCAACCCAATAGTTCATGCACACTCTACTTTTTGTCCAATGCAAATGCACACAGAGCTTTTTCTTTTGTCATATGACATCAAAGTTTGAGGTATTCACGCCTCTCCTGGTCCAGCATACTCATTTTTGCCCTCTCCTGTGGTCTGGCTTGCTCTCCGGAGGCCATACCGCATGCTTCACGGGCAGTTTCTATTCCTCAGTCAAACTGAGGTTTATTTATCCATTCCTTTATATAATTAAAAAGCATTCTGCCACTCACACCCTCATTATTACTAATAAACATGGGACTAGCTGGCACCATTGCCACAAAGACGAGAGAAAAGTAGCATCATTATGCAAATGAATGAAGAAGCCGACCACTCTTAGATGGCAGATGGCCTACAGTTCAATTTTAACCACGTTACACAATCCCGCTGTTTTACTTCTCCTACACTAAGAACCGGCGCGTAAACTCGGCGCTCAGGGGAGGAACAATCATGAGACGACTAATCTCGAGCGGTGCCTATACATTAGTTCAAATCCTCCGAGTGCCGACACTCTGCGAAAAGAAGCTGAGTAGGAGGATGAGGTGGATTAAATCCAGGGTCTACGCCTCAGGTCTGGCTTTTTAAATGTTTCTCCCTTTTAGGAACGAAAGATGACGCAATATATAATGTATGCTGAGCGTTAAGCACAGCAGGACTATTCAAATCCCATCGCATACATGCTGAAAAAAAATGAGCCCAAAAATAATAACCCCCTGGTTTTCAGTCGGATAAGTGCGTTAGGTAAGCCAGAGCCATTGTGGATTTACTGGCGTGATCCAGCACCATGGACAGCGTTAAACGCCTGTGAAACCTTATACGAGAAATCTCTCAGATCAGGCAAATAGGGATAGAGAATAACACCAGATACTGTTATGATCAGGCACACATCCTCCGCAAAGCTTGAATAATGGAGAACCACCACATAGAAGTTTCCTCAAGGCTTTGAGGAACGTACCTAAGAGCGTGTAACACCTCCACAACCACAATGAACATCTTTGATTGGATTTGGTTTGGACTGAACAGGTTTCTCATTGTAGGCCACATTGCTCAACCATTTCTGATGGCTAGTGAACGAGCTACAGGCTAATAAGTACAGCCAGGCTAGCATTAGTGTAACTCAATGAAGACCGATTCGTTCATAAGCTCATCAAATAAGTCACATGTGACTAAAATGTAACTAACAGCTTCATGAGCACCAATAACAGCTGTGATTGGATTGGGCATGGATCGGACAAGTTTCTGGATGTAGGCCACAACAACGTTCAGATACTCTCGGAGTGGGGCCAGATTTGGCGGATGCCTTCCCTGGCACAGTTCCGAAGGGAATTCCCTGTAGACTGGGATTGTATCCACTGCTGGTAGACCTGTATGACCGTACGCTTCCATACACCTGCAGATTCAGCTACTTCCTTCACACTATGGTCTTTGGCCACGCCCAAATGCTCAGTCACTCCTTTTAGCCAATCATTAACATCTGCTCTGCAGCCATTTTCCACACATGGAACGAGACATTCCCTGCACTGTAGCACCTCTTCTCAATCTATGGATCCCGTCACTCATACCCTGCAGGTATTTATAGCCCCATCGCCCTCGTACAGCACCACCTGCAGGAGGCTGAAGGTACTACCACTTTGAACACACAGGGGACTGGACATTGCTGGTCCAGTGAGCTTATAAATAACTGTGTGCGTATGCTAATGCTTCACGTCAAACATTATTTGGCTGTTAAAAAAAAATAAATAAATAAAAAAAAGACTGTCGCGATTCACTAATTAGATGCAACAAGCCTTCAGTGCCCATACTTACCAGAATTAGAGAAGGCGGAAACTGGCTTTCAAGCTTGTGAGCCAATATAGGAGCTATACTGTGCTCATCATATGCTAATTACAAAGTTGTGTATGTGTTCACTGGTATGTAGGCTCTTAGCAGATAACCTGCTAAACTGGCCCACACAGATGGTTAATTAGCACCTCGTTTAGATGTTTCCCACAGAGTGTTTGGATAATGGTCAGGGGGAATAAACGATGGCTTCTGCTGTACGTACGATCACAAAGAGGCGGACAAGAAAACGGCTCATATCTACATGTAGAGAACTCTGATTTCAGGTCATGGTTCACCCAGAAGGAATCATCCGACAGGAATGAAATGTGGTGGGTAGGTCTGACATTATGAGACATGCAAATGGCTCAAGTTCCATGCCGGTCATTCATGTGATGTAAGCAAGGACGCACCTGATTGCTGTACCTAATTGATTACGTAAGGGTTGGCTTGTTGCGAGTGCCTCCATTCTTTTTGTTTTCATTTTGGTAGCATCCTTCACCAGTGAAGTGTACCTCAAAGAAGATTTTGAAAGCAGTTGCAAGAGCAGGGTCACAAAGTCTCCAGGAAGCTGGATGGTCTGATGATGTATTGCACACCATACCCATCATACAGATACTACCATAGCATGCTGTTGGTGGCTGTGGATAGAAGGCAGCAAGCACCAGTGTGGAACGATCTGGGATTGTAGAGAACTGTCTTGTCTGACATGCGCTCAGTGACCCAACAGCTGGAACTGCAGACATTCATAGAGTAGTGATGCCCCTATGAGTCATCCTGTAAGTGCCAGCATCATTAGCACACGGCTGCATGATACAGATCGCTACGACAACCGCTTAACACTACGTCAACATCACCAGAGACTGCAGTGGTGTCGTGCCAGACTGTCATGGAGTGACTCAGAATGGCAGCGGGTCATCTTCAGTGACGAGTCCCGCTTTAGTCTTGGTGGAGACGACCAGTGAAGCCATGTATGGAGGCACCGTGGTCAGCACCAAGATGATTTGTTGTCACGCGTCCAGAAGGCCTGGTGTCCTTCCACCTCCACCCCTACCACACCATCTGCAGGAAATGTGTGAGGATGTTCAAGCTGCATGGGATGGATTATCACAGGACTCCATTAGGAACCTCTACAGCTCCATACCGAGACGTCTGGCGTGTTGGGTTAGCAAACACGGCGGCCCGACGCCATACTAAGAGACAGACTTCTGTATGTGTAGCTCAATAAATATTGATCATATCAGTCTAAATTTATCATCAGTTATTGATCCTGATCACCTTTACCTTCCTTCCCGATAGCACTGCAATCCCACACCTCCTGAAATGAGTGCATGATCAGTTTTTTATTCCTACAAGAATTTGCCACCACCAGTTCTCTCTTCCAAACGACAATGGCTGCACTGAGCTCATTATAACTCAGCTTTACTTTTCTCAGAGTTTGTGTTCTCTCAGACACTGTGGCTAGGGGGGAAGGGGGTGGAGCTGCACACTGCCTATGCAGGTGGATCAGAGCTGTTTTGTTTTTCACCTTTCTTTTTTTTCCAGCAGCAGTTCTGCTGATGCCTGCTGCAAAGTCAACATCTCAACCGGCGTCACATCACACGGCTGCTGTGCATCACCTGCAGGCGCCGCCTAGCTTGCTTTACTCTTCCAAGCAGTTTGTGTTAAGCCCTGGTTCATTACATCATCATTTTTAGCCCTATGCCTCAGTTTATCCTCCTCTGATAGATACAGTTCAGAGAGAGACAAGGGGCAAATACACTTCCCGGCTGCACCGGAACAAAATCAGAGTCCGTTAGTCATTAGGCTGATACGGCATTGCTCAAAAGTCAGAAACCAACCTTCACAGTTAGCTCCCTCCCTGAACCTGAAGCCTGCAACTTGCAAGCTACCTTGTAGCCTTCATAACCATCTAGCCAAAGTGGTTTCAGTGACCTATAGAGCAGTATCAGCCAGTAACCCAGCTATTAAGCACATCCTAAAATATAATATTAAAAAGGCCAAATGCATAAGGATATCTGAAATCTGTTAATGGTACATGCCAGACTAGAAAAGTGCATTTCCTGAAGAAAATCCAGAGTGATTTTGCAGCTCAAGCGTGTTGCTATGCCAATACTAAGGCAATAATAGGCGATTGCTGTGCTATGAGGGTTGTATACTGAGTGGTTGTGAGGGGATGCTAAGAATGAATGGGAGTCTATGGGAGGCATAAACGACACAGAGTAGTGCGGGTCAGTATGTCTGATTAGATTTCGAGATTTTGGGGATCTGCCCTAAGGGAGTACATAGAGTTTGGTGGCTGTAGGTTAAAGGAAACAATAGAGTTTGAAGGGAGGTGAAAATGAATGGGACTCTATGGGAGAAAAGGGTGATGGGGCGGGGGGAGTATAAACAGATAAGTGCAGGCTGGACCATAATTTAATTTGTGATTGGGGGTCTGCCCTGAGATCAGGTATATGGAATGGTGTCTGTCGGTCAAGCAGAAGTACAGTAGATGGGCGGGTACCTTTCCACTGCATTCATTCTTACTGGGGGCGGGTCTGGGATTTAAGTTTTAATGAAACACCATTCCCAATCGGACTGAACACCATGGAACTGAAACTCTGTGGATATCCTAAATCTGGAGGACTACAACGAGAACAGAGTGTTGAGCAATGCTTGGCCCTGATATTGACATGAGTAACCCAACATGCAATTGACCAACACTGCAGAACAATTATGCAAAAGTCCCAGAGGACGTTTCCTACATAATTGGAGCTCAGCAGCAGTCCTTTATATTGTGTGAATAATTCATGATGAATGGACCAATAGAAATGCTCAAAAATTGCTTGGGAGAAAACTCTGGAATTTTCTGGATTTCTGGCTTGACTGCTAATAAAGCATGGTCTGATTGTTTCCAGGTCACAGTTGTCACACTCTGCCCTGTCCTGTTCATGGTTGTCTTCTCTGTCTTTCTGTTTCTGTCTTGTCATGTCCATGTGCTTCTGTTTGTTTTGGTCGTTGCGCCTCCTGTCTCCACCCTCTTGTCAGACCCCCCACCTGTCCTTAGTTTGTAGCTCCACCCCTTCCCAGGTGTTCCTTGTTAGTCTTTGTTGATTTATACTCCCTGTTGTCTACTGTGTTCTTGCTTGGCGTTTGTTCCCATGTTAGTGTCTTGTTCCCATGCCCGTCATTTTGTATTCCTTCTGCTCTGTGTTCTCCTCCTGGTCGTTTGTCCCCATGTTAGTTCGTTTGTAAGCCGGTTTTGTGTTTCTTAGTTTTTTGCTTCTTTTGTTTTGTCAAGAGTTGTTCAGTTTAGTTTCTGCTTGTTTGTGTTTTCATTAAAAAACTTGCATTTGCATCCCGTCCCCACGTCCTGTCTTTGAGTAACAACAGTTATAGACAAACACAATCTAACCAAAGTAATAACACACAGTTGTACTGTTCATGTATTTCATTGAGCACATTAAATTACATCCACAATGCAGGCATGGTTTGGAAAAGTCATCTATGACCAAACTGGTATATTAATATAAATATATGTAAATTAGTGCACACATGTACAAATAAGAACGTCGCCGCAGCAGCAGGCTAATTAAACATCTTTAGTTTGTGACTTCATAGCTAGCCACTGATGGAGCTGTTTCACGGGGTTGAATTTGGGCATTTCATAATGCCTCTTTATTTTCTTGGAGAAATTGTATTCATAAATATTGATTTTAGTTTTCTGGTGGGCTGCTATGCTTGGTAGTTATTAGTATATGTATTATTTATTAGTATTCGTAGTTATTTCTGGAAGATTAATGTAGAATTAATGTATAATTTCCTATTTGTTATTCCCCCCCCCCATCCCTTTTATATTTATACTTGTGTCTCGCCTGCACTGTTATGTTACTAGTATGTCTTGTGTCTTGGCACTATGTTTACATTTGCACATCGGAGTTTGGAGAAACGTAATCTCCTTCAGCTTTGCACTCCTGTTGTAAAGTCTGAATGACAAAGATTCAAAATTCACTATGACTTTGATCAGGTAGGTCTTGAGGTGGATATGTTTAAGAAACCTTGGTGATCACCCTCAGTAGCATCACATCCACAGAAAAAAAAAATCCCTGTAGCTTCAAACAAGATCTGCACAATGCTGAGGAGGAATTCTGGACCATTCCACCCTACCAATGTGTTTTAGTTCATCAGTATTCCTGGTTTGTCTTGCTTACACAGCCCTACTCTGGTCATACCACAGCATCTCCATAGGGTTAGGTTCGGAACTCCGACTTGGCCACTCCAAAACACAGATCTTCTCTTTCAGCCATTCTCTAGTTTGTTTGCTTGTGTGTTTTGGGTCATTGTCTTGTTGCACCCAGCACCTTCCAACAGCCAGCATCTCCTCAGCTGAAGGTTAAGGACTGCTGCTCTCACATCCTAACCACAAGTCGTCTGGCCCAGAGGCAGCATAGCATTTTTCTCTTTTACTCTTACCTTGAGTTCTTTCTGATTTCTATCAGGATCCCGTTGTGCACTTGAAGTGATCTAAACACTACCAGGTAGAGGAACAACAGCCCTCAATTTACTCCATGCAGGTCTTTAGCAATGCTTTGGTAGCCTTTTCCAGCCTCATGCATCTCTAGAACACATCTTCTGAGGTCTTCTAACGGATGTTAGATCAAGGCATGGTTCACACTTACCCTATTTCAAATTTCAATGACAAAATACTCATTTAAATCAAATCAAAACAAATGTGAAACCTACACTCCTATTCCCATTCCCTTAACTGAAACACTCTTTAGCCCTTGGAGGGTGACGAACACTGATTTTCACTTGATATTCCCAGCCGTCACTGTGGACGTTCCTCAATGTGCTCAGTATAAGTCATGT